>JAQMRL010000044.1:0-600000 GCA_035578175.1 Catonia carolina
CACATATCAGAGTGCGTAAGTGTATATTTTGTAATTGTGTATATACCTAGAAACACCAGTGTTTTGCATATTTGTGTAAAATTGTAAATTACCTGGAAACATTTAAAGGCCTTGAACAAAAATTAATGTAAAAAAACTGTAATAATGTATATCATGCCATACTCGTTTTTGTAGTGTATAGTGTATGTAAGTGCATATCAAAAAAATTTATTTGTATTAATATATAACTAATAGTGTATAATCGTGTATATACTCTGTAAAACAATAACTGTATGTCTGTGTACATTCCTTTACAGTTGTTTTATACAGTAACTGATGAAGAAGTATGTAATTAGTGTAATAATATACATATTTTAACTTGTAAGTAATTAATTTTAACTTGTAAGTAAGTGTATGTTCGTGTATTAGTGTATAAAAGTGTATATTTTGTAATTTCTTATTTAGTAATAAACGTCCAGTTTGTTTCATATGAGTGTTTAAGTGTTATTTATGTGAGAAAATTTAATAGTCCTTGAACACTAATTTGTGTAAAAAATTGTGTTAGTTTATATAACTATTATCGTTTTATTAGTGTATAGTGTACCCAAGTATATATAAAAATAATTGTTATTTTTATAAGTACTAGTATTAATATGTAACTATTAGTGTAAAATTGAGTTTATACTATGTAAAACAATTAGTGTATGTCTGTGTACGTTCTTTTGTAGATTTTTTATGACAAATCAGTTCAAAAAGTATGTAAATTATGTAAAAATACACATATTTCAATTTTTAAATAATAGTGTATGTTCGTGTATTAGTGTATAAAAGTGTATATTATTTATTGGTTATTTTAATTATAAAAATCCTTTTCATTTCATATGTCTGTGTAAGCGTGAATTATGCGGCAAAATATAAGTAGTATTTGAATACATATTAGTGTAAAAAATTGTTTTGTTGTATATTATACCATAAACGTTTTTCTAGTGTATGGTGTATATAATAATAATATTTGTACTTGTATAAGTATTGCTAGTATAAAATTATTCGTGTATCATTTTGTACATGCTGTGTAAAACAACTAGTGTGTGTTGAATTACATTCCTTTATAGTTTTTGTATATAACAACAGTTCAAAAAGTTTGTAACTAGTTGAATAGTCCACATATTATAGTTTTTACGTAATAGTGTATGTTCGTGTATTAGTGTATAAAAGTGTATATTTTGTAATTTTTTATTTAGTTATAAACGTCCAGTTTGTTTCATGTGAGTGTTTAGGTGTTATTTACGTGGCGAAAATTTAATAGTCCTTGAACACTCATTTGTGTAAAAAATTGTGTTAATGTATTTATATACATTACACAATTTTTATTATTGTTTTATTAGTGTATAGTGTACGCAAGTATATAAAAAAAAATTGTTATTTTTATAAGTACTAGTATTAATATGTAACTATTAGTGTAAAATTGAGTTTATACTATGTAAAACAATTAGTGTATGTCTGTGTACGTTCTTTTGTAGGTTTCTTATGACAAATCAGTTCAAAAAGTATGTAAATTATGTAATAATACACATATTTCAATTTTCAAATAATAGTGTATGTTCGTGTATTTGTGTATAAAAGTGTATATTATTTATTGGTTATTTTAATTATAAAAATCCTTTTCATTTCATATGTCTGTGTAAGCGTGAATTACGCGGCAAAATACAAGTAGTATTTGAACACATATTAGTGTAAAAAATTGTTTTGTTGTATATTATACCATAAACGTTTTTCTAGTGTATAGTGTATGTAATAATAATTTTTGTACTTGTTTTAGTATTATTAGTATAAAATTGTTCGTGTATAATTATGTACATGCTGTGTAAAACAACTAGTGTGTGTTGAATTACATTCCTTTATAGTTTTTGTATATAACAACAGTTCAAAAAGTTTGCAACTAGTGGAATAGTCCACATATTATAGTTTTTACGTAATAGTGTATTAGTGTATAAAAGTGTATATTTTTGTAATTGTGTATATACCTAGAAACACCAGTGTTTTGCATATTTGTGTAAAATTGTAAATTACCTGGAAACATTTAAAGTCCTTGAACAAAAATTAATGTAAAAAACTGTAATAATGTATATCATGCCATACTCGTTTTTGTAGTGTATAGTGTATGTAAGTGCATATCAAAAAAAATTTATTTGTATTAATATATAACTTATAGTGTATAATCGTGTATATACTCTGTAAAACAATAACTGTATGTCTGTGTACATTCCTATACAGTTGTTTTATACAGTAACTGATCAAGAAGTATGTAATTAGTGTAATAATATACATATTTTAACTTGTAAGTAATTAATTTTAACTTGTAAGTAAGTGTATGTTCGTGTATTAGTGTATAAAAGTGTATATTTTGTAATTTTTTATTTAGTTATAAACGTCCAGTTTGTTTCATATGAGTGTTTAAGTGTTATTTATGTGGCGAAAATGTAATAGTCCTTGAACACTAATTTGTGTAAAAAATTGTGTTAGTGTATATAACTATTATCGTTTTATTAGTGTATAGTGTACGCAAGTATATATAAAAATAATTGTTATTTTTATAAGTACTAGTATTAATATGTAACTATTAGTGTAAAATTGAGTTTATACTATGTAAAACAATTAGTGTATGTCTGTGTACGTTCTTTTGTAGGTTTTTTATGACAAATCAGTTCAAAAAGTATGTAAATTATGTAATAATACACATATTTCAATTTTTAAATAATAGTGTATGTTCGTGTATTAGTGTATAAAAGTGTATATTATTTATTGGTTATTTTAATTATAAAAATCCTTTACATTTCATATGTCTGTGTAAGCGTGAATTACGCGGCAAAATATAAGTAGTATTTGAACACATATTAGTGTAAAAAATTGTTTTGTTGTATATTATACCATAAACGTTTTTCTAGTGTATGGTGTATGTAATAATAATTTTTGTACTTGAATTAGTACTATTAGTATAAAATTATTCGTGTATAATTGTGTACATGCTGTGTAAAACAGTTAGTGTTTGTTGAATTACATTCCTTTATAGTTTTTGTATATAACAACAGTTCAAAAAGTTTGTAACAAGTGGAATAGTCCACATATTATAGTTTTTACGTAATAGTGTATGTTCGTGTATTAGTGTATAAAAGTGTATATTTTTGTAATTGTGTATATACCTAGAAACACCAGTGTTTTGCATATTTGTGTAAAATTGTAAATTACCTGGAAACATTTAAAGTCCTTGAACAAAAATTAATGAAAAAAACTGTAATAATGTATATCATGCCATACTCGTTTTTGTAGTGTATAGTGTATGTAAGTGCATATCAAAAAAATTTATTTGTATTAAAATATAGCTAATAGTGTATAATCGTGTATATACTCTGTAAAACAATAACTGTATGTCTTTGTACATTCCTTTACAGTTGTTTTATACAGTAACTGATCAAAAAGTATGTAATTAGTGTAATATTATACATATTTTAACTTGTAAGTAATTAAGTTTAACTTGTAAGTAAGTGTATGTTCGTGTATTAGTGTATAAAAGTGTATATTTTGTAATTTTTTATTTAGTTATAAACGTCCAGTTTGTTTCATATGAGTGTTTAAGTGTTATTTATGTGGCGAAAATTTAATAGTTCTTGAACACTAATTTGTGTAAAAAATTGTGTTAATGTATTTATATACATTACACAATTTTTATTATTGTTTTATTAGTGTATAGTGTACGCAAGTATATAAAAAAAAATTGTTATTTTTATAAGTACTAGTATTAATATGTAACTATTAGTGTAAAATTGAGTTTATACTATGTAAAACAATTAGTGTATGTCTGTTGACGTTCTTTTGTTGGTTTTTTATGGTACAAATCAGTTCAAAAAGTATGTAAATTATGTAATAATACACATATTTCAATTTTTAATCAATAGTGTATGTTCGTGTATTAGTGTATAAAAGTGTATATTATTTATTGGTTATTTTAATTATAAAAATCCTTTTCATTTCATATGTCTGTGTAAGCGTGAATTACGCGGCAAAATATAAGTAGTATTTGAACACATATTAGTGTAAAAAATTGTTTTGTTGTATATTATACCATAAACGTTTTTCTAGTGTATGGTATATGTAATAATAATTTTTGTACTTGTATTAGTATTATTAGTATAAAATTATTCGTGTATAATTATGTACATGCTGTGTAAAACAACTAGTGTGTGTTGAATTACATTCCTTTATAGATTTTGTATATAACAACAGTTCAAAAAGTTTGTAACTAGTGGAATAGTCCACATATTATAGTTTTTACGTAATAGTGTATGTTCGTGTATTAGTGTATAAAAGTGTATATTTTTGTAATGTGTATATACCTAGAAACACCAGTGTTTTGCATATTTGTGTAAAATTATAAATTACCTGGAAACATTTAATGTCCTTGAACAAAAATTAACGTAAAAAACTGTAATAATGTATATCATGCCATACTCGTTTTTGTAGTGTATAGTGTATGTAAGTGCATATCAAAAAAAATTTATTTGTATTAATATATAACTAATAGTGTATAATCGTGTAAATACTCTGTAAAACAAAACTTTATGTCTGTGTACATTCCTTTACAGTTGTTTTATACAGTAACTGATCAAGAAGTATGTAATTAGTGTAATAAAATACATATTTTAACTTGTAGGTAATAGTGTATGTTCGTGTATTAGTGTATAAAAGTGTATATTTTGTAATTTTTTATTTAGTTATAAACGTCCAGTTTGTTTCATATGAGTGTTTAAGTGTTATTTATGTGGCGAAATTTAATAGTCCTTGAACACTAATTTGTGTAAAAAATTGTGTTAGTGTATATATCTGTTATCCTTTTATTAGTGTATAGCGTACGCAAGTATATAAAAAAAAAATTGTAATTTTTATAAGTACTAGTATTAATATGTAACTATTAGTGTAAAATTGAGTTTATACTATGTAAAACATTTAGTGTATGTCTGTGTACGTTCTTTTGTAGGTTTTTTATGACAAATCAGTTCAAAAAGTATGTAAATTATGTAATAATACACATATTTCAATTTTTAAATAATAGTGTATGTTCGTGTATTAGTGTATAAAAGTGTATATTATTTATTGGTTATTTTAATTATAAAAATCCTTTTCATTTCATATGTCTGTGTAAGCGTGAATTATGCGGCAAAATATAAGTAGTATTTGAACACATATTAGTGTAAAAAATTGTTTTGTTGTATATTATTCCATAAACGTTTTTCTAGTGTATGGTGTATGTAATAATAATTTTTGTACTTGTATAAGTACTATTAGTATAAAATTATTCGTGTATAATTGTGTACATGCTGTGTAAAACAACTAGTGTGTGTTGAATTACATTCCTTTATAGTTTTTGTATATAACAACAGTTCAAAAAGTTTGTAACTAGTGGAATAGTCCACATATTATAGTTTTTACGTAATAGTGTATGTTCGTGTATTAGTGTATAAAAGTGTATATTTTTGTAATTGTGTATATACCTAGAAACACCAGTGTTTTGCATATTTGTGTAAAATTGTAAATTACCTGGAAACATTTAAAGGCCTTGAACAAAAAATAATGTAAAAAACTGTAATAATGTATATCATGCCATACTCGTTTTTGTAGTGTATAGTGTATGTAAGTGCATATCAAAAAAAATTTATTTGTATTAATTTATAACTAATAGTGTATAATCGTGTATATACTCTGTAAAACAATAACTGTATGTCTGTGTACATTCCTTTACAGTTGTTTTATACAGTAACTGATCAAGAAGTATGTAATTAGTGTAATAATATACATATTTTAACTTGTAAGTAAGTGTATGTTCGTGTATTAGTGTATAAAAGTGTATATTTTGTAATTTCTTATTTAGTAATAAACGTCCAGTTTGTTTCATATGAGTGTTTAAGTGTTATTTATGTGGCGAAAATTTAATAGTCCTTGAACACTAATTTGTGTAAAAAATTGTGTTAGTTTATATAACTATTATCGTTTTTTTAGTGTATAGTGTACGCAAGTATATATAAAAATAATTGTTATTTTTATAAGTACTAGTATTAATATGTAACTATTAGTGTAAAATTGAGTTTATACTATGTAAAACAATTAGTGTATGTCTGTGTACGTTCTTTTGTAGGTTTTTTATGACAAATCAGTTCAAAAAGTATGTAAATTATGTAATAATAAACATATTTCAATTTTTAAATAATAGTGTATGTTCGTGTATTAGTGTATAAAAGTGTATATTATTTATTGGTTATTTTAATAATAAAAATCCTTTTCATTTCATATGTCTGTGTAAGCGTGAATTATGCGGCAAAATATAAGTAGTATTTGAATACATATTAGTGTAAAAAATTGTTTTGTTGTATATTATACCATAAACGTTTTTCTAGTGTATGGTGTATGTAATAATAATATTTGTACTTGTATAAGTATTGCTAGTATAAAATTATTCGTGTATCCTTTTGTACATGCTGTGTAAAACAACTAGTGTGTGTTGAATTACATTCCTTTATAGTTTTTGTATATAACAACAGTTCAAAAAGTTTGTAACTAGTTGAATAGTCCATATATTATAGTTTTTACGTAATAGTGTATGTTCGTGTATTAGTGTATAAAAGTGTATATTTTGTAATTTTTTATTTAGTTATAAACGTCCAGTTTGTTTCATATGAGTGTTTAAGTGTTATTTACGTGGCGAAAATTTAATAGTCCTTGAACACTCATTTGTGTAAAAAATTGTGTTAGTGTATTTAACTATTATCGTTTTATTAGTGTATAGTGTACGCAAGTATATATAAAAAAAATTGTTATTTTTATAAGTACTAGTATTAATATGTAACTATTAGTGTAAAATTGAGTTTATACTATGTAAAACAATTAGTGTATGTCTGTGTACGTTCTTTTGTAGGTTTCTTATGACAAATCAGTTCAAAAAGTATGTAAATTATGTAATAATACACATATTTCAATTTTCAAATAATAGTGTATGTTCGTGTATTTGTGTATAAAAGTGTATATTATTTATTGGTTATTTTAATTATAAAAATCCTTTTCATTTCATATGTCTGTGTAAGCGTGAATTACGCGGCAAAATATAAGTAGTATTTGAACACATATTAGTGTAAAAAATTGTTTTGTTGTATATTATACCATAAACGTTTTTCTAGTGTATAGTGTATGTAATAATAATTTTTGTACTTGTATTAGTATTATTAGTATAAAATTGTTCGTGTATAATTATGTACATGCTGTGTAAAACAACTATTGTGTGTTGAATTACATTCCTTTATAGTTTTTTTATATAACAACAGTTCAAAAAGTTTGCAACTAGTGGAATAGTCCACATATTATAGTTTTTACGTAATAGTGTATTAGTGTATAAAAGTGTATATTTTTGTAATTGTGTATATACCTAGAAACACCAGTGTTTTGCATATTTGTGTAAAATTGTAAATTACCTGGAAACATTTAAAGTCCTTGAACAAAAATTAATGTAAAAAACTGTAATAATGTATATCATGCCATACTCGTTTTTGTAGTGTATAGTGTATGTAAGTGCATATCAAAAAAAATTTATTTGTATTAATATATAACTTATAGTGTATAATCGTGTATATACTCTGTAAAACAATAACTGTATGTCTGTGTACATTCCTTTGCAGTTGTTTTATACAGTAACTGATCAAGATGAATGTAATTAGTGTAATAATATACATATTTTAACTTGTAAGTAATAGTGTATGTTCGTGTATTAGTAATTAATGTATGACTGTGTACATTCCTTTACAGTTTTTTTATACAGTAACTGATCAAGAAGTATGTAATTAGTGTAATAATATACATATTTTAACTTGTAAGTAATAGTGTATGTTCGTGTATTAGTGTATAAAAGTGTATATTTTGTAATTTTTTTTTAGTTATAAACGTCCAGTTTGTTTCATATGAGTGTTTAAGTGTTATTTATGTGGCGAAAATTTAATAGTCCTTGAACACTAATTTGTGTAAAAAATTGTGTTAGTGTATATAACTATTATTGTTGTATTAGTGTATAGTGTACGCAAGTATATATAAAAATAATTGTTATTTTTATAAGTACTAGTATTAATATGTAACTATTAGTGTAAAATTGAGTTTATACTATGTAAAACAATTAGTGTATGTCTGTGTACGTTCTTTTGTAGGTTTTTTATGACAAATCAGTTCAAAAAGTATGTAAATTATGTAATAATACACATATTTCAATTTTTAAATAATAGTGTATGTTCGTGTATTAGTGTATAAAAGTGTATATCATTTATTGGTTATTTTAATTATAAAAATCCTTTTCATTTCATATGTCTGTGTAAGCGTGAATTACGCGGCAAAATATAAGTAGTATTTGAACACATATTAGTGTAAAAAATTGTTTTGTTGTATATTATACCATAAACGTTTTTCTAGTGTATGGTGTATGTAATAATAATATTTGTACTTGTATAAGTATTGCTAGTATAAAATTATTCGTGTATAATTGACTACATGCTGTGTAAAACAACTAGTGTGTTGAATTACATTCCTTTATAGTTTTTGTATATAACAACAGTTCAAAAAGTTTGTAACTAGTGGAATAGTCCACATATTATAGTTTTTACGTAATAGTGAATGTTCGTGTATTAGTGTATAAAAGTGTATATTTTTGTAATTGTGTATATACCTAGAAACACCAGTGTTTTGCATATTTGTGTAAAATTGTAAATTACCTGGAAACATTTAAAGTCCTTGAACAAAAATTAATGTAAAAAACTGTAATAATGTATATCATGCCATACTCGTTTTTGTAGTGTATAGTGTATGTAAGTGCATATCAAAAAAATTTTATTTGTAATAATATATAACTAATAGTGTATAATCGTGTATATACTCTGTAAAACAATAACTGTATGTCTGTGTACATTCCTTTACAGTTGTTTTATACAGTAACTGATCAAGAAATATGTAATTAGTGTAATAATATACATATTTTAACTTGTAAGTAAGTGTATGTTCGTGTATTAGTGTATAAAAGTGTATATTTTGTAATTTTTTATTTAGTTATAAACGTCCAGTTTGTTTCATATGAGTGTTTAAGTGTTATTTATGTGGCGAAAATTTAATAGTTCTTGAACACTAATTTGTGTAAAAAATTGTGTTAATGTATTTATATACATTACACAATTTTTATTATTGTTTTATTAGTGTATAGTGTACGCAAGTATATAAAAAAAAATTGTTATTTTTATAAGTACTAGTATTAATATGTAACTATTAGTGTAAAATTGAGTTTATACTATGTAAAACAATTAGTGTATGTCTGTGTACGTTCTTTTGTAGGTTTTTTATGGTACAAATCAGTTCAAAAAGTATGTAAATTATGTAATAATACACATATTTCAATTTTTAATCAATAGTGTATGTTCGTGTATTAGTGTATAAAAGTGTATATTATTTATTGGTTATTTTAATTATAAAAATCCTTTTCATTTCATATGTCTGTGTAAGCGTGAATTACGCGGCAAAATATAAGTAGTATTTGAACACATATTAGTGTAAAAAATTTTTTTGTTGTATATTATACCGAAAACGTTTTTCTAGTGTATGGTGTATGTAATAATAATTTTTGTACTTGTATTAGTATTATTAGTATAAAATTATTCGTGTATAATTGTGTACATGCTGTGTAAAACAACTAGTGTGTGTTGAATTACATTCCTTTATAGATTTTGTATATAACAACAGTTCAAAAAGTTTGTAACTAGTGAAATAGTCCACATATTATAGTTTTTACGTAATAGTGTATGTTCGTGTATTAGTGTATAAAAGTGTATATTTTTGTAATGTGTATATACCTAGAAACACCAGTGTTTTGCATATTTCTGTAAAATTGTAAATTACCTGGAAACATTTAATGTCCTTGAACAAAAACTAACGTAAAAAACTGTAATAATGTATATCATGCCATACTCGTTTTTGTAGTGTATAGTGTATGTAAGTGCATATCAAAAAAAATTTATTTGTTTTAATATATAACTAATAGTGTATAATCGTGTATATACTCTGTAAAACAAAACTTTATGTCTGTGTACATTCCTTTACAGTTGTTTTATACAGTAACTGATCAAGAAGTATGTAATTAGTGTAATAAAATACATATTTTAACTTGTAAGTAATAGTGTATGTTCGTGTATTAGTGTATAAAAGTGTATATTTTGTAATTTTTTATTTAGTTATAAACGTCCAGTTTGTTTCATATGAGTGTTTAAGTGTTATTTATGTGGCGAAATTTAATAGTCCTTGAACACTAATTTGTGTAAAAAATTGTGTTAGTGTATATATCTATTATCGTTTTATTAGTGTATAGCGTACGCAAGTATATAAAAAAATAATTGTTATTTTTATAAGTACTAGTATTAATATGTAACTATTAGTGTAAAATTGAGTTTATACTATGTAAAACATTTAGTGTATGTCTGTGTACGTTCTTTTGTAGGTTTTTTATGACAAATCAGTTCAAAAAGTATGTAAATTATGTAATAATACACATATTTCAATTTTTAAATAATAGTGTATGTTCGTGTATTAGTGTATAAAAGTGTATATTATTTATTGGTTATTTTAATTATAAAAATCCTTTTCATTTCATATGTCTGTTTAAGCGTGAATTACGCGGCAAAATATAAGTAGTATTTGAACACATATTAGTGTAAAAAATTTTTTTGTTGTATATTATACCAAAAACGTTTTTCTAGTGTATGGTGTATGTAATAATAATTTTTGTACTTGTATTAGTATTATTAGTATAAAATTATTCGTGTATAATTGTGTACATGCTGTGTAAAACAACTAGTGTGTGTTGAATTACATTCCTTTATAGATTTTGTATATAACAACAGTTCAAAAAGTTTGTAACTAGTGGAATAGTCCACATATTATAGTTTTTACGTAATAGTGTATGTTCGTGTATTAGTGTATAAAAGTGTATATTTTTGTAATGTGTATATACCTAGAAACACCAGTGTTTTGCATATTTCTGTAAAATTGTAAATTACCTGGAAACATTTAATGTCCTTGAACAAAAATTAACGTAAAAAACTGTAATAATGTATATCATGCCATACTCGTTTTTGTAGTGTATAGTGTATGTAAGTGCATATCAAAAAAAATTTATTTGTATTAATATATAACTAATAGTGTATAATCGTGTATATACTCTGTAAAACAAAACTTTATGTCTGTGTACATTCCTTTACAGTTGTTTTATACAGTAACTGATCAAGAAGTATGTAATTAGTGTAATAAAATACATATTTTAACTTGTAAGTAATAGTGTATGTTCGTGTATTAGTGTATAAAAGTGTATATTTTGTAATTTTTTATTTAGTTATAAACGTCCAGTTTGTTTCATATGAGTGTTTAAGTGTTATTTATGTGGCGAAATTTAATAGTCCTTGAACACTAATTTGTGTAAAAAATTGTGTTAGTGTATATATCTATTATCGTTTTATTAGTGTATAGCGTACGCAAGTATATAAAAAAATAATTGTTATTTTTATAAGTACTAGTATTAATATGTAACTATTAGTGTAAAATTGAGTTTATACTATGTAAAACATTTAGTGTATGTCTGTGTACGTTCTTTTGTAGGTTTTTTATGACAAATCAGTTCAAAAAGTATGTAAATTATGTAATAATACACATATTTCAATTTTTAAATAATAGTGTATGTTCGTGTATTAGTGTATAAAAGTGTATATTATTTATTGGTTATTTTAATTATAAAAATCCTTTTCATTTCATATGTCTGTGTAAGCGTGAATTACGCGGCAAAATATAAGTAGTATTTGAACACATATTAGTGTAAAAAATTGTTTTGTTGTATATTATACCATTAACGTTTTTCTAGTGTATGGTGTATGTAATAATAATTTTTGTACTTGTATTAGTACTATTAGTATAAAATTATTCGTGTATAATTGTGTACATGCTGTGTAAAACAACTAGTGTGTGTTGAATTACATTCCTTTATAGTTTTTGTATATAACAACAGTTCAAAAAGTTTGTAATTAGTGGAATAGTCCACATATTATAGTTTTTACGTAATAGTGTATGTTCGTGAATTAGTGTATAAAAGTGTATATTTTTGTAATTGTGTATATACCTAGAAACACCAGTGTTTTGCATATTTGTGTAAAATTGTAAATTACCTGGAAACATTTAAAGGCCTTGAACAAAAATTAATGTAAAAAACTGTAATAATGTATATCATGCCATACTCGTTTTTGTAGTGTATAGTGTATGTAAGTGCATATCAAAAAAAATTTATTTGTATTAATATATAACTAATAGTGTATAATCGTGTATATACTCTGTAAAACAATAACTGTATGTCTGTGTACATTCCTTTACAGTTGTTTTATACAGTAACTGATGAAGAAGTATGTAATTAGTGTAATAATATACATATTTTAACTTGTAAGTAATTAATTTTAACTTGTAAGTAAGTGTATGTTCGTGTATTAGTGTATAAAAGTGTATATTTTGTAATTTCTTATTTAGTAATAAACGTCCAGTTTGTTTCATATGAGTGTTTAAGTGTTATTTATGTGGAGAAAATTTAATAGTCCTTGAACACTAATTTGTGTAAAAAATTGTGTTAGTGTATTTAACTATTATCGTTTTATTAGTGTATAGTGTACGCAAGTATATATAAAAAAAATTGTTATTTTTATAAGTACTAGTATTAATATGTAACTATTAGTGTAAAATTGAGTTTATACTATGTAAAACAATTAGTGTATGTCTGTGTACGTTCTTTTGTAGGTTTCTTATGACAAATCAGTTCAAAAAGTATGTAAATTATGTAATAATACACATATTTCAATTTTCAAATAATAGTGTATGTTCGTGTATTTGTGTATAAAAGTGTATATTATTTATTGGTTATTTTAATTATAAAAATCCTTTTCATTTCATAATATCTGTGTAAGCGTAAATTACGCGGCAAAATATAAGTAGTATTTGAACACATATTAGTGTAAAAAATTGTTTTGTTGTATATTATACCATAAACGTTTTTCTAGTGTATAGTGTATGTAATAATAATTTTTGTACTTGTATTAGTATTATTAGTATAAAATTGTTCGTGTATAATTATGTACATGCTGTGTAAAACAACTAGTGTGTGTTGAATTACATTCCTTTATAGTTTTTTTATATAACAACAGTTCAAAAAGTTTGCAACTAGTGGAATAGTCCACATATTATAGTTTTTACGTAATAGTGTATTAGTGTATAAAAGTGTATATTTTTGTAATTGTGTATATACCTAGAAACACCAGTGTTTTGCATATTTGTGTAAAATTGTAAATTACCTGGAAACATTTAAAGTCCTTGAACAAAAATTAATGTAAAAAACTGTAATAATGTATATCATGCCATACTCGTTTTTGTAGTGTATAGTGTATGTAAGTGCATATCAAAAAAAATTTATTTGTATTAATATATAACTTATAGTGTATAATCGTGTATATACTCTGTAAAACAATAACTGTATGTCTGTGTACATTCCTTTGCAGTTGTTTTATACAGTAACTGATCAAGATGAATGTAATTAGTGTAATAATATACATATTTTAACTTGTAAGTAATAGTGTATGTTCGTGTATTAGTAATTAATGTATGACGGTGTACATTCCTTTACAGTTTTTTTATACAGTAACTGATCAAGAAGTATGTAATTAGTGTAATAATATACATATTTTAACTTGTAAGTGATAGTGTATGTTCGTGTATTAGTGTATAAAAGTGTATATTTTGTAATTTTTTTTTAGTTATAAACGTCCAGTTTGTTTCATATGAGTGTTTAAGTGTTATTTATGTGGCGAAAATTTAATAGTCCTTGAACACTAATTTGTGTAAAAAATTGTGTTAGTGTATATAACTATTATTGTTGTATTAGTGTATAGTGTACGCAAGTATATATAAAAATAATTGTTATTTTCATAAGTACTAGTATTAATATGTAACTATTAGTGTAAAATTGAGTTTATACTATGTAAAACAATTAGTGTATGTCTGTGTACGTTCTTTTGTAGGTTTTTTATGACAAATCAGTTCAAAAAGTATGTAAATTATGTAATAATACACATATTTCAATTTTTAAATAATAGTGTATGTTCGTGTATTAGTGTATAAAAGTGTATATTATTTATTGGTTATTTTAATTATAAAAATCCTTTTCATTTCATATGTCTGTTTAAGCGTGAATTACGCGGCAAAATATAAGTAGTATTTGAACACATATTAGTGTAAAAAATTTTTTTGTTGTATATTATACCATAAACGTTTTTCTAGTCTATGGTGTATGTAATAATAATGTTATTAGTATAAAATTATTCGTGTATAATTGTGTACATGCTGTGTAAAACAACTAGTGTGTGTTGAATTACATTCCTTTATAGTTTTTGTATATAACAACAGTTCAAAAAGTTTGTAACTAGTGGAATAGTCCACATATTATAGTTTTTACGTAATAGTGTATGTTCGTGTATTAGTGTATAAAAGTGTATATTTTTTTAATTGTGTATATACCTAGAAACACCAGTGTTTTGCATATTTGTGTAAAATTGTAAATTACCTGGAAACTATTAAAGTCCTTGAACAAAAATTAATGTAAAAAACTGTAATAATGTATATCATGCCATACTCGTTTTTGTAGTGTATAGTGTATGTAAGTGCATATCAAAAAAAATTTATTTGTATTAATAATATAACTAATAGTGTATAATTGTGTATATACTCTGTAAAACAATAACTGTATGTCTGTGTACATTCCTTTACATTTGTTTTATACAGTAACTGATCAAGAAGTATGTAATTAGTGTAATAATATACATATTTTAACTTGTAAGTAATAGTGTATGTTCGTGTATTAGTGTATAAAAGTATATATTTTGTAATTTTTTATTTAGTTATAAACGTCCAGTTTGTTTTATATGAGTGTTTAAGTGTTATTTATGTGGCGAAAATTTAATAGTCCTTGAACACTAATTTGTGTAAAAAATTGTGTTAGTGTATATAACTATTATCGTTTAATTAGTGTATAGTGTACGCAAGTATATAAAAAAATAATTGTTATTTTTATAAGTACTAGTATTAACCCCTGGTGGTGGGGTCGCTATATTACTTCACCAGTCAATGCAAGGATAAGTCTGGATATTCAGACGGATCTTCAGGCCGTGGCAATCAGGATTACTGTCCCGTTGTCAGTTTGTGTGTGTAATATTTACTTACCACCAAATAGAGAAATTTCATACCTAGCCATACGAGAATTACTGGAACAGTTACCAAGTCCATGTATATTACTAGGAGATTTCAATGGTCACCATTATTCTTGGGGCTCCTCACTGTGCAATGGTAGGGGTCACATGGTGGAGAGGGTCCGGAGTGATTTAGACTTATGTCTATTGAACGATGGATCTGAAACATTCATGTCATCCTCAACAGGTTCCTGGTCATGCTTGGACCTTACTTTCTGTAGTCCGTCCCTTGTTCCACGGTTGTTGTGGAGAGTACTGCCGGACCTGTACGGAGGTGATCACCGGCCGGTGGTGGTCGAGTTTTTTGACTATCAGTCTGTCGATGACCTTCCAAAACGATGGATAGAGAAGCTTGCACGGTGGGATGAGTTTTCAGGTTTGATGGAATCTGAATATGAAGATGATGATGATGATGATGATGCACGAAACCTGTTGTCTTCCTTTGTGGAGAGGATGTCTACAGCAGCTGCTCAGAGCATTCCTAAAACATCAGGAAAAGCGCGGCGACCGCCGGTGCCTTGGTGGAATAATCAGTGTAAGGAGGCTCTTCGGGACCGCCGTGGGGCCCTGCGCATTTTTAGTCGCAGACCTGCGGATGTTAACCTGGAAGCTTACCGAAGAGCTCGGGCCTGCTGTGGGCGTATCTTTTTAGGGAGTAAGAGAGAGTCATGGAGCTGTTATGTTGCAGATATTAACAGGAGTACCCCTGTGACAACGGTGTGGAGAAAACTGCGGTCGGTGTGTGGAAAGACGTCTCCGCACCGCATTGCAGGGTTGCAACATGACGGTTCCATGATTACGGCACCAATCGACATTGCGAATGCAATAGGTTCTTCGTTAAGATCAGCGTCTCTCACGTCTTCATATTCTATTCAATTCCAAAATCATAAGCATACCATTGAATCTCTTCCTTTTCATATAGCGGAGGCGAATGATCCTCTGAACATTCCTTTCTCATTGCCTGAGCTAAGAAAAGCGCTCAAAGTTTCTCGAAATACCTCGCCTGGAGGAGATGAAATAACACTTTCGATGATTGCGCATTTACCAGATTCTGGTTTAAGGCAGCTCCTACATATTTTTAATAAAATATACGCTTCTAGAAAGCTTCCAGAATCTTGGAAAGAAGCAATTGTTGTCCCGATCCTCAAACCTGGCAAAGATAAAATGTTGGTCTCCAGCTATCGCCCCATCTCTTTGACAAGTGTTGTATGTAAGGTGATGGAAAGAATGGTGAATAGTCGTCTCATGTGGTATCTGGAAAAGAATGACTTCCTCGCTCCTGAACAGAGCGGTTTTCGGAGAGGGAGGTCTTCGACAGACCACTTGGTGGCCTTTGAGACGGCTATCTGCAATGCGTTTGCATTGCGGCAGCGCCTCGTTGCCGTATTCTTTGATTTGAAAAAAGCATATGATACGGCTTGGCGACGAGGTATTCTTAATACCTTGCGGGAGTGGGGCATCGCTGGGAACATGTTGGCCTTCATTAAAGACTTTCTGGATGACCGATCATTTCGTGTAAGGGTTGGTCAGAGTTTGTCAAACAGGTTTGATTTGGAAAATGGTATACCACAGGGGAGTGTAATTAGTTGTACTCTATTTGCGATTGCCATTAACAATATTGTGAAATGTTGCGTATACCCTATTAAATGTTCTTTGTTTGTAGATGATTTTGCGATATATGTTGCATCTAGAAATGTTGTTTCAGCTGAACGAGCTCTACAGCTAACTATATACCGTCTTGAGGAATGGTCTCGACAAACTGGCTTTAGTTTTTCTCCTGAGAAAGCTAAATGCATCCAGTTTTGCCGGATTCGGACTGATACTGTTCCAAGACTGTATTTAATGGGTCAGCATATTAAGGTTAGCACTGAAATCAGGTTTTTAGGTATAATATTCGATAAAAGACTTACATGGGTTCCGCATATTAAAGACCTACGGGCTAGGTGCTTAAAGGTGGTTGATATTCTGCGTGTTCTTACAGGTACATGTTGGGGAGCTGATAGATCATGTATGTTAAGGTTCTACAAGGCTCTAGTGCGATCTCGTATAGATTATGGCGCTGTTGCGTACTCATCTGCTACTCCCACTTCGCTAAGAATGCTTGACAGTATTCACAATTCATGTTTACGATTATCTACAGGTGCTTTCCGTTCTAGCCCTGTTGTCAGCATCTTAGTTGAAAGTGGAGAAGTGTCGTTACACAGACGTCGCCAGCAGCTTCTATTGACGTACTTTGCTAAGTTACAAGCTAGACCTTACCATTTTTTGCATGAAATCATTCTCAACAACCCCTGTCATGATTTGCATCTGATGAACGCCCGACAGCCTTCACCATTCGGTGTAAGAGCGTTGGAGATATGCAACAACCATAAACCATAACAATCATACCATACAACCATAAATCATACCATACTCTTTTTGTTGGTTATAGTGTATGTAAGTGTATATCAAAAAAAAATTTATTTGTATTAATATTAGTATTAATATATAACTAATAGTGTATAATTGTGTATATACTCAATAAAACAATAACTGTTTGTCTGTGTACATTCCTTTACAGTTGCTTTTTACAAGAACTGTTCAAAATATATGTAATTAGTGTAATAATATACATATTTAAATTTTTAAGTAATAGTGTATGTTCGTGTATTAGTGTACAAAAGTGTATATTTTGTAATATTTTATTTAGTTGTAAACGTCCAGTTCATATCATATGTGTGTGTAAGTGTTATTTTTGTGGCAAAATTTTAATAGTCCTTGAACACTAATTTGCGTAAAAAATTTTATTAGTGTATATCATACCATAGTCGTTTTTGTAGTGTATAGTGTATGTAAGTGTATGTAAGAAAAATTTTTATTTGTATTAATATATAACTAACATTGTATAATTGTGTTAATACTCTGTAAAACAATAACTGTATGTCTGTGTACATTCCTTTACAGTTTTTTTATACAGTAACTATTCAAAAAGTATGTAATTAGTGTAATAATATACATATTTATATTTTTAAGTAATAGTGTATGTTCTTGTATTAGTGTATAAAAATAAAAGTGTATATTTTGTAATTTTTTATTTAGTTATAAACGTCCAGTTCATTTCATATGTGTGTAAGTGTTATTTACGTGGCAAAATATTGATAGTACTTGAACACTTATTTGTGTAAAAAATTGTATTAGTGTATATAATTATTATTGTTTTATTAGTGTATAGTGTATGCAAGGAAATATAAAAATAATTGTTTTTTGTATTAGTATTAGTATTAATATGTAACTATTAGTGTAAAATTGAGTTTATACTATGTAAAACATATATTGTATGTCTGTGTATGTTCCTTTATTGTTTTTTTATAACATAACATTCCGTAGTGAAGCATGCTGCCGCACTAGGAATGTCTGACCGATGTGTGAGAAGAATCCTTCATGATGACCTTTAGTTCCATTCGTACAAGATGATGTTTGTGCAACAACTTACTGAAAATGACTAGCGTCTCGCAAAACAGCATGTGAGCTAATTCTCGAAAATTTGTAATGTTGAATGAGTGCGTGAGGAACAATTATAAACATTTAGTTGACATAATTTTCAAATGAAATATTCAAGTAGACAATTGAAATGCTGTAAGTAAAATTGAATAATTTGAATTTTCATTTGACCCATTAAACTTTGTTGTTCTATTAATCGTGCTCTATTTATTGACCTTCCAAAATCGTAAGGTTATTCGGCCGGACCCTGTACTTACAAACGGTCAGTTGATTGCATATTTGTGGAAAATTGTGAATTACGTGGAAAAATTTTAAGTCCTTGAACACTAATTAGTGTAACAAATTGTATTAGTGTATATCATACCATACTCTTTTTTGTAGTGTATAGTATATGTAAGTGTATATCAGAAAAAAAGTTGTATGTATTAATATTAGTATTAATATAAAACTAATAGTGTATAATCGTGTATAAACTCTGTAAAACAATAACTGTATGTCTGTGTACATTCCTTTACAGTTGTTTTTCACAAGAACTGTTAAAAATATATGTAATTAGTGTAATAATATACATATTTCAATTTTTAAGTAATAGTGTATGTTTGTGTCTTAGTGTATAAATGAGTATATTTTGTAATTTTTTAGTTAGTTATAAACGTCCAGTTCATTTCATATGTCTGGTAAGCGTTACTTATGTGGCAAAATTTAAATAGTCCTTGAACACTAATTAGTGTAAAAAATTAAATTAGTGTATATCACACTATAAACGTTTTTGTAGTGTATAGTGTATGTAAGTTGTAACATTTGTAAGTAATGTTAGATAGTTTTGTCTTTCGCTCTGTAATTCATCTACTGCGCGGTGAGCTTCTGCCATCTTTTGTGAGTTCAGTGCACTACGTTATGTGTATCGGTTCTGGACTTTGTTTTGGTGGTGGGAGCAGCCAGTTGCCGGCAGCTCAGCTGTTTCGCTCTCTCTAACGTTTTCTGTTTTGTAAAATGTAACAGCCATTGCAGTTCGTTGTAATTTTCTTCGTAATTATTTTAATAGATTTTTCCGGATAAATTATATTTTGAATATGGCTTGATCAAATGTTTTCTTCGCCCATTCTAATGGTAAGATTTGCTATTTACTTTATATTGTTGTAGTGAATGCAATGAACTCGATATAGCTGAGTTAATTTCGTTTAAAAAAAACTACGTGTGGCACGTAACGTACATATTTTAGCTACTACCTTCCTTATTGGATTTTGGTGATATTTTATTTTTTATTACCACGAATTCGTATTAAATTGTTTTCGAAATTTAAAAAAAATAATATTTTGTAACATTAGACTTTTGATTTAAGTATTTCGGCTGTAACTAGCGAACTTGTTTCTTAATTTAATTTTAACTAAAATAAATTGTTAATTGAGTTCAGAACATTTACTAACTATACATTTGTATTACTATTAGATTTTTTTACTAAATTTTGTATTGTATTGTATCATAGTTGCTATTGTTAATTTTGTTTTATAATTATTTCATTATGTAATTGGTTTTAAGACTATTTTGGATTTTGTCCATTGTAGGGTTGTAGTTCCAGTCCAACTTCGATTTCTAGTCAACTTCTAGTATAATTTAACAATATTTATCTAACATAATATTGGATTAATAAAACATTTCAACTGTAAGGATACAATATGTAATTTGCGATAATAAGAAAAAATGTGCCTTTATGAATACTTCAACATACTAAATTTTCCTGTATCAACACCGATTCACGTCATGCTGTGAAAATCTTGTTTCCTCATAGTTTGTAAGATTACTTCAACCAAAAGTGATAAGCATATAAAGGTTAAGTGATCTATTTATTGATCTCATCGTGTTGGTATGTAGATTAGATTATTTTGTTTATGAATATTTACTCATGTTGATGAAGCAGATTTTGGGAAACAGTATTCTGCCCGTTTAATTTAGTCCTTACTTGTGTGAACCTATATTCATTGATACTTTTGAAATAATCTGCAAGTGAATTTAAATTTTCTTAAAACATGAGTATATTTAAATCTAACCTTTTGGAAAACTTATATTTTTTTTTATTTAATTATGTAAAGTAATTCTCTTAAAGTTGGTACATGGATAAATTACACTACCTTTATTATTAATTTCGTAAATTTCATTATGTCAATTTGGTCAGTGTTTTGTAAAAACAAAAAAAGAAAATAATATTTTCTTCATCCAGAAAAAGGACTAATTTGTGAGAACGTGAAAAGAATAAATTTCATTTGTATTAGTATTAATATTAATATATAACTGTTAGTGTATAATTGTGTATATTATATGTGAATTAATAAGTATATGTCTGTGTACGTTCCTTTATAGTTTTTATTAACACATCAGTTAAAAAAGTATGTAAATTATGTAACAATATACATATTTCGATTGTTAGGTAATAGTGTATGTTCATGTATTAGTGTATAAAAGTGTATATTTTTTTATTGTAATTTTTAATTATAAAAGTCCATTTCATTTCATATGTTTGTGTAAGCGTGAATTACGCGGCAAAATTTAATTATCTCTGAACACATATTGGTGTAAAAATTTGTTTTAGTGTATATTATACCATAAACGTTTTTCTAGTGTATGGGTATGGAATAACAATTTTTTGTACTAGTATTAGTGTATTACATACCATAGTCGTTTTTGTAGTGTATTGTGTATGTAAGTGTATATGAGATTAAGTTTTATTTGTATTAATATTAGTATTATTATATAACTATTGGTGTATAATTGTGTATATACTCTGTAAAAAAATAACTGTATGTCTGTGTACATTTCTATATAGTTTATTTATACAGTAACTGTTAAAAAGGGTGTAATTATTGTAATAATATACATATTTTAATTTTTATGTAATAGTGTATGTTCGTGTATTAGTGTATAAAAGTGTATATATTTTATTGGTTTTTTTAAATTATAAACATCCATTTCATTTCATATGACTGTGTAAGCGTGAATTACGCGGCAAAATTTAAGTAGTATTTGAACACATATTAGTGTAAAAAATTGTTTTAGTGTATATTACCCCATAAACGTTTTTCTAGTTTAGGGGGTATGTAATAATATGTTTTTGTATTAGTATTAGTATTATTAGTATAAAATTATTCGTGTATAATTGTTTACATGCTGTGTAAAACTCTTTGAACGTTCCTATATAGTTTTTTTTAATACATCTGCTCAAAAAGTATGTAAATTATATAATATAATAGATATTTCAATTTTTAAGTAATAGTGTGTGTTCGTGTATTAGTGTATAAAAGTGTATGTTTTTTTATTGGATTTTTTTAATTATAAAAGTCCATTTCATTTCATATGTCTGTGTAAGCGTGATTTACGCGGCAAAATTTAATTATCTTTGAACACATGTTGGTGTAAAAAATTGTTTTAGTGTATATTATACCATAAACGTTTTTGTACTGTATTGGTATGTAATAATAATTTTTTGTATTAGTATTAGTATTATTAGTATAAAATTATTCGTGTATAATTATTTACATGCTGTGTAAAACTTTTAGAAAGTTCCTTTATAGTTTTTTTTAAGACATCAGTTCAAAAGTATGTAAATTATGTAATAATACACATATTTCAATTTTTAAGTAATAGTGTATGTTCGTGTATTAGTGTAAAAAAGTGTATATTTTGTAGAATTTTATTTAGGTATAAACGTCCAGTTCATTTCATATGTGTGTGTAAGTGTTATCTACGTGGCGAAATTTTAATTGTCTTTAACACTTATTTGTGTAAAAATTTGTATAAGTGTATTAAACAATTAACGTTTTATTAGTGTATATTGTATGCATGTAAATAAAAAATTAATTTTTATTTGTATTAGTATTAGTATTAATATGTAACTATTAGTGTAAATTTGAGTTTATTCTATGTAAAACAATTAGTGTATTTCTGTGTACGTTGCTTTGTAGGTTTTTTATACCACATCAGTTCAAGCAGTATGTACATTATATAATAATATAAATATTTCAATTTTTAAGTAATAGTGTATGTTCGTGTATTAGTGTATAAAAGTGTATATTTTTCTATTGGTTTTTTTAATAATAAAAGTCGTTTCATTTCATATGTCTGTGTAAGCGTAAATTACGCGGCAAAATTTAATTATCTTTCAACACATATTAGTGTCAAAAATTGTTTCAGTGTATATTATACCATAAATGTTTTTCTAGTGTATGGTGTATGTAATAATATTTTTTTGTACTAGTATTAGTATTATTTTTATAAAATTGTTCATGTATAATTGTGTACATGCTGTATAAAACAATTAGTCTGTGTTGAATTATAATTTTTTATAGTTTTTGTATATAAACACAGTTCAAAAACTTTGTAACTAGTGTAATAGTTCACATATTATAGTTTTCTCTTTTTAGTGTATGTTCGTGTATTAGTGTATAAAAGTGTATATTTATGTAATTTTGCATACACCTACAAACACCAGTGTTTTGCACATTTGTGTAAAATTGTGAATTACGTGGAAATATTTAAAGTATTTGAACACTAATTAGTGTAAAAAATTGTATTATTGTAAATCATACCATACTCTTTTTGTTGGTTATAGTGTATGTAAGTGTATATCAAAAAAAAATTTCTTTGTATTAATATTAGTATTAATATATAACTAATTGTGTATATACTCTATAAAACAATAACTGTATGTCTGTGTACATTCCTTTACAGTTTTTTTTACAAGAACTGTTCGAAATATATGTAATTAGTGTAATAATATACATATTTTAATTTGTACGTAATAGTGTATGTTCGTGTATTAGTGTATATTTTGTAATTTCTTATTTAGTTATAAACGTCCAGTTCATTTCATATGTGTGTGTAAGTGTTATTTACGTGGCATAATTTTAATAGTCTATGAACACTTATTTGTGTAAAAATTTGTATTAATGTATATCAAACCATAGTCGATTTTGTAGTGTATAGTGTATGTAAGTGTATATTAGAAAAATTCTATTAGTTTTAATAAAAGTACTAATATATAAAAAATTTACAATTGTGTATATACTCTGTAAAACCATAACTGTATGTCTGTGTACATTCTTTTATAGTTTCTTTATATATAACTTTTCAAAAAGTATGTAATCAGTGTATATATATACATATTTCAATTTTTAAGTAATAGTGTATGTTCGTGTATTAATCTATACAAATGTATATTTTGTAATTTTTTATTTAGGTATAAACGTCCAGTTCATTTCATATGTGTGTGTAAGTGGTATTTACATGGCAAAATTTTAATAGTCCTTGAACACTTATTTGTGTAAAAATTTGTATTAGTGTATATAACAAATGTCGTTTTATTAGTGTATATTGTATGCAAGTTAAAATAAAAATAATTGTTTTTTGTATTAGTATTAGTATTAATACTAAATATTAATTATATAACTATTGATGTATAATTGTGTATATACTCTATAAATCAATATTTGTATGTCTGTGTACATTCCTTTATAGCTTCTTTATACAGTAACTGTTCATAAAGTATGTAATTAGTGTAATAATATACATATTTCAATTTGTAAGTAATAGTGTATGTTCGTGTATTAGTGTATAAAAGTTTATATTTTTTATTGGTTTTTAAATTATTAAAGTCCATTTGATTTCATATGTCTGTGTAACCGTGAATTACGCAGCAAAATTTAATTATCTTTGAACACATACTAGTGTAAAAAATTGTTTTGGTGTATATTATACCATAACCGTTTTTCTAGAGTATGGTGTATGTAATGATAATTTTTTGTTCGAGTTTGCAGGTATATGGAATATTACAAAAATATACACTTTTATACACTAATACACGAACAGACACTATTACTTAAAAATTGAAATATGTATTATATTACATAATTTACATTGTTTTTGAACTGATGTATTATAAAAACCTATAAAGGAACGTACACAGACATACACTAATTGTTTAACATAGTATAAACTCAATTTTACACTAAAAGTTACATATTAATACTAATACTATCACAAAAAAAACTATTTTTATATTTACTTGCATACACTATACACTAATAAAACGATTTTGTTATATACACTAATACAACTTTTTACAAAAATTAGTGTTCAAAGACTATTAAAATTTTGCCACATAAATAACACTTACACAAACATATGAAATGAACTGGACGTTTATAACAAAATACAATATTACAATATATACAGTTTTATACACTATTACACGAACATACACTATTACTTAAAAGTTGAAATATGTATATTATTACACTAAAAACATACTATTTGAACAGTTACTGTATAAGAAAACTATAAAAGAATGTACACAGACATACAGTTATTGTTTTACAGAGTATATACACAATTATAAAATATTAGTTATATGTTATTACTAGTCATAATACAAATAAAATTTTCCTGATATACACTTACATACACTATACACTACAAAAAGAATATGTATGATATACACTAATACAAGTTTTTACACAAATTAGTAATCAAACACTATTTAAATTTTGCCAAATATATAACACTTACACACATATGAAATGAACTGGACGTTTAGAACTAAATTAAAAATTACAAAATATACACTTTTATACACTAATACACGAACGTACACTATTACTTAAAAATTGAAAAACGTATATTATTACACTAATTACATACTTTATGAACAGTTACTGTATTAAGAAACTATAAACGAATGTACACACAAATTCAGTTATTATTTTACAGAGTATATACACAATTATACTCCAATAGTTATATAATAATACTAATAATAATACAAACAAACCTTATTCTAATTTTCACTTACATACACTGTACACTAAAAAAGAGTATGGTATGATATACACTAATGAAATTTTTTACACTAATTAGTGTTTAAGGACTTTAAATGTTTCCACGTAATTCACAACTTTACACATATATGCAAATCACTGGTGTTTGCAGGTATATGAAATATTACAAAAATATACACTTTTATACACTAATACACGAACATACACTATTACTTAAAAATTGAAATATGTATTATATTACATAATTTACATTGTTTTAGAACTGATGTGTAATAAAAACCTAAAAAAATGAATATACACCGACATACACTTATTGTTTTACATAGTATAAACTCAATTTTACACTAACAGTTATATATTAATACTAATACTCATAAAATAAAATTATTTTTATATATACTTGCATACACTATACACTAATATAACGATAATAGTTTTGTACACTAATACAAAATTTTATACAATTTAGTGTTCAAGGACTAATTAAATTTTGTCACATTAATAAAATCTACACAAACAAATTAAATGAACTGGACGTTTATACCTAAATAAAAAAAAACGAAATATACACTTATATACACTAATACACGAACATACACTATTACTTAAAAATTGAAATATGTATATTATTACACTAATTACATACTTTTAGAACAGTTACTGTATAAAAATACTGGAAAAGGAATGTACACAGACATACAGTTTTTGTTTTACAGAGTATATACACAATTATACACTATTAGTTATATGTTATTACTAATATTAATACAAATAAAATTTTTTCTTATATACACTTGCATACACTGTACACTAAAAAATCGATTATGGAATGATATACACTAATTCAATTTTTTACACAAATTAGTAATCAAACACTATTTAAAATTTGGCACATAAATAACACTTAACACACACATATGATATGAACTGAACGTTATAACTAAATAAAATATTACAAAAAATACACTTTTATAACACATCAGTTCAAGAATAATGTAACTTATGTAATAATATACATATTTCCATTTTTCAAAAATAGTGTATGTTCGTGTACTAGTGTATAAAAGTGTATATTTTTAATTGGTTTTTTTAATTATAAAAGTCCATATCATTTCATATATCTGTGTAGGCCTGATCTACGCGGCAAAATTTTTTTTTTTAACACATATTATTGTGAAAAATTGTTTTAGTGTATATTATACCATAAACGATTTTGTAGTGTTTGGTGTGTGTAATAATAATTTTTTGTTCGAGTATAAATATTATTAGTATAAACGTAATCGTGTATAATTGTGTAAATGCTGTGTAAAACAACTAGTGTGTGTTGGTTTACATTCTTTTATAGTTTTTGTATGTAACAACAGTTCAAAGATTTTGTAACTAGTGTAGTAGTTCACATATTAGAGTTTTTACGTAATAGTGTATGGTCGTGTATTAGTGTATAAAAGTGCATACTTTTGTAATATTGTATATACCTCCAAACTCCAGTGTTTTACGTATTTGTGTAAAATTGTGAATTACGTGGAAACATTTAAAGTCCTTAATTACTAATTAGTGTAAAAAATTGTATTAGTGTATATCATACCAAACTCGTTTTTGTAGTGTATAGTGTATGTAAGTGTGTATCAGGAAAATATTTCTTTGTATTAATATTAGTAATAATATATAACTTATAGTGTATATACTCTGAAAAACAATAACTGTATGTCTGTGTATATCCTTTACAGTTGTTTCTTACAGTAACTGTTCAAAAAGTATGTAATTAGTGTAATAATAAAGATATTTCAATTTTTAAGTAATAGTGTATGTTCGTGTGGTAGTGTATATTAGTGTATATTTTGTTTTTTTATTTACTTATAAACGTCCAGTTTATTTCATACGTGTGTGTAAGTGTTATTTATGTGGCAAAATTATAATAGTCCCTGAACACAAATTTGTGTAAAAAATTGTATTAGTGTATATAACAATTATCGTTTTATTAGTGTATAGTGTTTGCAAGTAAATATAAAAAAAATTGTTAATTGCATTAGTATTAGTATTAATATGTAACTATTAGTGTAAAATTGAATTTTTACTATGTAAAACAATTAGTGTATGTCTGTGTACGTTCCTTTTTATTTCTTTTTAACACATCAGTTCAAAAAGTATGTAACTTATGTAATAATATACATATTTCCATTTTTATTTACTAGTGTATGTTCGTGTATTAGTGTATGAAAGTGTATTTTTTTATTGGTTTTTAAATTATAAAAGTCCATTTCATTTTATATGGCTGTGTAAGCGTGCATTACGCGGCAAAATTTAATTATCTTTGAACACATATTAGTGTAAAAATTGTTTTAGTGGATATTATACCATAAACGTTTCCTAGTGTATGGTGTATGTAATAATAATTTTTTGTACTTGTATTAGTATTATTAGTATAAAATTATTCGTGTATGAATGAGTACATGCTGTGTAAAACCATTAGTGTGTGTTGAATTACATTCTTTTATAGTTTTTGTATATAAAAACAGTTCAAAAATTTGTAACTAGTGTAATAGTTCACATATTATAGTTTTTACGTAATAGTGTATGTTCGTGTATTAGTGTATAAAAGTGTATATTTTTGTAGATTTATACATATTTACAAACGGTCAGTTTATTACATATTTGTGTAAAATTGTGAATTACGTGGAAACACTTAAAGTTCTTGAACACTAATTAGTGTAAAAAATTGTATTAGTGTATATCATACTATAGTCGTTTTTGTAGTGTTTAGTGTATTTAAGTGTATATCAGAAAAATTTTTATTAGTATTAATATTAGTAATATTATATAATTATTAGTGTGTAATTGTGTTTATACTCTGTAAAACAATAACTGTATGTCTGTGTACATTCCTTTATAGTTTTTTTAATACAGCATGTGATGAAAAAGTATGTATTTAGTGTAATATTATACATATTTTAATTTTTAAGCAATAGTGTATGTTCGTGTATTAGTGTATAAACGTGTATATTTTGTAATTTTTAATTTAGTTATAAACGTCCAGTTCATTTCATATGTGTATATGTGTTACTTTTGTGGCAAATCTTTAATAGTCCTTGAACAGTAATTTCTGTAATAAATTGTATTAGTGTATATCATACCATAGTCGTTTTTGTAGTGTATAGTGTATGTAAGTGTATATTAGAAAAACATTTTTTTGTATTAATATTAGTATTAATATATAACTAACAGTGTATAATTGTGTATATACTCTGTATAACACTAACTGTATATCTGTGTACATTTTTTTGACAGTTTTGTTATACAGTAACTGTTCAAAAGTATGTATTTATTGTAATACTATACATATTTCAATTTTTAAGTAATAGTGTATGTTCGTGTATTAGTGTATAAAAGTGTATTTTTGTAGTTTTTTATTTAGTTTAAACGTCCAGTTCATTTTATATATGTGTGTAGGTGTTGTTTACGTGGCAAAACTTTAATAGTTCTTGAACACTTATTTGTGTAAAAAAATGTATTAGTGTATATAACAATTATCTTTTTATTTGGGTATAGTGTATGGAAGTAAATATAAAAAATAATTGTTATTTGTAATAGTATTAAGTATTTATATGTAATTATTAGTGTAAAATTCAGTTTTTACTATGTAAAACAGTTATTGTATGTCTGTGTACGTTCCGTTATAGTTTTTGTATAACACATCATTTCAAGAAGTATGTAAATTATGTAATAATATACATATTTCAATTTTTAAGTAATAGAGTATGTTCGTGTATTACTGTATAAAAGTTTTTTTGTTTTGGTTTTTTTTAATTATAAAAGTACATTTTATTTCATATGTCGGTGTAAGCGTGAATTAAGCGGCAAAATTTAATTATTTTTGAACATATATTAGTGTACAAAATTGTTTTAGTGTATATTATACCATAAACATTTTTCTAGTGTTTGGTGTATGTAATAATAATTTTTTGTTAGAGTATTAGTATTATTAGTATAAACCTAGTCGTGTATAATTGTGTAAATGCTGTGTAAAACAACTAGTGTGTGTTGGTTTACATTCTTTTATAGTTTTTGTATGTAACAACAGTTCAAAGATTTTGTAACTAGTGTAGTAGTTCACATATTATAGTTTTTACGTAATAGTGTATGGTCGTGTATTAGTGTATAAAAGTGCATACTTTTGTCATATTGTATATACCTCCAAACTCCAGTGTTTTACGTATTTGTGTAAAATTGTGAATTACGTGGAAACATTTAAAGTCCTTAATTACTAATTAGTGTAAAAAATTTTAATAGTGTATATCATACCAAACTCGTTTTCGTAGTGTATAGTGTATGTAAGTGTACATAAGAAAAACATTTATTTGTATTAATATTAGTATTAATATATAACTAACAGTGTATAATTGTGTATATACTCTGTAAAACAATAACTGTATGTTTGTGTACATTTCTTTACAGTTGTTTTTTACAGTAACTGTTCAAAAAGTATGTAATTAGTGTGATAATAAACATATTTCAATTTTTAAGTAATAGTGTATGTTCGTGTATTAGTGTATAATAGTGTATATTTTGTATTTTTTATTTACTTATAAACGTCCAGTTCATTTGATACGTGTGTGTAAGTGTTGTTTATGTTGCTTTTCCAATGTCTTGTTAGTCAGGAGAACCAATTGATTTGTCTGACTGCCGATTGTTGTTAGCTCATTTAGCATTACCCAGGGTGCACCACGTGGAGGCGAACTATCGTTACACCCCGCAGCCTAATGCTAGCAAGACTGAGGTTTCTTGCTTTCACCTTAACAACAAACTTGCCAAGAGAGAGCTCAAAATCCAGTTCGAGAACAAATTGCTTCTTCACAATAGGACCCCAAAATATCTAGGCATAACACTTGATAGAACTCTTTCTTTCAAACATCATCTGTCAAGAATAGCAGAGAAATTGAAAGCAAGGAATAATATTATACAAAAGCTCTGTGGAACAACTTGGGGAGCTTCAGCCTCAACTCTTCGCTCAACAGCTCTGAGCCTTGTGTTCTCAGCTGCTGAATACTGTGCACCTGTCTGGCTAAACAGCCCTCACACTCATAGAGTAGACGCCCAACTCAATAATACCATGAGAATGATCACTGGCGCTATCAGATCAACACCTACTGAATGGCTTCCAGTATTGAGCCACATACCACCCCCAAACCTGCGCCGCAAGAATGCCCTCATTAGAGAGTATGATAAGATTGTTGACAATCAAGACCTGAGAATTCATGAGGATATTGAAAACGCAAATATAACTCGTCTGCGATCAAGAAAGCCACCTACAAAAACTGCAATTACTGCCAAAGAGGAAGCATTTAACATACCCAGTGCATGGCAGCAAGAATGGGCATCAAAGCAGCAAGAACAAATCCCATGGTTTTCACAAAAACCGCCAGGTTTTGGACTACCTCGTAGAAAATGGTCAGCTCTAAATAGAATAAGAACAAAACACGGTAAGTGTGCTGATTTATTGTTTAAATGGGGCAAAATACCATCGCCTTTATGTGAGTGTGGTCAAAGACAAACTATTGATCACATAGTGAAAGAGTGCAGAATAACTGCCTTTAGAGGAGGGACAAGAGCGGATTTCCTGATGGCAACTCCAAAATCAATAGCCTACTTGGACAGACTGGATGTCTGTATATAGACTTAAGCATGTTTTTAGTATTACGTACTGTATGTACATATTTAGACAGATAGATTAGACAGAGGGTCATATTTGATCCCAATATATAACAATTATGATGCTGACTTTTTAAATGTCTTGAAAAGCCATACGCTAAATAGTGTTATTTATGTGGCAAAATTTTAATAGTCCCTGAACACTAATTTGTGTAAAAATTGTATTAGTGTATATAACAATTATCGTTTTATTAGTGTATAGTGTATGCAAGTAAATATAAAAATAATTGTTAATTGTATTAGTATTAGTATTAATATGTAACTATTAGTGTAAAATTGAGTTTTTACTATGTAAAACAATTAGTGTATGTCTGTGTACGTTCCTTTATATTTTTTTTAACACATCAGTTCAAAAAGTATGTAAATTATGTAATAATATACATATTTCCATTTTTATGTACTAGTGTATGTTCGTGTATTAGTGTATAAAAGTGTATTTTTTTATTGGTTTTTAAATTATAAAAGTCCATTTCATTTCATATGGCTGTGTAAGCGTGCATTACGCGGCAAAATTTAATTATCTTTGAACACATATTAGTGTAAAAAATTGTTTTAGTGGATATTATACCATAAACGTTTTCTAGTGTATGGTGTATGTAATAATAATTTTTTGTACTAGTAATAGTATTATTAGTATAAAATTATTCGTGTATGAATGTGTACATGCTGTGTAAACAATTAGTGTGTGTTGAGTTACGTTCTTTTATAGTTTTTGTATATAACAACAGTTCAAAAAATTTGTAACTAGTGTAATTGTTCACATATTATAGTTTTTACGTAATAGTGTATGTTCGTGTATTAGTGTATAAAAGTGTATATTTTTGTAGATTTGCATATACTTACAAACGGTCAGTTTATTACATATTTGTGTAAAATTGTGAATTACGTGGAAACATTTAAAGTCCTTGAACACTAATTAGTGTAAAAAATTGTATTAGTGTATATCATACTATAGTCGTTTTGTGTAGTGTTTAGTGTATTTAAGTGTATATCAGAAAAAATTTTATTAGTATTAATATTAGTATTATTATATAATTATTAGTGTGTAATTTTGTATATACTCTGTAAAAAAATAACTGTATGTCTGTGTACATTTATTTTGACAGTTTTGTTATACAGTAACTGTTCAAAAAGTATGTAATTAGTGTAATAATATACATATTTCAATTTTTAAGTAATAGTGTATGTTCGTGTATTAGTGTATGAAAGTGTATTTTTTGTAGTTTAATATTTAGTTTTAAACGTCCAGTTCATTTCATATATGTGTGTAAGTGTTGTTTACGTGGCAAAATTTTAATAGTTCTTGAACACTTATTTGTGTAAAAAATGTATTAGTGTATATAACAATTATCGTTTTATTAGGGTATTGTGTATGGAAGTATATATAAATATAATTGTTATTTGTATTAGTATTAGTATTTATATGTAATTATTAGTGTAAAATTCAGTTTTTACTATGAAAAACAATTATTGTATGTCTGTGTACGTTCCTTTATAGTTTTTTAACACATCAGTTCAAGAAGTATGTAAATTATGTAATAATATACATATTTCAATTTTTACGTAATAGTGTATGTTCGTGTATTACTGTATAAAAGTTTTTTTTTTGGTTCTTTTAATTATAAAAGTACATTTCATTTCATATGTCTGTGTAAGCGTGAATTACGCAGCAAAATTTAATTATTTTTGAACATATGTTAGTGTAAAAAATTGTTTTAGTGTATATTATACCATAAACGTTTTTCTAGTGTTTGGTGTATGTAATAATAATTTTTTGTTCAAGTATTAGTATTATTAGTATAAACTTACTCGTGTATAATTGTGTAAATGCTGTGTAAAACAACTAGTGTGTGTTGGTTTACATTCTTTTATAGTTTTTGTATGTAACAACAGCTCAAAAAGTTTTTAACTAGTGTAGTAGTTCACATATTATAGTTTTTACGTAATAGTGTATGGTCGTGTATTAGTGTATAAAAGTGTATACTTTTGTAATATTGTATATACCTCCAAACTCCAGTGTTTTACGTATTTGTGTAAAATTGTAAATTACGTGGAAACATTTAAAGTCCTTAATTACTAATTAGTGTAAAAAATTGTAATAGTGTATATCATACCATACTCGTTTTTGTAGTGTATAGTGTATGTAAGTGTACATAAGAAAAACATTTATTTGTATAATTATTAGTATCAATATTTAACTAACAGTGTATAATTGTGTATATACTCTGTAAAACAATAACTGTATGTTTGTGTACATTTCTTTACAGTTGTTTTATGCAGTAACTGTTCAAAAAGTATGTAATTAGTGTATTAGTATACATATATCATTTTTTAAATATTAGTGTATGTTTGTAAATTAGTGTATAAAAGTGTATATTTTGTAATTTTTTTATTAGTTATAAACGTCCAGTTCATTTCATATGTGTTTGTATGTGTTATTTACGTGGCAAAATTTTAATAGTCCTTGAACACTTATTTGTGTAAAAATTTGTATTAGTGTATATAACAATTATCGTTTTATTAGTGTATATTGTATGCAAGTAAATATATAAATAATTGTTAATTGTATTAGTATTAGTTTTAATATGTAACTATTAGTGTAAAATTGAGTTCATACAATGTGAATCAATAAGTGTATCTCTGTGTACGTTCCTTTATAGTTTTTTAACACATCAGTTCAAAATGTACGTAAATATGTCTGTGGTCAGCGGGAAAATGCACTTAAGTCAAAAAGTGCAATTTTTCAGAAGCAACATTTTTTCAATTTACTGATTACTATTTAAGTTTAAATTTGACTCAATGGTATATTTTACTTACAATTGGATATAATATTACCACAACATGTACATATTATAAAATTATTGAAATAAAGAAAAAATACATGACTTAAGTGAAATTGTCCTAGAATAAGGATGACTTAAGTCATTTTACACAAATGCAAATAATTAAACTCATTATGGTAAAACTATTTATTATTTAAAAGAAATATTTTTCTGTATTTGTTAAACTTAAAATGATAATTAAATTCTCTTCCAAGACTTTTTAATTACCATGTAATGTTCTTGAATAAAAAATTCTATTAAAATAAGATAAAAAATTCTATTAAAAATAATGAAAAATAAAATAATAATATAAAACAAATAAAACAATGAAAATAAATAATGATAATAATAATAATAATAATAATAAATAATAAATAAAATAATAAAAATGATAAAAATTCGATTAAAATCAGAAGTACATAAGTTTCTGTTATTTTATAAGTTAGTATTACTACCACAAAAATGTAATATAAATCAAAGGATTACAGCACTGAAATAAAGAATAAAATTATTGAAAAATATAAGTTATAAAACACTATAAATAAAATGAAAATCATCATATTTTTTAACATTCCTATCCACTTAACACCTGCCTGTTAATAAAAAAATTAAAACTAATACACACATGAATAAAATTGTAACTATACACAATGACTTAACTTTTAGAATAGTAAATGATTATAGCTTACCTATTATACGATGCAAAATGTAAGTAAAAATAGACTAAAATTACATAATTGCAACTTACAAGTAAATTAACAAAAATAAAAAATATGGAGTAGTTTTTATGAATACTAAGGACAAAGAATACACTAAATAATAGATTACATAATAGCTGATACATGAGTGTTACAATTTGTGAAAACCTCCTAATACTTCTTATACTTAGAATACTTAACACTTACTTAACATTACTTAACCCTAACTTAACACTTAGGTACTTATAATGTTTCATCAGCATCAAACTCAACAAGATCGGGATCATCATCTGGTTTGTTAAGTACCTACAGCTGTTGATAAAAATTGTGGAAATATGTTGGCACTAAAGATAACAAAGATAGTAGATCCTTTTTCTTTTCAGCTGAGATAGCTACTGGTTTGTTTGTTATAGTTTGAACAGGAACTGTTTCATTTCCTCGTCGTTTCAAACTTAATGTTTTAAAAGGCTGTTCACGTGACAGTGATTCCTTATAAAGGACATTTCCAAAATCAGCTGTGTACCTGAACCACTGCACATCATGCCACTTGAAGTTTTCACCGTCCGTATTCTTCTTCTTTAAAACAAGTGGTCCTCTTAGTAACAAAGCAAAGTCTTTGAAATCACTTTGTTGCATCTCTACCACTTTAAACTTTTTACTACTTGTTCTGACCAGTTGATACCAATCGTGCGGGTGGAAAATCTGAATGGATGTTTTCTTTTTTTTCCTCTCAATGATTGAATGGTCTACATCAACTTCCATGTGACTGTGCCCAGGTACCATGAATTTGTGGACAATTGTTGTAATAGCACTGTTGGAATCACTGAGTAGTGTGGTAAACATGGCTGAGACTGGAGAATTTCTATTCTGTCCACCGCAGGTGTCAGAATACAGAACTACATGTTTCACAGTTATAGGTAAATTCTTAATATGCATAAATAAACATGATGCTATTTGGTTGGCACCTCGACCAGCAATTGCCTCGTGCCACATGTAGTGCGTGGATTCTCCAGTAGATGCATCATTAATTGTCAGATTAAATGTCCACAGACTGCGCTTGTAGAAGGCAACTGATGACTGTAGAGCAGGTGTTGGTAAGCACTGCTGTAAATCAAATGTTAAGCATTTCACTTCACCATTTTCCTCTGAAAGAAGCTTATCTACTTTCTTCTCATTATAAGCTCTGTCAGCTGCATCATGGTGAGCATCTCTTTCTACAACAATCTTCTGTTGAGAAACTTCATCTTCTACAAGTTGCAGTTTCATTTTATAAACATCACACTTGTGACATGTGTCAATCTTGGGTTTTTTAAATGCAATATTCATTTGCTTAAATTGCTTAGTATAAATCTTTATAAATACAGGTGCTGGTGTAGCCTCTTTATATAACAGATACATTTCATTTAATGTTAAATGGGACTGTAAATATCGTTTCTGGGTATGACTTCGTGAGTAATGACTCTCATAATTTGGAAATCTGTTTATTTGGTCTCGGACCTCGGCTAACTTTTCTTCTGGCCATTTATTAGATGGAGTTGTCACACCTCGGTTATCTGGAGTTATTACACCACTTACACTTTTACACTTACACTTACAAATTTTTATTTTTTAAATACCTAATAAATAAAATAAAGTAAAAACATGGTATTGATAAATATTTAATTAAATTATTGATTTATTATGCATTAGCGATATCTGACTTAAGTTCTTATTCCCCGCCAGGTGAGGTTTATTATTTTGTCCATATTAACTTAAATGGACTTAAGTGCTTTTACCATGCCTTTGCATTATGATTTTAATATAGGACGAACTAACTTAAGTAGACTTAAGTACTTTTTCCTTCCGATTATTTTAAAAAATAAACTAGGTGGAAATGTACAAAGCTGTTTTTCTAAAATCCAACCAATAATTGACTTAAGTGCTTTTGCCAACATATGAGTTATCAGCATGCAAAAACTTTACGCCAATAAAAAAAAATTGTATTTCCTAACTTAAGTGCTTTTTCCCGCCAACCACAGATGTAAAAATATACATATTTTAATTTTCAAGTAATAGTGTATGTTCGTGTATTAGTGTATAAAAAGGTATATTTTCTTATTGGTTTTTTTAATTATAAAAGTCCTTTTCATTTCATATGTCTGTGTAAGCGTGAATTACGCGGCAAAATTTAATTATCTTTGAACACATATGTGTGTAAAAAAATTGTTTTAGTGCATATTATACCATAAACGTTTTTCTAGTGTATGGTGTATGTAATAATAATTTTTTGTACTAGTATTAGTATTATAATTATAAAATTATTCATGTATAATTGTGTACATGCTGTGTAAAACAACTAGTGTGTGTTGAATTACAATTTTTTATAGTTTTTGTATATAACAACAGTTCAAAAACTTTGTAACTAGTGTAATAGTTCACATATTATAGTTTTTTCTTATTAGTGTATGTTCGTGTAATAGTGTATAAAAGTGAATATTTATGTAATATTGCATATACCTACAAACACCAGTGTTTTGCATATTTGTGTAAAATTGTGATATACGTGGAAACATTTAAAGTCCTTAAATATTAATTAGTGTAAAAAATTGTATTGGTGTATATCACACCATAGTCGTTTTTGTAGTGTATAGTGTATGTAAATGTATATGAGAATAAGTTTTATTTGTATTAATATTAGTATTATTATATAACTATTGATGTATAATTGTGTATATACTCTGTAAAACAATAACTGTATGTCTGTGTACATTCCTTTATAGCTTCTTTGTACAGCAACTGTTCATAAAGTATGTAATTAATGTAATAATATACATATTTCAATTTGGAAGTAATAGTGTATGTTCGTGTATTAGTGTATAAAAGTGTATATTTTGTAATTTTTTTATTAGTTATAAACGTCCAGTTCATTTCATATGTGTGTGTGTTATTTATGTGGCAAAAATTTAATAGTCCTTGAACACTTATTTGTGCAAAAAATTGTATTAGTGTTTATAGCAATTATCGTTTTATTAGAGTATAGTGTATGCAAGTAAATATAAAAATAATTGTTATTTGTATTAGTATTAATATGTAACTATTAGTATAAAATTTATTTTATACTATGTAAACCATTATTGTATGTCTGTGTACGTTCCTCTATAGTTTTTTTTATAACACATCAGTTAAAGAAGTATGTAAATTATGTAAAAATATTCGTATTTCAATTTTTAAGTAATAGTGTATGTTCGTGTATTACTTTATAAAAGTTTTTTTTTTGGTTTTTTTAATTATAAAAGTCCATTTCATTTCATATGTCCATGTAAGCGTGAATTACGCGGCAAAATTTAATTATCTTTGAACACATATTAGTGTAAAAAATTGTTTTAGTGTATATTATACCATAAACGTTTTTCTAGTGTATGGTGTATGTAATAATAGTTTTTTGTACTAGTATTAGTATTATTAGTATAAAATTACTCGTGTATAATTGTGTAAATGCTGTGTAAAACAACTAGTGTGTGTTGGTTTACATTCTTTTATAGTTTTTGTATATAACAACAGTTCAAAAAATTTTGTAAACTAGTGTAGTACTTCACATATTATAGTTTTTACATAATAGTGTATGGTCGTTTATTAGTGTATAAAAGTGTATATTTTTGTAATATTGTATAAACCTGCAAACACCAGTGTTTTGCGTATATGTGTAAAATTGTGAATTACGTGGAAACATTTAAAGTCCTTTATCACTAATTAGTGTAAAAAATAGTATTAGTGTATATCAATACTATAGTCGTTTTTGTAGTGTATAGTGGTATGTAAGTGTATATGAGAATAAGTTTTGTTTGTATAAATATTAGTATTAATATATATTTATTGATGTATAATTGTGTATATACTCTGTAAAACAATAACTGTATGTCTGTGTATATTCCTTTTACAGTATTTTTACACAGTAAATGTTAAAAAAGTATGTAAATAGTGTAATAATAAACATATTTTAATTTTTAAGTAATAGTGTAAGTTCGTGTATTAGTGTATACAAATGTATATTTTGTAATTTTTTATTTAGTTATAAACGTCCAGTTCATTTCATATGTGTGTAAGTGTTATTTACTTGGCAAAACGTTAATAGTCCTTGAACACTAATTTGTGTAAAAAATTGTATTAGTGTATATTAACTATTATCGTTTTTATTAGTGTATAGTGTATGCAAGTAATAATAAAAATATTTGTTATTTGTATTAGTATTAGTATTAATATGTAACTATTAGTGTAAAATTGAGTTTATACTATGTAAAACCATTAGTGTATGTCTGTGTACGTTCCTTTATAGTTTTTTAACACATCAGTTCAAGAAGTATGTAAATTATGTAATAATATACATATATCAATTTTTAAGTAATAGTGTATGTCGTGTATTAGTGTATAAAAGTGTATATTTTTCTAATGGTTTTTTTAATTATAAAAGTTTATTTCATTTCATATGGCTGTGCCGCGTAATTCACGCGAATTACTCGGAAAATATTAAGTGATATTTGAACACATATTTGTGTAAAAAATTGTTTTAGTGTATATTATACCATAAAAGGTTTTCTAGTGTATGGTGTATTAAATAATAAATTTTTTACTAGTATTACTACTATTAGTATAAAATTCTTCTTGTATAGTTGTGTACATGCTGTGTAAAACAACTAGTGTGTGTTGGTTTACATTCTTTATAATTTTTGTATATAACAACAGTTCAAAAAGTTTGTAACTAGTGTAATAGTCACATATTATAGTGTTTTCGTAATAGTGGATGTTCGTATATTAGTGTATAAGAGTGTATATTTTTGTAATATTGCATATACTTACAAACACCAGTGTTTTGCATATTTGTGTAAAATTGTGAATTACGTGGAAACATTTAAAGTCTTTAAACACTAATTAGTGAAAAAAATTGTATTTGTGTACAAATACAATGTATCATACCGTAGTCGTTTTTGTAGTGTTTGTAAGTGAATAGGAGAATAAGTTTTATTTGTAAAAGTATTAGTATCATTATATAACTATTGGTGTATAATTGTGTATATACAATGTAAAACATGAACTGTATGTCTGTCTACATTTCTTTATAGTTTCTTTATACAGTAACTGTTCAAAAAGTATGTATTTAGTGTAATAATATACATATTTCAATTTTTAAGTAATAGTGTATGTTCATGTTGTAGTGTATAAAAGTGTATATTTCGTAATTTTTTATTTAGGTGTAAACGTCCAGTTCATTTATTATGTTTGTGTAAGTGTTGTTAATGTGGCAAATTTTAAATAGTTCTTGAACACTAATCTGTTTAAAAAATTGTATTAGTGTACACTATTATTGTTTTATTAGTGTATAGTGTATGCAAGTATATATAAAAATTATTATTTTTTTATTAGTATTAGTATTAATATGTAACGATTAGTGTAAAATTGAGTTTATACTATGTAAAACAATTAGTGTATGTCTGTACATTCCTTTATAGTTTTTTATAACACATCAGTTCAAAAACTATGTAAATTATGTAATATAATACATATTTCAATTTTTAAGTAATAGTGTATGTTCGTGTATTAGTGTATAAAAGTGTATATTTTTTATTGGTTTTTTTAATTATAAAAGTCCATTTTACTTCATACGTCTGTGTAAGCGTGATTTACTCGGCAAAATTTAATTATTGTTGAATACATATTACAGTAAAAAATTGTTTTACTGTATATTGTACCATTAACGTTTTCTATTGTATAGTGTATATAATAATAATTAATTGTACTAGTATTAGTATTATTAGTATACAATTATTCGTGTATAATTGTGTACATGCTGCAAAACAACTAGTGTCTGTTAGTTTACATTCCTTTACAGTTTTTGTATATAACAACAGCTCAAAAAGTTTGTAACTAGTGTAATAGTTCACATATTATAGTTTTTACGTAAAAGTGTATGTTCGTGTATTAGTGAATAAAAGTGTATATTTTTGTAATATTGTATATACCTACAAACACCAGTGTTTTGCATATTTGTGTAAAATTGTGAATTACCTGGACACATTTAAAGTCCTTGAACACTAGTTAGTGTAAAAAATTGTATTAGCGTATATCATACCATACTCTTTTTTGTAGTGTATAGTGTATGTAATTGTATATCAAAAACAAATAAATTTTTATTAATTTTAGTATTAATATAAAACTATTAGTGTATAATCGTGTATATACTCTGTAAAACAATAACTGTATGTCTGTGTACATTCTTTTATATTTTTTTATACAGTAACTGTTCAAAAAGTATGTAATTAGTGTAATAATATACATTTTTAAATTTTTAAGTAATAGTGTATGTTCGTGTATTAGTGTATAAAAGTGTATATTTTGTAATATTTTATTTAGTTGTAAACGTCCAGTTCATTTCATATGTGTGTGTAAGTGTTATTTGTGTGGCAAAATTTAAATAGTTCTTGAACACTAATTTGTGTAAAAAGTGGTATTAGTGTATATAACTATTATCGTTTTATTAGTGTATAGTGTATGCAAGTAAATATAAAAATATTTGTTATTTGTATTAGTATTAGTATTAATATGTAACTATTAGTGTAAAACTGAGTTTATACTATGTAAAACAATTAGTGTATGCCTGTGTACGTTTTTTTTATTTTTGTTTAACACATCACTTCAAAAATATGTAAATTATGTAATAATATACATATTTCAATTTTTTAAGTAATAGTGTATGTTCGTGTTTTAGTGTATATAAGTGTATATTTTTTAATTGATTTTTTAATTATGAAAGTCCATTTCATTTCATATATCTGTCTAAGCCGCAATTACGCACAAAAATTATAATAGTCATTGAACACTAATTGGCGTAAAAAATTGTTATAGTGTATATTATATTGTAAATGTTTTATTAGTGTATGGTGTTTGTAATAATAATTTTTAGTACCAGTATTAATATTATTAGTATAAAGTTATTCATGTATATATGTGAACATAGTGTGTAAAATAACTAGTGTATATTGGTTTACATTCCTTTATAGTTTTTTTATAAAACAACAGTTCAAAAACTTTGAAAGTAAAGAAATATATCACATGTTTGAATTTTTACGTAATAGTGTATGTTTGTGTATTAGTGTATAAAATTGTATATTTTATTATAAGTTTATTTATTTATAAAAGTTCACTTTATTTCATATGTCTGTTTAAACGTGAATTAAGCGGCAAATTTTAAATAGTCTTTCAACGCAAATTTGTGTGAAAAATTATTTTAGTGAATACTATACTATAAACGTTTTATTAGTGTATGGTGTATGTAATAATAATTTTTTGTACTAGTATTAGTATTATTAGTATAAAACTATTCGTGTAAAATTGTGTTAATGCTGTGTAAAATAACTAGTGTGTATTGGTTTACATTCCTTTATAGTTTTTTTATATAACAACAGTTCAAAAAGTACAGTAAAGTAGTGTAATATTTCACATATTTGAATTTTTACGAAATAGTGTATGTTCGTGTATTAGTGTATGAAAGTGTATATTTTTGTAATATTGTTGACGACCTTTTTTGCTGCTTATTTGTGTAAAATTGTAAATTACGCGGAAACATTTAAAGTCCTTGAACACTAAGTTGTGTAAAAAAATTTATTATTGTATATCATACTATAATCGTTTTATTAGTGTATAGTGTATGTAAGTGTATATAAGAATAAATTTTATTTGTATTATTATTAGTATTACTAAATATTTATTAGTATATAATTGTATATACATTATGTAAAACAATAATTGTATGTCTGTGTATATTCCTTTAAATTTTTTTATACAGAGACAGTACAAAAAGTATGTCATTCGTGTAATAATACACTTATTTCAATTTCTGAGTAAAGTTAATGTTCGTGTATTAGTGTGTAAAAGTGTATATTTTGTAATTTTTAATTTGGTTATAAACGTGCAGTTCATTTCATATGTGTGTGTAGGGGTGATTTATGTGGAAAAATTAAAATAGTCCTAGAACAATAATATACTATGTATAGCAATTAGTGTATGTCTCTGTATGCTCTTTTATAGTTTTTTTAATAACACAGCAGTTCAAAAAGTATGTAATATATGTAATAATATACATCATTCAATTTTTAAGTAATAGTGTATGTTTGGGTATTAGTGAATAAAAGTGTATATTTTTTATTGGTTTATTTAGTCCATATCACTTCAAATGTCTGTGTAAGCGTGAATTAAGCGGCAAAATTTAAATAGTCTTTGAACACAATTTAGTGAAAAAAATTGTTTTAGGATATATTATACTATAAACGTTTTATTAGTGTATAGTGTATGTAATCATAATTTTTAGTACTAGTTTTATTATTATTAGTATAAAATTATTCGTGTATAATTGTGTACATAGTGTGTAAAACAACTAGTGTGTGTTGGTGTACATTCCCTGTTAAATATAGTAAGCAATGTTGTAGTTTCGGAAACAATAAAAACATTAAAAGATTATCCACGCCGAATGATCCTTTAACGCAGAACAAATAGACAAATAAACGATAGAAATCCAGAGGACCAAATTGCTTATAAAGGCGCCAGCAATTACAGCGAAACGACTTAGAAAGTGCACGAGATAGTTAAAACAATTAAAGGTAACTGACAAAAGGGTTAGGAAATAGATAACACAAGGAATCGACATACAATGAAAATCACACACTATTGAACTACATATGCAATACACAAGCCAACACTCACCTGAATTAAACTTGAAGATACACTTGAGTACACCGCGCGGTGCATAGAACGAACAGACGCTAAAAAACAATTGCAAACAAGCGATTATTTCCCAATAAAAGTACATGAGCCAACACATTTATAGCTCACACGACACACACGAGCAATGCACAGAGTTCTCGACATGAGATACGATGAAAGTTAATAGAACGAAAAACTTGTAAAAACGAATGGCGTACCCCACGCCATGAGGCGAAGAACCGGCAAGCGCGCCCACATAGTACACATGCAGAAACAACAATGAGTGATTTTACAGGAAGGAAATGAGTTAGGTGGAGGGGAGAAATACGTAATCAGTGATGTCAGAGGAAATATTTGGTAGATTTGAAGGATTAGCGTAGCGGGAATAATGAACTATTTTGTCAGTACGGACTGGCGTTAACATACCGCCCGCCTAAATCGAAGTAAGCGATTTACAGAATTTGCAGCGAAAAACGAAGCCGCCCGCCCTGATGCAACCAGGGAGCGGAAAACGCAGCAAGAAGACGAAGAACGATGCATCGAAGACGTCAGCAGAGGAATCGAGAGAGACGAGGAACGGACAAATCTTGAGGTGGCGTGACAAACGCGCGGGTTTGCCCGGCCAAACGATGTACGGAACATCTTCCACGGCTTGCGCGGAAGCCAACGAGAAGCGGAGAATCTTGATGTGATTGCCAACGAGGGTTGACAACCAGAAGCGAAGAAGAAGAAGAAACAAAACGGAGAAGACGAGAGTTCCAGAATCAGAACGTGCGTTAGGAAGCCGGAGTTGGCAGAATCGGTTGAATGCATTGCAATAATACTAAAAATGCAGTCAGTGGTTGACCAGGAGCATCCCAAACAGAGAATTGAAGTTCTGGAGAACCAAGAAGAACAAGAAGACGAAGAAGAGGAAGAAGACGAGATTGAATGTCGGAGTTGAGAATGTTAATCGTCGGGCAAGACAATAAGTTTCGACACCGGTCGAATGTATGTACCGTGAACGGTCCTTACCTCAGCGGTACGAATTGTGCGGTCCCTTCCGGGAAAGACGTTAGTGACAGTACCCAGTGGCCATAAGGCAGGGGCAGTGTCGAGGTTTTGTATGATGACAACACGACCTAACTGAAGGTTGTCACAAGCACGAGTCCATTTGTTACGTTGAGTTTGCGTGTGCAAATAGTTTAGTGACCATTGCTTCCAGAATGACTGAACTAGAACTTTGAGTTGTTGCCATCGTGAAGCAGGCCGAAGTTGATCGATCGTGTTTTGTTCGGGTGGCTGTAACAAAGACGAGCCGATGAGAAAGTGCCCAGGAGTCAGCATAAATCTTTCTTCGCTGGGGTCGGACGAGAATTGAAACAGTGGTCGGCTGTTTAAGACAGCCTCGATGCGCGCAAATAACGTTATGTACTCTTCGAAAAGCAACGGTTTGTCTCCGATGAGTCGAGTTAGACAGTGTTTGGCTGATTTAACGGCGGCCTCCCATAAACCGCCGAAATTTGGCGCAGAAGGTGGATTAAAATGCCAGGTTATTTTCAACGCGGCGAGATGATTCCCGATAGCAGTAGATGAACGACGAATTTGTTGATGAATTTCGATAAATTTATTTTTGGCGCCTACGAAGTTGGTGCCGTTGTCGGAGTAAATATCCGAAGGTAAACCTCGACGAGATACAAAACGATCTAAAGCAGCAAGAAAGGCCTCGGTTGAGAGGTCGGAAACGAACTCAAGATGAACGGCTTTAGTTGACATACAAACAAAGACGCACAAATAGCCCTTGGAGCAGGAAGTTCTACGAAGACGATTAGTTTTTACAAAGAAAGGACCGGCATAATCAATACCAGTAGATGAAAATGCTCGGGAAGCAGTAACACGAGAAGAAGGTAGTGTAGACATCATAGGTTGAGCAGGTCGTCCGTTGTATCTAATGCAGCGAACGCAGCGATGAATTCGTTGGCGAATGACGTTTCTAGCAGATAAAATCCAGAATTGCTGAACGATCAGAGCTTGTGTTGTACGAGGTCCCGAATGAAGCGACAATCGATGATAATAGTCACATATTAAATTGGTTAAGTGGCTACGTTTTGGCAGCAACATGGGATGCTGTGCGGTTGTACTAAGAGCAGAACGGGACAAACGACCGCCTACTGTTAGAATACCTTGGTCGTTGAGCTGAGGCGACAATGAAATAAGCGATTTAGATGGCATTTTGCCTTTGGCGATAGCATGAATGTCATCGGAGAAATGGCGCAGTTGAGTTAATTTTACACAAACGTTGGTAGCAGTGCGGATTTCTTCTGAAGTCAGAAACGAGGCGAAAACGATGGAAGAAGACTTGAGTTTTTTAACGAAGCGCAGAACATAAGCAATGATTCTTGTTAAGCGAGAAAACGAGGAGAATTTTAACAAGATATCGTCGGGAAACGAATGATCAGCAGAAACGGCGAGGCATATTTTTTCTTGCCGTAGATCAAGTTTGTCGATAGAAACGGACGGAATGTTAATCGCAGGCCAATCTGAAGATTGCACACGAAAATTAAGCGGACCTTGCCACCATAACTGGTGATTGATCAAGCTGGTACAATTGGTACCACGTGAAGCGACATCAGCAGGGTTTTGATCTGTAGAAATATGAGACCAGGATTTTATATCAGTCAAAGAAAGAATTTGTTGCACACGATTGGCAATAAACATTTTTAAGCGGTGTTGCGGTGTTTGTAACCAAGCCAACACGATACTAGCATCATTGAATAGCCGAAATTCACAACAAGAAATTGAGTTTGCAAAATCGGAAATTGAAGAAATTAAACGTGCTAACAAAAGTGCAGCGCATAATTCGAGACGAGGAATAGTAACGTTTTTTAACGGTGACACTCGGCTTTTAGCTTTGAGTAGAAACATGTTAGAATAAGAGCTGGTTTGCACGTGAATGTAAACACAAACTGCGTAACCTTTTTCAGAAGCATCGCAGAATCCAAGTATTCGGTATTCAGCACCGTTGGCAGTGATTAGCCGAGGTAAACGAAAATTTTGTAAGGAAGACAGATCAGTAGCGAATCTATTCCAAGCGTTGTCGAAGAGCGGCGGTAACTTGTCGTCCCACTGTAGATTGTTGTTCCAGAGCTGTTTCAAGAAGTGTTTTACCCAGAAGGTGACTGGAGTGAGGAAGCCGAGAGGATCGAAGATTTTTGCAAGATAGGAAAGCACAGTTCGCTTGGTGACTTCAGAGTCGAAAGGAACTACATGATACGAAAATGAATCAGAAGTGGGGTTCCACTGAAGCCCTAAAATTTTGATCGACGAGGTTTCATCTGAAAAACAGACTGGATTTTCCAGATGATCGTTCGGGAAACGTTGTAGTAAATCAGGGTGATTAGAAGACCATTTACGCAATTGAAAGCCTCCTAAAGCGAATAATTCAACTAGCTGATCGATGAGAAGTTCAGCCTCCTTGAAATTGGAAGCACCGGTTAAAATGTCGTCGACATAAGTGCTGGAACGAATAGCATCAGACGCAAGAGGAAACGGAGTGCCTTCATCTTCTACTAGCTGAAGCAAGGTACGTTGTGCTAAGTAAGCAGATGGTTTAACGCCGTAAGTCACAGTATTTAGCTCGAATTCTTGAGGTGTAGAACTTGAATCGGAACAGTAAAAAATATGCTGATGAGATCGATCTTCAGGCCGCACAAGAATTTGTCGATACATCATTTTGATGTCAGAGCAGACAACTATTTGATGTTTACGAAAGGAAATTAAAATGTTGCAGATGTCCTTTTGTAATTTAGGACCAGACAACAGTTGATTGTTGAGCGAATTGCCGTGAAAATCAGAGAAAGAAGCGTTAAACACAACGCGGATTTTTCCATTAGGGTCGGCGGTTCTAAATACGCCGTGATGCGGAATTATGTATTCAGAAATTGTAGAAGCAGGCGACATGTGGTTGAGATCAAGATATTCACGCATGAAATCGTGGTACTTTTGTTGAACTACTGGCTGCTGAGAAACGTTAACAGTGAATTTTTTAGCAGCACGACTTGCAATGTCACGATTAGAAGATAACGATACAGAATTAGGCTTGAATGGAAGTGCAACGACGTAACGTCCAGTTTTGTCACGAGTGGTGGTATCGGAGAACAACTTTTCACAGTAGTCGTCGTCTGGATCTGTAACAGGAGGAGCGAATATTTCTTCCGACTCCCAGAAGCGCTGCATAGTTTGAGACAGCGAATCGACAGCAGCGGATAACGCGCTAGGTTGTTGATTATCGCTTGAAACCGTAGAAAATGCTGGTAATTTACCGAAAATTACCCAGCCGAAAACTGTAGAAATGGCAGAGGGACTGCCTTTGATTATAGAATTATTGTGTTGAAGTACTAAATCAGGAAACACTTCAGCGCCCAGTAAAATGTCTACAGGGGTGGAGTGGATGAAATCAGGATCAGCAAGAATTTTATCGGAGTGTAATTGAAAGACTTCGTGAGAAATACAAACAGATGGTAAATTATTAGTAATTTTTGGAATTACTAATGCGGTTGTAGCGAGACGAAAGCCGTTGTTCTGTTTTGAAGCGATGGTAAGCTGAGAAGTGCCTAGAATTTGAGTGGTGGCAGCTGATATGCCTAACAAGTTTTGACGACATGTAATTATTTTTGCGTTAATTTGCTCTGCAGCACGAGAAGTGATTAAGTTTACTTCGGATCCGCAATCGAGAACAGCGCGGAAGGCGTGAAAGTTACCAGAGTGAGTTTGTATTAGTACTGTAGCAGTACCTAATAAAACCTTTTGAGAACCTGTTCTACACGATAGAGAATTACTGTTAGAAGTATCAAGCGGAGGCACGGTATTTTCAGTAACGGTATCAAAGTGCGCGCTACTGAATGCAGATAGTCCTGCAGAAGGATGTTTATTAACGGCAGCACTTGTAGACGAGTTACGATCAGATGAATTAATAACCACTTGAGAATTAGTATTACGATTGTAATTATTAGCGATAGATTTGTTACTTGGATTAATTGACGCAGAGTGACGAGCGTTGGAATCGACTTGACTTGGTGAATCGTGTAAAAGAGTGTGATGATTAGCCGCACCACATAATCGACAAGATTTAACAGATTTGCAATCCTTGCGAGAGTGCTTGCCCTAGCAGGCGAAACATTTACGAAGTTGGAAGATTTGTTTATGTCGTTCTTCAACGGACATAGCGAGAAATTCGTTGCAATTGAAAACGTTGTGGTTAGGTGAACCACAAAACTGACATTTATAGAGCGACTCGTTATTTGTATTAGCTGGATTACTGCCTAATAAGAATGAATGTTGTTTTTTAGGCAGTGTCGGAGACAGCGGTTGTTTACGTGAAACCGGTTTGTGAACTGCCGGTTTATCGAGATTGGATTTACTTGTATGCGAAGAGCTAGCATTATCGATAGACTGATCAGAGTTGAGTAACTCGAACGAATGCATTTTAGATGTAACGAAAGACATTAAAGCTTCGTAAGAAGGAACGCTTGCAGAAGAATTCTGATCCTCAAAGGCTTGTTTAGTAATTGGATCCAAGTTGGAATAAGCAATTTCGAACAACAGATATTCAAGAAGGTTGATGTCTAGTATCCGTAAAGCACCGATAGAAGATTCGTGTACGTTTAAAAATGTTTTAACAACTGATAATTGGGCGTTTCCGACTTAATGAAATTGAAAACTTGAGTTAAATGCACATTGGCGATTCGCCTAGCGTTCGAGTACCGATCGAGGATTAAATTATAAGCTAATATATAATTATCAGCTGACAGAGGTAAATGTTCAATCAACCGCAGTGGTTCGTTGGTTAAAGAACAACGTAAATAATGCAGCTTTTGTACAGAAGATAATTCATTATTGTTATGAATTAAATCGTTAAACAGACTTATGAAGTTTTGAAATTTAGTAATATCCCCATCATAGGTAACCAATGCGAGGTAACTGAACTAATGGTGGGTTATTGTTTTTGACTTGGTTTGTAATAATTACAGTATTATCTAACGACTGAATCAATTTTTGAGCGGTATTGATCAATTGAAAGTATTTATTCTCAAAGGTAGTACGTTCGATTTCAAAATTTTTGTCAGGTTGTAGCAATTCGATTTTAGTTTGAATTTGCTCAAAGTCAGACCAGACATCTGCAAATTTATCTAGCCGTAATTTAACTTGAGTGATTTCAGCGTCAGAGTTGAGAAAATTGTCAAAACGAATTAAATGATTATTAATAACCTCACGTTTTTTAAGTAAGGCCTTGTAGTCGTCCATGGTGAAAGAAATAAATGAATAAATTAACAAACAAACGCAGATTGAAAAAACGTAAACAAAAAACATATGATTGAAATTAGGTTACTGTGTAACGACGCGGTATGAATGCAGACGATAGAGAACGAGCGATGAAGCCAGTTTGGAATAGAAACTGGATTGTCGAGTTGAGAGAGAGAGGCGGAGCGATTCTGCGCAGTGCAGCTTTTGACTTGTTGTAGACGAAGCAGAAATAAGATGGCGTCGAATGACAACTTGTGAGCACATCGAAGGGACGACACAAAGGAATGCTTGTGACGTCACGAACGTAAGCGTGGTTGCTCCCTATAACACTGTATAGCCAACAGCGCAACACGAAACAGCCAAGCCTTAACACGCATATAACACAATGAACGAAGACAGTTACACAATATGTAATGACGAATTTAGTAAAATAATATAGATAAATAATTGACTGTATCCACAATTACTGATAACATCCGCAGCCCGCGAGGACCAAATGTTAAATATAGTAAGCAATGTTGTAGTTTCGGAAACAATAAAAACATTAAAGGATTATCCACGCCGAATGATCCTTTAACGCAGAACAAATAGACAAATAAACGATAGAAATCCAGAGGACCAAATTGCTTATAAAGGCGCCAGCAATTACAGCGAAACGACTTAGAAAGTGCACGAGATAGTTAAAACAATTAAAGGTAACTGACAAAAGGGTTAGGAAATAGATAACACAAGGAATCGACATACAATGAAAATCACACACTATTGAACTACATATGCAATACACAAGCCAACACTCACCTGAATTAAACTTGAAGATACACTTGAGTACACCGCGCGGTGCATAGAACGAACAGACGCTAAAAAACAATTGCAAACAAGCGATTATTTCCCAATAAAAGTACATGAGCCAACACATTTATAGCTCACACGACACACACGAGCAATGCACAGAGTTCTCGACATGAGATACGATGAAAGTTAATAGAACGAAAAACTTGTAAAAACGAATGGCGTACCCCACGCCATGAGGCGAAGAACCGGCAAGCGCGCCCACATAGTACACATGCAGAAACAACAATGAGTGATTTTACAGGAAGGAAATGAGTTAGGTGGAGGGGAGAAATACGTAATCAGTGATGTCAGAGGAAATATTTGGTAGATTTGAAGGATTAGCGTAGCGGGAATAATGAACTATTTTGTCAGTACGGACTGGCGTTAACATTCCCTAATAGTTTTTTTAAACATATGATAAAAATGTTTGTAAGTAGTGTAATATATGACATATTTGAATTTTTAAGTAATAGTAAATGTTCGTGTATTAGTGTATAAAAGTGTATATTTTTGTAATATTTTATATACTTACAAACGACCAGTTTATTGCATATTTGTGTTAAATTTTGAATTACGAGGAAACATTTATAATCCTTGAACACTAATTAGTGTAAAAATTGTATTAGTGTATATCATACTATAAACGGTTTTGTAGTGTATAGTGTTCGTAAGTGTATATAAGAATACATTTTATTTGTATTATTATTAGTATTCATATATAATTGTTATTGTATAATTGTGTATATAATATGTAAAACAATAACTGTTTGTCTGTGTATATTCCTTTATAGTTTTCTTATACAGAAACAGTTCAAAAAGTATGTTATTAGTGTAATAATATACTTATTTAAATAATAATGTATGTTCGGGTATTAGTGTGTATGTGTGAAAGTTTTTTTCGTTTATTTAGATATAAACGACTAGTTCAATTTATTCGTGTGTGTAAGTGTGAAATACGCGGAAGAACTTAAATAGTTTTTAACACTAATTAGTGTAAAAAATTGTATGAGTGTATATGACTATAAACGTTTTATTAGTTAATAGTTTATGCAAGTAAATATAAAAATAATTAATATTTGTATTAGTATTAGTATTAAGATTCAACTATACAGCTGAGCGCTGGTTGTAATAACGCGATTTTCTGTCATGTTGCTGCACACAAATCTCGTATACGGACTCATTTCTCTCGACGAATTTTGGACAGCATGGGCCCTAGACCTTTTAAAAATTGGCTTACTTTTTAAAAAATCGATTTTCCACTGCGTTTTCTTTTTATGAAGGGATTTCCTATTAAATGCCAATTCTTTAATTAAACATCGATTAAAGTATTTGAAAATTTTGCTGGCTTTCAATTAATAACAGAATTCTAAATTAGTTTTTTTTTTTTAAATTCCTAGTAGTTTTGATGGAAAACGCGCACGAAAATTGTGTGACGTCACGATTTTTTCTTATGTTATGCAGCGTTAGTTAGTTGAACTGGTTACTCATCAGACAGCGCAACGAGCGGTAACGGATTTTACTACTCCCACTTCTTCCACTAGCCTTCCCCTCACGGCGTATGTTAACGAGAAATGTCACATAGTACGTGCACTTAAGTAGACCTAATCTGTTATGTTATTTTTCAGTTAATTTTGCAGTATACATAAAGATGAGTTTTTCGCGATGTCTCCTTCAACCAAATAAACAAGTTCAATTCTTGTAAATTTTTAGCATTGTGCCTACGGCCAGATATCGGAAAATTTAAAAGTGTTAGGGTTTAATAGGATTTTTTAAAATAATACATGATATGTTACAGCCTATTATGTTCTGTTATATTTGTTTTGGTTTTGAGTGACATTCATAATAACTTATAAACACATTTGCTTTTATTCAAGCAATACAGTACCTATATCCTATCTAACCACTAATTACAGCTACTATTACTACATATTTTATAAATACTACGATTTTATACTGTTACGTAATATTTATTACGCTTGTTTCATTTAGCATAAAAATGTGTGCAATCTGAAGTAATTTAGGTGACAGTGATACATAATATTTTGATATGGCGCTCTCCTTTGTTATCAAATAAACGCGATTTCCTTTGTCTGGACAAAATTGCTAGTTTCAAAGTAATTAATAAAATATTAATTTATTCAGTACTAGGTAATTATTTCTTACATTTGACTCCAAAAACAGTTCAGTAATAATTTCCAAAATACAATATAGTACAATCTTATTTACTTTCCTGGGCGCTATCGTTGGATTTATACAAAAAAAAATCTGGTGTGAAACACACGACTTTCTCTTGTCAATGTAAAAACCCATATTTATAACCTTTATTTCATCATTAGTAAACAACGGTAAATGAAAATTATCTAATTTTAATCATGAGTGAATGAAGCAAAATTAAAATCAATCTGTTAAACTGCGGAAAATCACCAATTTTCGCTAAAATAGTCTCTGTAAAGAAAAACGTTTGAAATAAAAGTTGTTGATCTTTTTATTCCCGATAACTTTTATACATTTTTGTCATAACTTCTAAGGCTACTACGGCTTTAATATTAAAAATCCCATTTCCTACCGATTTTGATGAAGAAATACAGAAAATCACTGACTGACGCTAAACGTTGTACAAAATATGTTTGAAAGAAAAGTTGTAGGTTTTTTTAATGTTCTACAACTTTAATTTTTTACACTTTTTCTCTATAATGCATACGAGGTGTGGCTATTAAATAACGAGACTGAAGTAAAAAAAATTATTTTTATTTTATACATAATCACTTGTTGTCACCTTCAATATACACTCCTTCTCTATCCCTACAACGCTCCATGCGAATTTTCCATTGTTGGAAACAGTGCTGGAAGTCATCTTCCGTCAGCTTCTTCAGGACAAATGTAGGATACCGCTCAAAAATGTTTGAAATGAAGCTCGCAAAAATGTTTGTACTGACACTTTGTACGCGACTGAAAATGACCTAAATTTTTGTGAAACTATAATAACATGTGATTAAACGTAGTTTTTTACTTATGATCCGGAAACGAAGCGCCAATCCATGTACAGGAAGAGCCGAACTTGACCGAGAGCTAAAAAGCTCGAATGAGCAAGTCAAAATTTAAAGCAATGATGATTGTCTTTTTTTATATCCATGGGATTGTGTACCTTCACTGGGTTCCTGAAGGTTAAATAATTAATCAATATTACTACCTTCAGGTACTTTCTAAACTTCGTCAAAGAGTAAGGAAAAACGCCCCGAAAAGTGGAAAGATGAATCATGTGTTCTCCACAAAGACAATGCGCCAGCTCATTCCGCGTTAACTGCCAAGAGGTTCCTAGCCAAAAACAACATCTCAGTGTTAGAACATCCACCTTATTCACCAGATCTTGCACCATGTGACTTTTACCTGTTCCCTAAGAAGGTGAAATCTGCATTAAAAGGGACAAGATTTGAGTCTGTGGAAGCTGTAAAAGAGAAAGCGGCTCGTGTCCTGAAGGAGCTGAGAGAAGGTGACTTCCAGCACTGTTTCCAACTATGGAAAATTCGCATGGAGCGTTGTAGGGATAGAGAAAGAGTGTATATTAAAGGGTATAAAAGGGTATAAGGGTATGTATAAAATTAAAATTAAATTTTTTACATCGTAAGTATCGTTATAATAGCCACACCTCGTATTAAGGCGGAAACTTTAAAAAAATGATTTACCACCAGAGCACAGGCCTCTCAATAATTTCACCTAACATGGCGCTTACTCTATCTTTTAGAGCACAAAAATTTAGTTAATGAGGCGATTTAAAAAAAATCGTAGTAGCCGTTTCCGAGGAAATCGCAAAAAGTGAAAATTTGCACGAGTTAACTACTTCTTCCGGTTGACTGATCTTATGAAATTTTTATTTGTGTCGGGTCCTCTTATGGTACCTAACTTACGTGGTAAGTTCCAACTTTGCAATTCTATTCTTGGGATATTTTGTTCATACGTGCGCGCGCACACACATTGGAGACCAATCGCTAAAACCATGTTTTTTGAGTTCGGGGACCTGAAAACGTGTGGTATCCCTTGAAGACTCTATTTCAAAAGTGGATATTAAAACAATACTTTCCCTTTCTATGTAATTATATTTATACAGGGAAAAAAAAGTAAAAATAGGGAAACTTATACAGACTTTGGTATGCCATTACTGAAGCGATAACATATTGAAAACGTAAAGTTGTCAAAACAGGGTGGACCTCCTCAAAGACGATATCTTAAATGGCCCAAATCATGTATTTTTTGGGAACCACTAGATTTGTCCTAAGTTTGGTTACTTTTGCGAACATACTGGTATAAAAGGAACCAGTCTAATTTGCTGCCCGACCTGAAATTTTGTGGGCTATTTCAACTCACTGAAGAAGCAACTCGCTGTCAGCTTGAATTCCTACAGCCTTTTAAATGATATAGACAGGAACTTTGGTGATCACTACAACCACGCAGTGGCAAAATTCACTGGTGGGAAAAGAACTTTACAAGGCTTAGAAGTTACGAGGCGAGGTATCAAGGAGCGGTAGTGCAACGCAATTCAGTGATGACACACTATAAATTACATAAGTCATTGCTGAGCTGCAACCCTGGAATGTTTTCAAAAAATACATTCTTGAAAAGAAAAAAGAATGTACATCAATACAGGGAAAGAAGAAAAAGGAAAGAAAAACCCTACCAAGTTTTATTTTCGGCTGAAACGTCGCAGACTGATAAACATAACGGCCGTAATTTACAGCGCCCTAACTTGTCATCGGTGGTCACTTTGAAGAGGAACGAAACCGCTTTCTAACTAGTCTGAATATCGATGCAATTCAGCGACAGCAACTTGCAGAAAGGACGATGCTTCCGTGTCACTAAGCCGAGTAGCTTGAAGAGCGCAGAAAACGGATCTATTCTTCTTCGTTCGGCAGCCTCACCAAGAATTTCAGCAAACATAGCGCCTACCCTATCTCGTAGAGCATAACAATTTTTGTAAACCAGGCGATTTTTTAAAAAAAATCGTAGGACCAGTTTTTGAGAAAATCGCAAAAAAGTGAAAAATTACACGAATAAATTACTACTTCCGGTTGACCGATTTTGATTAAAATGTTTGTGTCGGGTCCGGTAGTAGTGTCTAACTTAGTTTAAGTTTCAAGTTCGTACGAGGTTCCGTTCTTGAGATATTCTGTTCACACACACACACGCACACAGCCCAATCGCTAAAAACTGTTGAATTGCGAAGTTATGTTTTTTTGGGTTCAAGGGTCTGAAAACGTGTAGATCCGGTGAAAACTCGATTTCGAAAAATCGACATGAAAACAATACATTCCTTCCTATATATTTATATAGGCAAGAGAAAATAAAAATATCGTAAAAATTAAAAAATATTGTGAATTTATCTTTAGTGTTTGAGATGTTTATGGAAACTGGTAATGTTTAGAAAATAACGTAAGGGTTCAACACATTTTTTTTGGATAGAAACTGCTAAATTCCCAACAAATTGTATACCATTGGATGGAGAAAACACTACATTTCAATATTTTGCAAAAATCCGGAAACGTGAAAATTTTCAATATTTTCCGTTCCGTACCCTTAGGTACATGTACTTGTAAATTTGTTTGCAATTTTATTGTCCAACTAATTTAGCCTAATTGGGGATGAATTATTTATTTATGACATAACTAATTTGGCACATATACATCTGTAAATCAGAATGTTATCGTATTTAGTTATATGATTTTTAATTTGATTTTTTGAGAATATATCAGTGTGGTAATCATTGACTTTATATTGTAAATTTGAATATACGAGTATTTGCCACGTCAAACAATACTACCTATAGGCCTATTGTTCAGAATTTGGGTTATCTACAAAATCAATCTTTTACTGTACCTAATAAAGTTGTAGGTACTTCCATTACCAAACAATACAATTAATCAGTCACAAGCTAAATGTATAACTGAGTAAGAAATTTCGTTACATCATTTATTGATGTGTTCATAAATCAATCGTTAAGTTACATTTACACAGAACAGAATACTGAATTACGCTATTTTAGGCTTTGTGTGGGTGGATATGTATTTTCGGACTCCCTCGATCTCTCTCTACATGCATAACCAGTTGTGAAGTAGTGGGGAGAATGGTTTTGTAGGGGAAATGCGTCGTGTTAGAACGTACGGACGCACATAAACACGCACACGTAAACACACGACTATTGCTAACTGATGATTCATAAAACGCTCAAAACAAGACTGCTATATAGTTGAATCTTAATACGTAACTATTAGTGTAAAATTGTGTTTATACAATGTAAAACATTTAGTGTATGTATGTGTACGATCCTTTATAGTTTTTTTACACAGAAACAGTTCAAAAAGTATGTAATTTGTGTAATAATATACTTAGTTCAATTTTTAAGTAATAGTGTATGTTCGTGTATTAGTGCATAAAAGTATATATTTTTATTTTTGGGTTATTTAGTTATAAAAGTCCATTTCATTCCAAATGTCTGTGTAAGCGTGAATTAAGCGGCAAAGTTTGAATAGTCTTTGAACACAAATTAGTGTAAAAAATTGTTTTAGTGTTTATTATACTATTAACGTTTTATTAATGTATGGTGTATGTAATAATCATTTTTAGTTCTAGTATTAGTATTGTTAGTATAAAATTATTCGTGTATAATTGTGTACATGCTGTGTAAAACAGCTAGTATTTGTTGGGTTACATTCCTTTATAGTTTTTTTTTAATATAACAACAGTACAAAAAGTTTGTAAGTATTGTAATATATCACATGTTTGAATTTTTACGTAATAGTGTATGTTCGTGTATTAGTGTATAAAAGTGTATAATTTTGTAATATAGTATATCAAACAAACGACCAGTTTATTGCATATTTGTGTAAAATTGTGAATTACGCGGAAACATTTAAAGTCCTTGAACACTAATTAGTGTAAAAAATTGTATTAGTGTATATCATACTATAAAGTTTTATTAGTGTACACTTTAGAGTATGTAAGTGTAAATGAGAATTTATTTTATTTGTATTATATTAGTATTAATATATAACTATTAGTGAATAATTCTTTATATACTATGTATAACATAAAGTGTATGTCTGTGTACATTCCTTTATACGTTTTTATGCAGAAAAACTTAAAAAAGTATATAATTAGTGTAATAAATACTTATTTCAATTTGTTCCTGTATTAGTGTATAAAAGTGTATATATTGTAATTTTTTATTTGGTTCTAAACGTCCATTTCATTTCATATGTGTGTATAAGTGTGATTTATGTGGCAAAATTTAAATAGTCCTTGATCACTAACTAGTGTAAAAAATTGTATTAATGTATATAACTATTAACATTTTATTAGTGTATAGTGTATGCAAGTAAATATAAAAATTATTATTATATGTATTAGTATTAGTATTAATATGTAACTATTAGTGTAAAATTTTGTTTATACAATGTAAAACAATTAGTGTATGTCTGTGTACGCTCCTTTATAGTTTTTTGAAGACACAACAGTTCAAAAAGTATGTTAATTTTGTAATAATATACATATTTCAATTTTTAGTGAATAGTGTATGTTCGTGTATTAGTGTATAAAAGTGTATATTTTTTTAATGACTAAATTAGTTATAAAATTCCATTTCATTTCATATGTCTGTGTAAGCGTGAGTTACGCGGCAAAATTTAAATGGTCTTTGAACAGAAATTAGTGTAAAAAATTGTTTTAGTGAATATTATATAATAAACGTTTTATTAGTGTATGGTGTATGTAATAATAATTTTTAATTCTAGTATAAGTTTTATTAGTATAAAATTATTTTTGTATAATTGTGTACATAGTGTGTAAAAAACTAGTGTGTGTTGCTTTACATTCCCTTATAGTTTTTGTATATAACAACAGTTCAAAAATTTTGTAAGTAGTGTAATATTTCACATATTTGAATTTTAAGTAATACTGTATGTGTGTGTATTAGTGTATAAAAATGTATATTTTTGTAATATTTTATATACGTACAAACGACCTTTTTTGCTGCATATTTGTGTAAAATTGTGAATTACGCAGAAACATTTGAAGTCCTTGAACACTAATTAGTGTAAAAAAATGGTATTAGTGTATATCATACTTAAAACGTTTTATTAGTGTATAGTGTATGTTATTGTATATAAGAATAATCTTTAGTTCGTATTATTAATATTATTTATATATAACTCTAAGTGTAAAATTGTGTATATACTATGTAAAACAATTTGTCCGTGTCTGTGTACATTCCTTTATAGTTTTTTTATACAGAAACAGTTCAAAAAGTATGTCATTAGTGTAATAATATACTTATTTCATTTTTTAAGTAAAATGTATGTTCGTGTATTACTGTATAAAAGTGTATATATTGTAATTTTTTATTTGCTTATAAACGTCCAGTTCATTTCATATGTGTGTGTAAGTGTGATATATGTAGCAAAATTTAAAAGTCCTTGAACACTAATTAGTGTAAAAATTTGTATTAGTGTATATAACTATAAACGTTTTATTAGTTTATAGTGTATGCAAGTAAATATAAAAATAATTAATATTTGCATTAGTATTCTTATTTATATGTATCTATTTGTGTAAAATTGTGTTTATTCCATGTAAAACAATTTGTGTATGTCTGCGTACGCTCCTTTATAGTTTTTTTATAACACAACAGTTCAGAAAGTATGTAAATTTTGTAATATTATACATATTTTAATTTTTAAGTAATAGTGTATGTTCGTGTATTAGTGTATAAAAGTGTATATTTTGTAATTTTTTTTTAGTTATAAACGACTAGTTCATTTCATATGTGTGTGTAAGTGTGATTTATGTGGCAAGTTTAATAATAGTCCTTGAACACTAATTAGTGTATAAAATTGTGTTAGTGTATATCATACCATAAACGTTTTATTAGTATATAGTGTATGTAAGTGTATATAAAAATAAATTTTATTTGTACTATTATTAGTGTTAATATATAACTATTAGTGTATAATTGTGTATATACTATGTAAAATAAAAAATGTATGTCTTTGTACATTCCTTTATAGTTTTTATATACAGAAACAATACAAAAAGTATGTAATTAGTGTAATAATATACTTAGTTCAATTTTTAAGTAATAGTGTATGTTCGTGTATTACTGTATAAAAGTGTATATTTATTTATTGGTTTATTTATTAATAAAAGTCCTTTTCATTTCATATGTCTGTGTAAGCGTGAATTACGTGGCAAATTTTAAATAGTCTTTCAACAGAAATTAGTGTAAAAAATTGTTTTAGTGAATATTATATAATAAACGTTTTATTAGTGTATGGTGTATGTAATAATAATTTTTTGTACTATTATTAGTATTATTACTATAAAATTGTTCGTGTATAATTGTGTACATGTTGTGTAAAACAACTAGTGTGCGTTGGTTTACATTCCGCTATAGTTTTTGTATATAACAACAGTTCAAAGAGTTTGTAAGTAATGTAATATTTCACATATTAGAATTTTTACGTAATAGTGTATGTTCGTGTATTAGTGTATAAAAGTGTATATTTTTGTAATATTGTATATACTTACAAACGAAAAATTTAGTGCACATTTGTGTAAAATTGTGACTTACGCGGAAACATTTAAAGTCCTTGAACCCTTATTAGTGTAAAAAATTATATTAGTGTATATCATATTACAAACGTTTTATTAGTGTATAGTGTATGCAAGTGTATATAAGAATAAGTTTTTTTTGTATTATTATTAGTATTAATATATAACTATTAGTGTATAATTGTGTATGTACTATGTAAAACAGTATTTGTATGTCTGTGTACATTCCTTTATGGTATTTTTATACAGAATCAGTTCAAAAAGTATGTCATTAGTGTAATAATATACTTATTTCATTTTTTAAGTAAAGTGTATGTTCGTGTATTAGTGTATAAAAGTGTATATTTTGTAATTTTTTATTTGCTTATAAACGTCCAGTTCATTTCATATGTGTGTGTAAGTGTGATTTATGTGGCAAAATTTAAATAGTCCTTGAACACTAATTAGTGTAAAAAATTGTATTAGTGTATATAACTATAAACGTTTTATTAGTTTATAGTGTATGCAAGTAAATATAAAAATAATTAATATTTGCCTTAGTATTCTTATTTATATGTATCTATTAGTGTAAAATTGTGTTTAATTTATGTAAAACAATTTGTGTATGTCTGTGTACGCTCCTTTATAGTTTTTTATAACACAACAATTCAAAAAGTATGTAAATTATGTAATAATATACAGATTTTAATTTTTAAGTAATAGTGTATGTTCGTGTATTAGTGTATAAAAGTGTATATTTTTTATTGGTTTATTTAGTTTTAATAGTCCATTTCATTTCAAATGTCTGTGTAAGCGTGAATTAAGCGGCAAAATTTAAATAGTCTTTGAACACAAATTAGTGTAAAAATTTGTTTTAGTATCAGTATGGCTTAAATTCCTCATAGACGTTAGCTGATTTCTCAAGGTATGTAATTTTCTTTCGAAAAATTCCAAGGGTTGGTTTTTATAAGTGTCGAATAAATTTAATGGCTTCATGCTTTCATTGGAGAGAACTTGAGAGCAAACCACGCACTGCAGCTTTCCATCCAATGAGTTGAAACTATAATTTAAATAACTGTTATTGTACAACTTTGTCTTCTTAGATGCACTGGATATGTAGATAGCTCACGTTTTTTCACAAATTTATCCGTTTCGCATAATATTTAAAAAAAGTCGGTTTCACAGTTGACTTCAATCGGACCACTAAGTATAAAAGCAGTTGACGCATGCTTCGGATTCGAGACTCAACTGAAGTTGTGCGATCGCCAGTGCCTTTTAAATACTAGTAACAGCACGATTTACTCAAACACGTCCATATATGCATGTTCAAACTTCTCTCGCTGTGAATATTTTATGAGATTAAATTTCAAAGAGCACGTACACAACAAGTTGGAACTTGTAAATTGCTCATGTATGTGCATGTCATACACACATAATCATACACGTCGCTACTAGAAAAGTATAAACGCAGCAATATAAAATAATAGCAATAGTTGTATTCAACTTTTTTTACTGTCTGTATTTTCTTTAAAAACATAATATTGGTGCAGTTTAAGTATATAATATTAAAAAAAACATTTTACATTTATAATTACAGTCAAAATTCAGTTATTAATAGTAAGGATTACTATTATTTTTTTGGGGGAGTGGTCGCGAAATATTAGTTTTATTTATTTTTACTATTTGGGGGTCGTGAGGCAAAAATGGTTGAGAATCACTGCTTTAAACTAATGCAAAAAACATTAAACATATGTTTTTTTTATTAGTTTCGTTTACTTTAATACCTACGCTGAGTTATTTTTGTCACCTTAAATCGATTAATACGTGTGGTCAATTACAAACAAATTAAATTAAAAATTTTCATAAAGTTGCCATACTGTTTACATTTGATTTAGGTCTATATTAACTGAAAAAAAAAATTTAATTGATCAGGTCGGCGCTCTTATTATAAAACTACAGAACTTGCGATTAACATTTTATTTTCCGACATTTTGTTTGAAAAAGTGAATTAAAAATAGGATTACGCAATAAGCACTTAATACTAATAATACTTACTTAATGTAACTTATTGTGACATTTATTGCTAAGGTCCGTTTCGGGATCTAGGTTATTAAACAATTAATACACTAAAGTTTACAATTACAAATATTTATTTCACTAAAAGATTACAAAATAAATAATTAAACTAATTATAATTAAGTAATACAATAAATGATTCAATAATTCACTTAAAATAGATAATTAACAATAAATAACTTACAGTCACTTTTATAGATTCCACAAACATACAAAACACCGAAACTGAATTCACAAAATTTACACATTAACTTTACAATACACTCACAAAAATACTTTACACAATACACTCACAATAAAGGCAGTATAACAGTCGTCGACCAGCACAATTCTCGGAATTGTTAACCTGCTAAATAACAAACCGATAATCGCTTGTCGAAGATCAAACGGATACTACTCTGACCGCGCTCGGGGGTCTCCTTTTATAATCATTCACAAAGATCGTTCCAGAACAAAGTAGAGAAATCATAAAGTACAAAAATAACTCTTTATTAATGAATGCTAGAAAAATCCATTTTAAACAAGTCAACTATTGTAAATAGAAAACGTAAACAACCTCATAAACAACTTCATAAAGATAGCTGTACACAATACCCTTTTGTAATAGGCGTACCCTTTATTGTTAAAACTGTAATTTATTGCTGCTATTGTGTGTTGATATTTTTATTATTCCTTAACTATTTTTATGAATGGAATTCTGGAACATTCGCGAGCGATCCCGTCTTTTCTTCGATCTTGTTACATTATGTTACTTAATAGTAACACAAAACACATGTGTTACGTCCAGCCATAATTGTAATGTTTACAATTTTTATTTTATAATTATTTACGGTCCAGCTGATCTAAATTTAAAATCTAATAATGTGTAACTAGGGAACAAAATAAAATATTAATACAAGATTAACTAAGAACTCACTACATTCAAGACCATTATTATAAATCATCATTATTATCATCATTATAATTATTATAATCATCATTATTAAATAAAAATCAATTATTAAACATATTCTGCATCATGAACAACGTCTCGTCATTTTTAATATAATTTTATTTCAATTTTAAATACATCGCCACATTTTTTGGTCATCCTAAGGCCGAATCAAAACAAAACAAGACTACAGAACTAGAAGACTATAAGAGCTACTACCACTTCTACTATCAACACAACTATACATCAAGAAACAGCAGTAACAACACACACATTATTTATTTATTTTATTTTTTATATCATTTGGTTTCAAATCTATTAATATTTTTTAAAGCTGGACCGTAAAAGTCACGTAATTGAATTTAATTTCTAAATTTTACTACTATTACTTTTACCTTTTTTTATTTTTCAAGTATGCCTCGAGCAGCACGTTACTACAGGAGTCTTGAAGACTTAAAGTACGTGCTGACAGAAACTGAAGCAGAGGCCATCCGCTTCCAGGAAGATGATCCATTGTCGTATCACCGTGCCAGTACTTTACTGGCAAAGCGAGATGGTCGATGCACGAGCAACTTTACAATGAGCTTGCCGAGCTGGACGTTCTCCCCGAGCCATTGTCTAAGAAGGAGTTCTCTGGGGGATTCCGAGAACTTACTTCAATTTACTTTAGGCTAGAAAATTTATTAGCAGTCGAACCCCCACCGGTTCAGCAGCCATCTGTTCCACAACAGCCTATTTTTGTTCCTTTTTCAAGCAGTGCTTGTCTTCCAAAATTAAATCTTCCTAAATATTCAGGGAACATGGCAGACTGGACAAACTTTTTTAATTCGTTTAAAGCTCTAATTGATGCTGAACCTAACATTAGCGACAGCATCAAACTTCAATATTTACGTTCGGCTTTATCATCTGATGCTCTGAAACTTATACCCATCTCCCATTATCTGACGTGACGATTCTTACGCGCCAGCGCTGAGAATATTATCAAATATATATGACAACCCTCGTCATCATATATCATTCCATAGTCAAAACATTTTTGATTTACCTTTTATATCAGAGTTATTTGACAAGGGAACTAAGGGAATTTCTTGACGCCTATATGCAACACACACAAGTCATGCAGTTGTTGCCTCAAGATAATTTTTATGAAAACTTTTTTACTATGTTTCTTTTAAAGAAACTATCACCCAAACTGAGACTTCAGTTTGAGTCGAATAATAATAACGTTGTTTATCCGAAACCATCTGACTTAATTAGCTGGCTCAAATCTCGCGCTATCCAATTAGAAAAAGCAGTTTTATTTACTACAAATAACACAAATTTAAACAAACCGACTAGAAACACAAAATTGTTTATTTCTGTATCTTTGGTATCGAATTCGTATGATACAGTAGTTTGTTTATTATGTAAGGAGAATCACTTATTGTATACTTGTCCTAAGTTCCGTAGTCAGTCAACCATGGAAAGATGGAATTTGTGCGTTCCAATTGCATCTGTCAAAATTGTCTTGCAAAGCATGAGTTTAATATTAAATCTGGGTGGCCCTCAAAATCGTGATGTAAAATATGTACTAAATTTCACCATACCATGCTGCACCATTATAACTATCGCACTAATTCTAACCCTAATAATAGTAATAATAACAATACTAACACAACTCCGACGTGCAGTAACCACATGGTTCCAGAACCTAGAACAGTGCCTTCTAAACAAAATACTGATAAATAAGTCATTGTTTACTAATGCAAATGACAATTCTGAATTAACGAATGTTGATATGACTCTTTTATTAGGTACCTTCCTGGTTCAAGTCAAAGGTGCTTCTAACAAAACTGTAATTTTACGAGGTGTTTTAGATACCGGCAGTCACATAAATATCGTTACTACGCGATGTTTATCAAAACTTAACGCAGAAATACGTAATTCTCAAATAAATATTTCAGGCTTATCACAAGCCATTGTTCAAACTAAAGGCATTTGTTCTCTAACAATTTGTGATTTAATGGGAAAGACGTTAATTAATAATTGTAATTTTCATGTCTTAGATAAAATAGCTTCATCTTTGCCTCGTTCTTCAATATCAGCTGAGATCAGAGTTGCTGCTAACGGTTTTAATTTAGCAGACAATTATTTATTCGATCAGTGTGCCCCAGTTGATCTGTTGTTGGGTGTCCAAGGAACTTTAGCTTTAATGAGAGGTGAACCTATTTCACTAGGTTGTAACTTACCATACATACTACCTACTGCACTGGGTCATGTACTCATGGGTCATGCTCCCATCGCAACTGATAATTGTATTTTATTGTCAACCAGTGCAGAGGACGAAAATGAACAATCTTCCGTACTTTCTTCTCTATTTTCCCATTTAGATTCAGAAACGTTACATACCCAACTAAAACAATTTTGGGAGTTGGCAGAAACACCAAAAGCTGTAATTACGCTATCAGGTGATGAGTCAGCTTGGGAAAAATTGTATGCATCTACAACTCATCGAACCCCTTCAGGGCGATATCAGGTGCGTTTGCCTTTTAAGGACTTAACGTCTCCTATTTTTGGAAAGTCGTATGTTCAAGCTTATCATCGCTTGATTTACCTTCAGCGGAAATTTAAACAGCAACCGCTCTTTAAAAAAAAATATATTGAATTTATGGCCGATTATGAAAATAGCAGTCATATGCGGTTGTTGTCCGATAACGAGCAACCTCGTTCCTACAAACCCCATCATGGGATTTTCAAAACGCATGGCGACACTTCCAAAATTAGAGTAGTGTTTGATGCTAATTCAAAATCGACTAATGGTAAGTCCCTCAATGATTGTCTGTATGCCGGTCCTAAACTCCAACCTTCCATTCTTGACATTGTAACTTATTTTCGGTTACACCCTTATGTTTTTACCTGTGATGTAAAACAAATGTTTAGACAAATTTTAGTTCATCCAGATGATCATCTATATCAGTGTATTTTGTGGCGTGAAAATCCTACCGATCCTATTCAGGTTTACGCTCTAACGACAGTTACTTACGGTACTTGCTGCGCTCCGTATCTCGCAATTCGTACGTTAAAGCAGCTTGCTGTTGATGAGATTCTAGAACATCCTCAAGCCTGCCATATTTTTAATTACAACACTTTTGTCGATGACATTATTGCTGGAGCTCCTTCCATTTCTGAGGCGCAATCACTTGTAACTGACTTGGTATCGCTATTAAAAAAAGGCGGTTTTGAACTACGTAAGTGGATTTCAAACTGTTCAGTCATATTAAATACAATTCCCTCTGATTATTATGAATCTTTTTTGGTTAATGAAAATAATATTTCTATAATGTCAATTTTGGGCTTATCGTGGGCGCCAGCTCAAGACACATTTTGTCTTTGATTTTCCTTTGCCAAATCGCCTACAATAACCAAACGTTTTGTTGTATCACAAATTGCTAAACTTTACGACCCATGCGGCTGGCTTACGCCCTGTATATTCAAAGCTAAATGTTTTTACAGACACTACAGCTTAATCATTTAGACTGGGATGATCAATTACCAGATGTATTAGTGAATCAATTTGAACAATTATTTCATGCCTTTAGCTGTATGTCATTAATATAATTACCTCGGCCGATGTATGCATTGTACACTAATTTTGCGGAACTACACGGTTTTTGTGACGCCAGTCAACATGGCTATGTAGCGGTCCTGTATTTAATTACGAGTACCAATGATCATCGCCACTCATCTCTTCTAGTAGCGAAATCACGTGTTGCACCCATCAAAACAGTATCTATACTCCGACTAGAATTGTTAGGGACTCATTGACTTAGTGTAATACATATACAGCTTTATTAGTAAAAAATTAGGAATAAAATCACCCGGCGAAAGTCCAATATGTAAAACAATATCGGGGGATTGAAAATTGCTTAAAAATTATTATAAATAAAGATTATGTTTTAAAACGTAAATAGAGTGTATGTTAAAAATGACTTTTCGGTCATTCACCGATGTTAAGTGATCCTCCTTGACGTAGTTACCTAAATGAGAAAAAAAAACACTTCGAAACTTACCGGGTACTGCAATCTAACAGTACCTTAATACTGAAAGGCACCCTCGAGAAAATCGGCCCCTATAAGCCAAAAACGGCTTTATTAATAGTTTTCGCTTGGTATTGCGATCGCCTCCACCACTGAGTTTTTAGGATAAAAACTAGAAACCTTCTGTAAAACTATGGCTAACTACGGAAGACACATTGATAAAGGGGTTTTATAACTTTCTAACTAGAAAGTTTCTCTTGACGAGCTCAGATGCTGAACAACATGAGTCCTTGAAAGAACTCTCGCTTGTGGAATTGCGAGTGAAGGTACAAAGGTATTCAGCTCACGGAATCCAATATCCAGTGGAGAAATCCATTTATGGATCACATACAAGACAATTCTGTTAAATTCAAACCTTCAGTTTGAAACCAGTTATGCTACCACATCACAGTTTGTTGATTCCACATGAAACCAACTATTATATGGGTACACAGTGGAGTGTACTAATTTGTGTATTATAAATTAAAATTAAAATAAAACATTGCAATCAGATGCATCAATGTTTTCAAGCTCTTAGCAGAAACACAGGTGGTATATGGATGGTATCATTTCCGTAAAATTCTGTTGCTGACTTGAATACTCAGCATTGTTAAAACTAACTACAACTAACTTAACTAGGAATTAGGAATATATTAAAAACTATGAGGCATTTTAATTGTGGTTAATTAATTTTATTTTATTCCTTTTTTTTTTTTTTTTTTTTTTTTAATATTGTTAAAGTAATTCAAATTAAAGATATTTATATATGTATTTTTATTTTTAAATTCAAGTTTTAAGTTTTTTTATAAATTTGAAACCTAATACGAAAATTATAAAACAGTTTTATCCATTTATTTTTAAGAAAATTATTAAAATACAAGTTAATTTTTATTTTATAATAAAAAAATATATACTTAAATGATTTAACAAAGCAAAACAGAGATAAACAAGACTTAGTACAAATATTTTTTTTTATTATTTTGATTTTAGATAACTTTTGCTGCTTTTATATATCTAATTTAAAACAAACTGGTTTGATTCTGTAAAATTAACTAACCCGTAAAAAAATATATAAAATAACCCTAACTAAATATTTATTCCTAACACTAACCATGGTTACTAGCCTACATAATTAGCTTCATTTATTGTATTTATTATCTTAAACTCTAATATTTAAATTTATATTTTATTTTACATATTTAATGGTTTAATGTTTTTTTTTCGCCTCATGATTATAAATGTACTTTACATTAAAAAAATAATAAATATATTATATTTACCTTATAAATTTTTCATAGCACCTAACCACACAACGGCAGAAAACGAACTCACCAATTTTTTAGAGACACAAAATTGACCGGGGAGAAAATCGTACAGAAACAGTAGTGGGGTTGACCAATCAGAATCAAAAAAACCGAGAGGAAATGTAACGAAAGTTGTGATTGGTTTTAGGAAAAAGGCTGTATTTGCTGAAAAACACTTACAGCCTGCAGGAGGGGAAAGAGGAGAGGTTCTTGGAAATGAACTACAAAACAACATATTTTTTCTAATTTTTCCCAGGGTAAAAAGAGCAAACTAAGGGTTTCACATAAGAGAAAGATTTAGGCCAAATAGGCCACAAAGTTCCCAGGGTATTAGGATGGACGGATCGTGAAAAACAGTATGAGAAAACCAAGGCCTAAAGACTAATAGGAATGAAAAACAACTTGATAAGAACTACCGAGTTGACAAATAAAATCTAACTAAGATTCCATTGTAATAAGAATTACAATTCTTTCTTTTATTTATACAAGATTAAAAATGTTCTAATAAGCCAAAGAGCACGTATACGTAAAATTTATTTAAAAAAATCGAAAACAGGAATAGTAAGGTGAAACCTTACACTTAGTCAGTTATCACGGCATTTTATATCTGTTCTATCTTCGCGGTATCCTTATTTCAAAGTTTTCTTATGGACCGATTCTATGATAGTCTTATCGTGGCTTACTATGCATCCATGTAAATTAAAAACCTTTGTCGCTAATAGGATCAGTCAAATTTTAGAAATGTCGTAATCTTCAATGTGGAGACACGTTCCTTCGGTTTCCAATCCCGCAGACCTGGCATCTCGAGGTGCCGACCCTGAGATGCTAAGGCGGTCATCACTGTAATGGTTTGGCACTAAATTTCTAATACAAGATGCTTCAACTTGACCGATCCAAAATTCGAAAACTGATCCGACTGACGAGTTACAAATAAATCAAGAAAGGTCAAAAGAAAAGTTTGTTTTATCAGCAATGAACGAAAACTACTTGTTTTCTACTGCTTTCAATTTTATTTCTTCCTGGCAAAAATTAAACAATATTATCACAATAATTAGTGGTCTCCGAAGCGCCGAAGACAAAAATCCGATTTAAATAGTTTCGTGGTTTTATGCATCTGTACAATTATTCAGCTAGAATGTTTTACTGAACTTTATCTTCAACTTAAGTCTGAACGTCCTTGTTCAAAGATGTACGCGAGTTTAACGCCATTTTTGGATAAAGATGGTATTATCCGTGTTGGTGGTAGACTCTCGGAAGCTTCTCTTCCATATTGTACCGAACATCCAATTTTGCTGCCATAAACACCGTTTCGTTTCAACGCTTATTTCGCATTATCACAAAATTCTTCTACATGCAAGAACGTTAACAGTTTTGAATGCACTAAGTCAACAATTTTGGATAATGTCAGCGCGTAAAACTGTTAAATCTATTCTTACGAAATGCATTAAGTGCTTTCGTGCATATCCAGTAGGAAACACGCCCTTGATGGGCCAATTACCGTTTGACAGAGTCAACATTGCGACACCATTTACTAACAAGGGTGTAGATTATGCTGGACCATTTGTAGTTAAAGCATATCGTTCAAAAAGAGCTCCAGATGTTAACGTGTACTTATGTTTATTCATTTGCATGGTGACGAAAGCGGTTCATCTGGAAGTGGCACGTGATCTAACTACGTGGATGTCTGACTGCGGCACAAATTTTATCGGAGCCGTACACGAATCTCTGCCAATTTAAAGTCTTTTCTGACTCGGTTACCTAAAGATGGTCAATTCATATCATCGATACTTCCAACGCGTTTCGAATTTAAGGTTAACCCCCTCATGCTCCACATTTCGGTGGTCTGTGGGAGAGAGCCATCCGTTCAGCCAAACAACTTTTGACACGTACTGTAGATACAAGGCGGCTTTCGTATGAAGCTTTCACAACTCTTATTACTAGGGTGGAAGCAGTTTTAAACTAATGACTTAAAGGCCTTGACCCCGGCCCATTTTTTTATTGCAAAAACCACTTTGTTCTTCGCCTGACACTACTGGTCAAACTGAATCTTGTCCAGTAAAATATTATTATTTATTTAAAAAATTAACCCATGAATTTTGGACCAAGTGGCAACGAGAGTATCTGCTGTCTCTAAACTTACGCAAAAAAAATGGGTTAGAATCACCTAACTTGCAAACAGGTGATCTTGTAGTTGTGCATCAACCTGGGTTATCTGCTCTATCCTGGCCTTTAGCCAGAATAACTAAATTATTCCTTCATTATTAATCTAATAACACTGGTCTGCAAAAAAAAAATGTTTTTCCCCTTGGACTTTGAAGGGTGATTGTTATGTATCTTGACCCCCTGAATCCAAATCTGACCTCCGTTACTCTCTATCACCCACCGTTTTTGAGGGGGGCGCCCCCCTTGAAATTCTCGAAAAAACACCTAAAAGCGGTTATTCCTAATAAAGCGAGGGGCGGGAGGAGGTTGTAAGGAGGTTGGTCATCCTCCCCTCCTTAGAAAATGTTATCTCAGTGCACGTACATTTGTGCATGAAAACCAAAGAGGGAGGGGTGACATCACCGTTAGTTCAGAGGTGCAGCAGGGTGGGTGTCTGCCAAGGTGGGAAGCCGGGCGAAGTGATAAGCTTAGCGACGATTAAACGTTTTCAGAACATTTTTTACGCTTAGAGCCTCATCTTGTCACACAAGAGGAGCTTAATGATCTCATCCGGGATTTAAATCTCCCAAAAACTAAAGCCCAACTGCTCGGGTCTCAGCTTCAGCAATGGAACCTCTTGGAAAAAGAAGTGAAAATTTCTGTTTCTAGATCCCGGCTAGCTTCGTTTAAACAATATTTTTTGGAGGACGGTGACTTATTGTACTGCAATAATGTAAATGGATTAGTGATTGAACCTAACATGCCAGATGATCCAGAAAATTGGCGCCTATTCATCAACTCATCTAAAACCAGTTTAAAAGGTGTTTTGTTGGCAAATGGTAATGATTTGCCCTCAGTTCCGGTTGCTTACGGGGTCAACGTGAATGAGACATACAAAAATATCAGTCGTATTCTTGAAAAAATTGGTTATAAAGATCATCCCCGGAAGCTCTGTGCTGATTTTAAGGTTGTGGTTTTACTTACAGGACTTTAATCGGGATACACCAAACATTGTTGCTTTCTGTGTGAGTGGGATAGTCGAGCCCGTGTTAAAAATTATACGGTTCGAAATTAGCCCTCGTGTGAAAGTTTATTTTCTGGTCAAAAAACTGTTGCCAATAAGTCTTTAGTCTCGAGTGAAAACATATTTCTGCATCCTTTGCGTATCAAACTCAGTTTGATTAAACAGTTCGTGAAAGCTATCGATAAAACAGGAGACGGATTCCAGTATTTGAAGAGCAAATTTCCATGTTTGAGTGAAGCAAAAATTAAAGAGGGAATTTTTGTTGGTCCACAAATTAGAGAGCCTTTTAAAGATTCAGTGTTCATCAATCACTTAAATTGAAAAGAAAAAAGAGCTTGGGCTGCATTTAAAGACATGTGTGAATATTTTTCAGGATCTAACAAAAGTGAAAATTATGTTGAACTCGTCGAAGAATTGCTATCTGCATACGAGTCGATGGGTTGCAACATGTTATTAAAATTGCACCTTTTACACGCGCATTTGGACTTTTTCCCAGAAAACTTGGGAGCAGTTTACGATGCACGCGGAGAAAGGTTTCATCAAGACATTGCACTCTTCGAAAAACTGTTCTCTGGGAAGTGGAACTCAAGTATGTTAGCAGACTACTGCTGGTCACTCTTGCGTGAAACTCCCAGATATCAGTACAAGAGAAAAGCTTCCTCCAAGTAAAACCACTCTCTTTAAGTATATGTATTCGATGACAAGTATCTTGAACCAGAAAAATTGCATAAGTAAAAATATATAAAATGTATCAATACGTCAATACTCTCTTATTGTACTCTTTCAGTGTTAGGTAGGCCTTGAAGAACCATAAAACCGTGATACAACTGCACAATTTCATATCATAGTTACACCAGACTGATAAAAAGTTGAAATTTCCCAAATAAGGGGGAGTGGCCCACCCCCTAAAAATGGTGGGTGATGGAGCAAAACGGAGGTCAGATTCGGATTCAGGGGGTCAAAATACATAAAGATCACCTATTAAAGTTCAAGGGGAATTTTTGATGCAGACCAGTGTAGGCCTAATGTGTAACTAGATAACAAAATAAAACATTCATAATACATACAAGATTAGCTACCAACTCACTACATTCAAGACCATTATTATAAATCATCATTATTATCATTATTAAAATCATTATAATTATATTATAATCATCATTATTAAACAAAAATCAATTTTATTATTAAACATATTCTGCATCATGAACAACGTATCGTCATTTTTAATATAATTTTATTTCAATTTTAAATACATCGCCACAACATTTAACATTCACTTTTAGAAACACTACAATGAAAATGCGAGCGAGAGAAAGGAATTATAGGCCTACGATATCGACACTACAACTAATGCTGAAGATAATTAAATATTACTCATAGTACCTACTAATAACAGTTAACATGAACGTTCTAATGCTGTTATCAATTTCTTGTTTTGTTTATATTTCTATGTGTGACATAATCAGTTTATAAGTTACTTGAACGCGAACAGCGTGTGTTGACAGTTTTTAAAAGAACAGTGAAGTGCAACTTATGTTTTCGGAAAAGTATGACTTCACCACCTCTCACCCAGTACGGCGTACACAAGCCAAGCTAGAGTTTATACCATAGACAATATATAAAATAGATTTATACTCTGTACCCTTACGAAGACACATGGCCTACATTCGCTCGTAGTGCATGGCATACAGTAATAAAGCTTTACTATGTCTATGTCTATGGTGCATGGCAACCATTTTATGTTGCCTAAACTGTTAAAGCTGATTATTGTTTTTGTAAATGTTCGTATGTTATTGTAATTTTATGCCAGTGTAAAAGTTTCCACCAGACTTATGAACTTAGTTGTGATTCTCCGGTAGTAAGAGCTTTTGTTAATTCAATAAGTTTATTTCTATATGTGTTATCGAATGGTCATATTCAACAGTGTAGCTTAACACACCAAATTATTCTCAGAGGAGGTTATGTAAATGTGTTGAACTCTAAATTGAAACCTGTGGTGTGTTTTTTGGCGACTTATAAAACATATAAGAGTCTAGAAATTGAATCATTCAGAAAGGAACTATTTCTTCGAGAAATGGAACATATTGAAATACATAATGAAAACTACAGACAGGGATTGAAATCTTATAGGACTGGGTTCGACGAACGTATTATCTGACATGGTAAGTCAGTTTTGTTGTAGCTTTAGTTTATCTTATATTTTTTGCATAATAAATTACTTACAGTTACGATTTTAATAAGGAAATAATTACAACTGTGTTGTTTGTACGCGAAAATTATCAAAATATTGTAAAATACAGGCTTGGTAATAATACAATTTTTTACTTTCTCTTGCCCTGTATGAATACGTAGGAAAGGAAAGTATTGTTTTCATGTCGATTTTTGAAATAACGTTTTTAGGCGCCCTGAACCCAAACAAAACTTGTTTTTTGCGATTGGTCTTTTTGTGAACGAAATATCTCAAGAACGGAATTTCGTACGATGTTGAAACTTAAAGTCCAGCCTCTCTTAGGTTTGCTCCTAATGTAAACAATAATGACGTCACTGAGCATGCGCATTATATCAAAATGTGTACACGCTGATTAAAAAGTAACAACAAAATACTTTCAAAAGTATTTAAATACAAAATACTTTTAAATTTTTTTTCTAAATGAAATTGTTAGGCGTACATCATATAAAAACTGATGTTTTTAGTACTTTAAGTACTTATAATTTAAAAAATAGTTAACTTAATAGGAATACGACATCCGTAAAGTCGCAGACTCTATCGTGCACCCTGTAGTAGGTGGCTTTTGTTTGTTGACAGTAGGAGCAAACTAACAACGGCTGAACTGTAAGTACTATTACGGGACCGGACACGAACATTAGTATCAAAATCGGTCAACTGGAAGAAGTAGTTTATTCGTGCTGTTTTTAATTTTTTTGCGAGTTTTTCAAAAATAGCTCCTAAATTTTTTTAATAAATGCCTCATTAACTGCGTTTTTTATTCTACTACAAAAGAGGGTAAAGTTGGCATGTCTGCTGAAAGTATTCTTGGGTGGCTGTGAAAAGTTTTTTGGCCTTAATAATTTTGTATTTTAAGGCAAAAGTGTAAAAAATAAATTTGTAGAAAATTAAAAACCTGCATCTCTAATTTCAAACATTTTTTTCTACAACGGTTAGTGTCGTAGCAATTACATTTGATGTATGTCGTGTCAATTAGTGATTTTTTGTATTTTTTCACAAAATCTGTAAAAACCGGGATTTTGCGGCCTTAGTGATTTTCCATATTTTTAGGGAAAATATTAAGTTGATTTTCATTTTGCATCATTCACTCGTTATTAAAATTAGGTATTTTTTCATTTTATGATAACCCATTATTTATTAATTTATTAGGCTGTGATTTTTCATTATTTACATTGGCCAGAGAAAGTTGTGTTAGTGCTTCACACCAGATTTTTTTATAATTCAGTTTAAAACGGTTATGGTTTCTTGCTCAAGCCCTGACTGCATTGATGTCTTGTTTGCAATCATTAATGGTTTTAAGATAGTTTCATGAAACACAGTAATGGACTTCCTTAGGCAATTGCTGGCTATTTAGATGTAGGCCTATGTCAATATGCAATTTTGGACCTTTTCCGTTATTTCACATCATCACAATATCGTGTGAATGCACCTTTACCTACTGTTCGACCCAGCAACTGCCTGCACGTGCTCTGTACTGTTCGATTAGCAATCGCTTGATTCTTTTATTTTCGGTTGTTTTAATTTTTATTATATTTTTGGTTGTTTTTTTCTTCATTCTTTTACAAGTTTCACATTATTTACAAGCTTTAGTTTCCAAATTACAAAACATTAAAAAGTATAAATAAAAAACACAATTTAAAAAAAATTACAAATATGAAGATCAAACTAGTACTAAACATTAAAATTTAAAAATACTGAAAATAACACAGTTATTTTAAAAAATACAGAAAATAACACAAACTTATTTTAAAAAATACAGAAAAATTACAAAACATAAAAATTTAAAAATACCGAAAATAACACAAATTTATTTAAAAAACAGAAAAATTACAAATAAGAACAAAAAATTTACATTTCAAAAAAGACAAAATAACACAAAGTTATTAAATTACAAATAAATCATGACTATTGGGGAGGCATGAACCAAGCTATGTGTATTAATAAACATGCAAACCATAATCTACAATATTAGTTATAGCGAGTGGGAGTCATCAGTCATAACAATAAAGATGCGTTTACACGAGGCGACTTTAAGGGCTTCTTTAAGGTTACAGATGGTGTGATGTGAAGTAACGGAAAAGGTCCGTAATTTTTTGATTAAAACTCTAGTGATTCTACCATAACAATAATGCAAGCAGTATTATTAGCTTGCGGTAGTTTGCACTTGTTGGTTTGTTAGCAAGTAATTTATAATATTGGGCAATCATGTGAGGTCATTAAGTAGTTTTTAGTGTGTATAACCATATTTTCAATTAATTTTCAAAATTAAAACAATCTTTTTTCAAACCCAAATTTTTACACAAGTGAGAAACAAATTACTCAACATGCATAAGAAATTTAGTGTATTTCATTATTTGCTTGTAGTGTATTAAAATATAAATATAAAAGAGGAAGACAATAATTGTGTTAAGTGCAGACATATTACTGTAATTTATGCCATGTTATGTTCCGTAACAGTTGCTGTTTTTCTACTTCAGTTATCAACTTTGCTGTTCATTTTGACTTCACTATGTGTAAGCAGAATAGTTACCATTAACCAACACAGTTTTACATTATTAGCCTTACTAGTTTTAACTAGCAATAGCTAATGATTGTAAACATGTCTATACATAGTAGTTTTAATAAATACTAACACCAGGAAACTCTTGCTTGCACAAGCTAGCATTTTAGTTTTGTAACTGTTCCCTTAGAAAACCAATAATCATGCGAAATATTGATTGTCGTAATGTTTTTCTGTAGAGTACTGAAGAAATGCTGGAGACAATGTGTGGATTAGAGTTCAACCTAATAATCGAAATGTTCCAGTATTTTATGAATCTGCACCTGATACAGTTGATTGGCGACAAAAGGGAGCTGTTAATATATCTGAGACCAAGGATCATGCTGGTCATATTAGACATTCAGTGCTGTAAGTCATCTTCATCATCATCCTCTTTATTCCTCTTCCAAGTTTCCTCGCATTGGGCCCAACACAACTCTTCTCCACCTCTTTTCATTGCAGTATCATCTCTCCACTATATCTTTTTATCTTTGTGTCATATCTTTTTCCCCAGTTCATTGGTAACCGAACTCATTCATTTCATTCTTGGTTTGCGCCTTGGTCTTTTTCTTTTCACCTCCAAATACAGGCTGCCTACCCTCTTACATTCTACTGAAATGTCCAAACCAATGTAGCTTTATCTATCCAATCACCAGTTGTTCTATAATTACATAATGTCTCTTTTTATCTTGTCTTTCTTAATGTACTCCTTTTGTACTCTATTTCTGCCACCTACATTCTGCTCTCCGCCTCCTATCCAACTATTTTTCTTTTCTTTGTATAATATAGTATTGACACAAAATATGCATCATACGCATGCATAATTTTCGTACTCCCCACCTTATTTTTCCCAAATTCCGGACTAATGCTGAAAATATAAAATTAAGGTATTTTTATAATGTGTAACAGTACATACAGTACTTATTACATATGCCAAACACTTAACATGCGATGGAAGTGTAGTGTTAATAATTATTACTATATTTATTTAATTTATTTTTTGACATTTTTAAAGTTGAAACAATATTCAGAACATGTAAAAACTTTAGACTGATAAAGAAAACACTTAGAAAAATGAAACTTCTCTATAATTACTAGGTATATTTTATAATTAAAGCTATATACTTCCTGTATCTTTATATGTTATATTATACTGTTTTTAAAACACTGTTTTTTCACATCATACCAAATACGTACTTTTGCCCCATATATGGGGCAAAAGTTCGCTAAGCGTGGGGTAAAAGTAAGCACAAAACAATTTTAATGTAAATTTTATTTAATCAGCTCTAAAATATTGTATTTTTCTCTAGAACATAAACACTACTTATTTTAATTATTCTTCTAAAATTTAACAAACATATTTTATAAAATACTCTGTAAGATCTAATTGTTTAAAATTTAAAAACAGTCACAAGTTAAGCAAACTTAGTTCAATGACGATATAAACTTAGGTATTTAAATCACAGGTATTAATCTATTAACAATTGAAACTACATAATAAACTGAAATACTGTGAAACTAAATATGATAGTAAAACTAAAATGCCACTAGTAAAAATAGACTGTGGTAATTACAAATATAACATGAGGCACGTGGCCGATAGCTAAGATTTAGCTACATTTAGCAGCAGGTAACACATTTACACCACAGTTAACGAAAATAAAATGTTCCAGTCTTCTTCTGGTGGATCGATGCATTCATGTCCACAACCTGGACATGAAACCTGTTGTTTAGAAGTCGAGAGCTGGTTTTATTGTTTGTTCAGTTCAAGTTTTTTTTATTTAAAAAATTTTTGTCAGGCCTAGATCTTGGAGTTGGTGCCATGTTTAGTTTCTGTCCCTGTTTTTGTTTTAGTTTCTGCTTCCCTTTTTAAAGATTGATTCTACTCAAGCTAATTTTTAAACGGTGAGCTAGTAAGAATCTATGACTTCTGCTTTTTAGGCCTCTTCTTTTGAGCAACACCTTTTCTTTTCGGCAAAGGCATCAGATCTGATGGCAAAGTCCATTCCTTCTTCTGGCTACCTGGAGCATTTCATTACTGCAAGTTTTTCTCTCTGTTTTTCTCTTGTAAGTCTTAAAAAACAATGAAGGATCGGATAGATTGTTTAATTATTACTGACATAGATACTTTGTTAAATTTAAAAATTAATTGCATGCATGATATTACTATAGTAATTTGTAACTAGTAGGCTATTATGTTATTTCAAAGCATGTGTGCCAGAAGTTGGCATCTGTGGGGCAAGAGTTTGTATACGAACTTCTGCCCCTCAAGTCAGTTCAAACTCTTGCCCCACCTCCCAATTTCCAACTCAATGATCAGTACTGTTATCTATGTGCAATGTTTAAAGCATTGAATGGCGTTTTTCTGTAGATTAATTTATCTTCTTTCAATTGGCATAACATGTAAAAATTTTCCTTGTATGCCGAAGCATAAACTTATTTCCTATATAGAGGAATATTATATCAAAGCAAGTGAATTAACATCTAAACTCATTGTAAAGCCAAATATTGTAGTAATGACAAAACTTTGGTCACATACTGCTGTAAACACAACTAACAGACTAGCATGCGAAATTGCCAACTGCTGGAGGTTTAACACTAAAATACCTTCACTGCGAACTTTTACCCCGCACAAACTTTTGCCTCGCTCTACTCTATTATTTAAATTATTGAAAGATAATTATTTAATTATCAATTAATATTATTGTTATTTATTAACACATCTTAATTTTAATATGTTATTAGAACATAACATCAAGACACCAAAAGTTCAGTCCAAAATTCATTCCCTACCTTTACTTGGAGCCAAAAAAGCACTTTTTAAAAAAATGGCCAGCATATTAAAATGAAACATCAGATTTAACTTTTAAAATAATCATATTATAGGAAAAACACTGATCTTCCACATACTTAAAACACCGATTTGTATGAAAAGCCTGGATGGAGTAACAGACTTTTAAAAGCCACATTAACAGAAAACCAGCTAAAAGCTGAGTACTTTTTTGCATAAATCGCTGTAGGTATCTCCGACTAATTTCTAAATAAAATAATCTAAATCAAACCAATCAACGCACGACAGAACAGGCTTTAATTTAGTGTAGTGTTAAAAAATATTTGTTGTTTTTTTTTGAGATAAAGCTCTTTAAATGAGTGCAAACAGGTGAATGGCATGCCTCTAAGCACATGCATCAACGTATGCCTCAAAGCAAGCCTTATCGCAAGTCGAAAATGAAAGTGCACGAGTGTGGACATACCTATTGATGGTAGTAAAGTAAGCGTAAAAAGAATGTTATGGATAAAAGTTGGAGGTTTTTACTTTCTCTTGCCTATATGAATATATAGGAAGTAAAGTATTGTTTTATGTCAATTTTTTATCGTTTATACACGTTTTCAGAACCCAAAAAAACATGTTTTTAGCGATTAGTCTGTGTGTGAACAAAATATCTCGAGAACGGAACATTATACGAAGTTGAAACTTGAAACTTAAGTTAGGTATTTTCATCAAAATCAGTCAACCGAAGTAGTAGTTATTCGTGTAATTTTTCACTTTTTTGCAATTTTCTTAAAAAGTGTTCCTAAAATTTTTTAAATCGCCTCATTTACTACATTTTTTATGCTCTACAAGATAGGGTAGGCGCCATGTCGGCTGAAATCTTGGGGAGGCTGTGCTCTCATAGAAAAAAATATTTTTTTTTTTTAGATTGCGGCCTTAATATGCATTTTAGAGCAATAGTGGTAATGATCAAACTTGTAGAAAATCTAAAAACCTACAACTTTTATTTGAAACATTTCTTTGTATAACACTTTTAGTTTAGCAGTAATTAGTGACTGTTTTTATCAAGAAAATCTGTAAAAAATAATTTTTTAAGATTTTGGTTGTAGTAGGGGAGACCGGGGTAAGTTGACGATGTTAACAATTAACCATTTTTAATAAATTCATTTTTTGAGGAAAAGTATTTTTCTTTACACTTATTATTAGAATGACCTTTTGTCGTACCGTTCCAAGTAAAAAAGTGTTTAATTTTATCATAAAATAAAATACTTTTCCGATTAGAAAAATATATGTTAAAAAGTGTCATATTGCCCTGGTACGGGGTCAAGATCACTTTCGCCATGGGGCAAGATGACGATTCTGAAAAAAAGTTAAAAACATTTTTATTTTTGAAAAGTAAAAGACAGTATACTAATTAATTAAACATTGTAATTTATTTTTTTCATTAATATTACTAATAATAATTAACATAATATAATAAATTAGTTAATTTTTACAAATGGTAGGCTATAATTTTTTGTCATTAACAAAAATCACACGAATTTCCCTCCCCCTTCATCGTTTGAGCAGCCCTAGTGCCACCAGGTGAGGCATTTGCTACATTGTATCCAGTCTTCTGATGGAGGGTCAACATAGACCTCATCACAACCAGGATATTGCGCAATACTTTCCCAAGACGTTCGAGCTGACGGTGTGTGAGTCGGAAGTTCACGCTTTTTTGTCCTTTTGCAGGAACTTCAATTTCTTGACAACTCTGTTTTTTGCTTCCCGAACCTCTTGCGTTTTTTACTTTCTCTTGCCTATATGAATATACAGGGTGATTCATGAAGTTCTCCCCCCACTTCTACAGCACATTGTACTAGTAAAAATAATGAAAAAATGTTATATAAACATAGGTCCGAAAACGCTTCGTTAGCGAGTTACAGCTAGCGAAAGTTTCGCCTGGATTTCAGTTCACCAGGTGAAATGAGGTCTTCCTGGAATTGTGGTAAGGTAGATTAAGGGGCAAATTCAATCATTTCTTATGGTTTTTGATCTGATAAATTGAATAAAACAGGTCCCAGATCTGTAAGTTAAATAGTTTTTAAGAAAACCAGTGTCAAATGCAAAAAATGGAGTGAAAAACTTATTTTTTCATCTTTGGGCAAGGATAACTGTGTTATTTCACCAAGAAACAGTTAAAATTTTTCAATAAAACATGTAGAAAATTTTATTCTGAACAAACCGGTGTAAATTAAGTACACAGAAAGCGAATAGATGTTTGATTAAATGAGTTTTTATTCATAAGAGTACAAAGTAAAATTAACCGGAAAAACTAAAATGAAAAAATGTGTTTTTTTCACTCCATTTTTTTGCATTTGACACTGGTTTTCTCAAAAACTATTCGCTTTCTGTGTACTTTATTTACACCGGTTTGTTCAGAATAAAATTTTCTACATTTTTTATTGAAAATTTTTAACTGTTTCTTGGTGAAATAACAAAGTTATTCTTGCCCAAAGATGAAAAAATGTGATTTTCACTCCATTTTTTGCATTTGACACTGGTTTTCTCAAAAACTATTTAACTTACAGTTCTGGGACCTGTTTTATTCAATTTATCAGATCAAAAACCATAAGAAATGATTGAATTCGCCCCTTAATCTACCTTACCACAATTCCAGGAAGACCTCATTTCACCTGGTGAACTGAAATCCAGGCGAAACTTTCGCTAGCTGTAACTCGCTAACGAAGCGTTTTCGGACCTATGTTTATATAAAATTTTTTCATTATTTTTACTAGTACAATGTGCTGTAGAAGTGGGGGGGAGAACTTCATGAATCACCCTGTATAGGAAGGAAAGTATTGTTTTCATGTCGATTTTTAGAAATCGAGTTTTCACCGGATCTATACGTTTTCAGACCCCCTGAACCCAAAAAACATGTTTTTAGCGATTGGTCTGTGTGTGTGTGTCTGTGTGTCTGTGTGTCTGTGTGTGTGTCTGTGTGTCTGTGTGTGTGTGTGTGTGTGTGTGTGTGTGTGTGTGTGTGTGAACAGAATATCTCAAGAACGGAACATCGTACGAACTTGAAACTTGAAACTTAAGTTACATACCACTACCGGACGCGACACGAACATTTTCATCAAAATCGGTCAACCGGAAGTAGTAGTTTATTCGTATAATTTTTCAGTTTTTTGCGATTTTCTCAAAAACTGGTCCTACGATTTTTTTTAAAATCGCCTATTTTACTCAATTTTTTATTCTCTACAAGATAGGGTAGGCGCCATGTTTGCTGAAATTCTCGGTGAGGCTGTTTTCACGTAAAAACGTTGTTTTTTTTAAGATTACGGCTTTAATATAAATTTCAGCGCAAAAACTTATATAATAAAAGTTGTAGAGAATTTAAAAACCTACAACTTTTGTTTCAAACATTTTTTTGTATAACGCTTAGTTTAGCGGTAATTTGCGATTTTCTGATTTTTTCTCACGAAAACGTGAGAAAAATCGATTTTTTTAACATTTCGGTCTTAGTATGCATTTTACGACAAAAGTGTATATAATAAAAGTTATAGAAAATTAAAAGATCTACAACTTTTGTTTAAAGCATTTTTCTCTACAGAGCCTAGTTTAGCGTGAAAGCGTGATTTTCCGTATTTTTAAGCCAAACTGAGTTCGATTGTCATTTTGCGTCATTCACTCGTGATTAAAATAAAGTTATGTTTTTGAGGTTAGTTTTTGTTTATTTCTAATATTTTATTAATAATGTTAGGTTTATTATTAATCATTTGCATTGGCAAGAGAAAGTTCTGTGAGTGTTTCACACCAGATTTTTTTTAAATATTGTCCAACAAAATTGCTGCTTCTTTAATTACATTAAAATCACATTAAGAAAATGTATTTTTACTTTCTCTTGCCTATATGAATATATAGGAAGGAAAGTATTGTTTTCATGTCGATTTTTCGAAATCGAGTTTTCACCGGATCTATACGTTTTCAGACCCCCTGAACCCAAAAAACATGTTTTTAGCGATTGGTCTGTGTGTGTGTGTGTGTGTGTGTGTGTGTGTGTGTGTGTGTGTGTGTGTGTGTGTGAACAGAATATCTCAAGAACGGAACATCGTACGAACTTGAAACTTGAAACTTAAGTTACATATCACTACCGGACCCGACACGAACATTTTCATCAAAATCGGTCAACCGGAAGTAGTAGTTTATTCGTGTAATTTTTCACTTTTTTGCGATTTTCTCAAAAACTAGTCCTACGATTTTTTTAAAAATCAACTGGTTTACTACATTTTTTATGCTCTACAATATAGGGTAGGCGCCATGTTTGCTGAAATTCTGCTTGAGGCTGTTTTTACGTAAAAACATTTTCTTTTTAAGATTGCGGCTTTAATATGCATTTTAGCGCAAAACGTTATATAATAAAAGTTGTAGAGAATGTAAAATTCTACAACTTTTATTTCAAACATTTTTTTGTTTAATGCTTAGTTTAGCGGTAATTTGCGATTTTCTTTTTTTTTTCTCACGAAAACGTGAGAAAAATCGATTTTTTTAACATTTCGGTCTTAGTATGCATTTTACGACAAAAGTGTATATAATAAAAGTTATAGAAAATTAAAAGATCTACAACTTTTGTTTAAAGCATTTTTCTCTACAGAGCCTAGTTTAGCGTGAAAGCGTGATTTTCCGTATTTTTAAGCCAAACTGAGTTCGATTGTCATTTTGCGTCATTCACTCATGATTAAAATAAGGTTATGTTTTTGAGGTTAGTTTTTATTCATTTCTAATATTTTATTACTAATGTTAAATTATATTGTAAATTATTTGCATTGGCAAGAGAAAGTTGTGTGAGTGTTTCACACCAGATTTTTTCTTCAAGAGTTCTTGTTCAACCTTCTGAGCTTCTTTCTCAACCAACATTTCTTCAATTGGCGACTGTGTTTTTCTTTCTTTTCTTCTAATAGTTTTTCAAATGGTGACAAAGTGTTGCTTCAGGGATATTATAAGCATTCGCTGCTCCCAAGCAGCTCATTCTTCCCTCTTTTACTTCTAATATAGCAGCTGCCGTATCACTTTTGTCCCATTCTCCTCTGGAGGACTTTTTTTATAATTCCTTATCATTTCTGAAACAAATGTGCACAAATAATTAATAAAATAACTCAAAAGGCAGAGTTAAAATATTTTCTGTAGGTCTACACACCTCAAAACATGTTATGTAATGGTTTGTAGGCAGTATGAACTTTAATTTTTTGTTTCATTGCTTCATCTGTCATTAGGAACTGCATATTGTTGGAAAATACCCAATTTTATGTATTATTATTATTATTACAATATTCGATTATTCATGTAACTATGAAATCACAAAAAATCAATAAAAAGTATTTAAATGTCCAAAAGAAAACAGTAACTAGGGCGTGTGGCAAGATGACGAGGTCGTCAACTTGCCCCGATCAGCAATTTTAAACACTTTAATTTCTGTTGTATAAGCACAAATAAAATATAAACAAATAGTGTTAGTGAAGAGCATTTTGTGTAAGGTAGTTAAATATAACAAAGAACAACCAAATATCTTACCTGTAAATCCACGAAATCCAACGTTGATGAACTTGAAAATTACTACACATCTGACAAAACACATAAAAATCAACTAACTAACCACGAAGTGGTAAAAACGACTTCACTAGGTGATTTTTTAGTGTCTATCCGTGTGGAGCATTAGTACTATCTGTAAGGTGGTGCTATCTAGCAATATGGACTGAAATTAAGTCATTAGTCATCTATCCCGGTCTTTCCTATGCGTTTTACCACAAAAGTGTATATAATCAAATTTATAGGGTATTAAAAGATCTACAACTTTTATTTCGAGCATTTTTCTTAACAGAGTGTAGTTTAGTGTCAAAGAGTGATTTTCCATATTATTAACCCAAACTAAGGTTGGTTTTCATTTTGTTTTGTTCACTCATGATTAAATTAGGTTAGTTTTTTATTTATTTAAATTTGCATCAACAGCTTGATCATAAGCAACTACGGTGGGTTAAGAAACTGTAATGATGGGTTTTGGCATGTAATAATTTCCAGGCTTCAGCCGGCACCTCCGCTTAGTAGGCTACCACTACAACTAGGAGGCAGCCATTTTTACTTTCTCTTGCTCTATATGAATATATAGGGAAGGAAAGTATCATTCTCATGTCGATTTTTTGAGGTAAGTTTTTTTGTTTATTTCTTATGTTTTATCTATTACATAAAGTATTTAAACTTTCCATGGTAAGAGAAAGTAAAAATAATTGGCATGTTTAACTGTATTCACTCAATGATTTTTCTGTTGCAGGGAAGATATTTGAAGATTCTAAATGTGGGGCTTCACTACATGCATTAGCAGTTGTGGGTTATGGTACTGAAAAATGAAAAGATTACTGGATAATTAGGAACTCTTGGGGAACTGGTTGGGGTGAACAAGGTTACATGAGAATGATGCGCGGAAAAAACTTGTGCAGAATTGCTTAAGAGGCATCATATCCATTAATGTGACAACATTCATGTATTTTTATATTATTTTTACTGTTGAACTTACCCTTGGTTATCGTTGCTAAATGGACTGTATAATAATTTAATAAATAAATAAATAAACGGTTTACGTTGATAAAATTAGTATTTAAAAAAAATGTGTGATGATGATGATCTTGTGTGTATGTACGTGTGTAGCTACATGAAGAGTGTGTAACAATGTATATAATGTTTCTTATTTTTACAATTTACATGAATTTAATTTAGCAGCTGGACAGAAGTTTCTTTTTATTAATAAAAAACATATGTCCTTACCGTAGGCGCAAAAGTCCTGTCCGTCGGGACGGAACACATGGTTTTTCATGAGTAAGAACTCTTTTCAGTAAAATTGTATTACCCTACACCTCTCCGAAATACTAGTAAAATAAATAAATATATATGTATATATTATTAACTCGAGTTTTGTGGAATTCACTTTTTTCTTGAGTACCTTTCTTGTAATCACTAAATTTTCCTTCCCATGGTTTTATTGTATGGAATATCTTCATATCACTAATTTAATGGGAGAGTCTGCATGGAAAAACACAAGAAAATTTGTTAGCAAATTTTGCTTTTTTTCTAAATATTTAACCTGTTCTGGACGAAATTATTTAATTTTTACTTTCTCTTGCCTTACATGTATGTCGTAATATGTCTTAATGTGAACTTCTTGCCTTACATACATTTTTAGGAAAGAAAAGTATTGTTTTAATGTCAAGTTTTAACCAGAAATTCATGTTTAAGTGAATTTCGTTACAACAAATTTTACTGTACAGGGTGGCTCATATGTCAGTTTACCCAATATTTACAGAAATCAGAAGAAAGCTTAATGGCATAAGAAACCTATAGACAAAAAAAAAACAAATTTGTGATATGAACTGTATATTTATATATTACCTTGAAAATGTTATAGCAGGTGTTCAAAATGTCCACCATGATTCTCTATACACTTTATACAGCGACTTAAAACTGATTCACAAATTTTCAACAGTAACATTGTATCGTCAATTATGTAGTCAAATGCAATTTCAATTGAACTTTTTAAGTTGGTGCAGGTTTTGTGGCTTGGAAGAATACACATGTCGTTTCTTTACAGTGCCCCACAGTAAAAAATCACATGGTGTTAAGTCTGGCGAGCGCACAGGTCCTTCGATTGTACTGGGTGATTCATTTAAAAGTAGCCCGCCGCTCGAGTAATTTTCATATGCTGTATTGGCAGCACTGATCACGATGTGATCGACTGGCCTTTATAGTACAATTTATATTATTATGTAATTATTATATTATTATGGAGTACAATATTTTCCAGCAAGATGGTGCAACATGTCACACGTCTCGCCAGTCCCTATCTCATATCAATCGGGCTTTTCCAATGCGAGTTGTTGGTAAAGATTTGTGGCCTCCTCGTTCACCTGATTTTAGTATGTGCAATTTTTTTCTATGGGGTTATTTAAAAGAACTGTTTACCAAACAAACCCCTGCAGTATACATGAGCTAAAGAATAACATCGTGGCAGCCATTCAAGCTATAGACGTTTCCGTATTGCTTTGTGTGTGCATTAATAACATTGAACGAGCGCAAAAATGTGTAAGCGTTCAAGGACGCCACTTTCAGCATCTATTGTAAAGGTGAATTTGAAATTTGTATATAATTTTAAATAAATATGTAAAATTATGTATTAAGTAATTCTATTTATTCATTTACTATTTGAATCCAATTGAGTGCTGGAGGCCGCTGTTAAATGCAGCGGGCTACTTTTAAATGAATCACCCTTTACAACGATGACCAATCCATTCATCAACTTCGGAGTTTAAAAACTCACAAACTTTGATACCAAAATGTGCTGGGGCGCCATCTTGATGCCAGATGCGCGATTGGATATTGTAAACAGGATTGTTTTCAAGTTCCGGAAGTACTACTTCCTATCAATAATAGGAAATACTACCTATCAGTGCAGTACTCGAAATACCTCCCCATACCATAACACCAGGCGCATTAGGCTCTTTTTGAATTACAATATGAGGCTTTGTATCTGACCAGTACACACAGTTATGCCAATTAACACGTCCATTGAGTTTGAAACATGCCTCATCAGACCATAAAATTGATTGCAAAAAGTTTGGATTGGCTTCTGCACGGATAACAACTGTCTCACAGAATTCCAACCACTTGTCACTATCGTCCTCATGAAGCACTTAGAGTAAATGTGGACGAAATGGCTTCAATTTTAATTCCTTCATCATCTTTTGCATGCTAGTTCGTGATAAACTAGGTTCAGAAGATGCCTTATGAGTTGATTTACCAGGACTGAATACAAATGCTTCAGCACCTTTTGTAGGTTATCGTCATTGCAAATCGATCGTGGACGACTACACTTCGAGTCATATAATACGCTTCCTGTGTTTTTAAATTTCTTTTTTAACTTGTTAATGTTGCCAAGTCAGTAATGACACTCCTGGGTACTCATCTCTAAATTCTTCCTGTACTTTAGCAGTATTCTTATGATGCTTCCACCACAACTGAAGCATATAAACTCATTCACTGGTAAACATTTTAAAAGTACCGTTACGAAGAAAAAAAATAGTAACTACACGGAGACGTACCTCACACTAGCCACTGTTACAGACAACTAATGAATGTTGTATGTGATGCTGCCAACATTACAGTATTACCAACTTGTCAAAATTAAATGTCCAATCTCATGGGGAAACCGACATATGGGCCACCCAGTATATTTATACAGTGTTCGGAAAGTTAATGGAACTTGAATAATGGAAGTGAAATGACTTAACTTTCTTAAGAAATAATTACTTTAATGACTACCTTATTATACATTATTGGATTGTTTATAAAATGTTGGAAATGTAAAATTGGAAGTTGGAAATGGCCTTCTCTGGCATCAATCGAAAAGGAACTGCTTTTGTTTCAATTAGTTTTCAAACATTACCTAACTCACGAACAGTGATTCCTTGAATGTATGCAGTTATCATAGTTTTTTAGTTTGTCAATCGTTGTGGTCTATTGCAATACACTGGTTGTTTCTCCCCCTCCCCCAATAAAAAGTAATCTGGAGGAGTCAGAATTTGTAGCCTGCAAGATCAGGCGATCAAGAGAGCCATTGAAATGTCAGATGTGCATGCTATGGCGCCATCTTGTTGGAGCCAACTGTTATTGATTTCCTTTTCGATAATTGACTGAGGAATTTTGCTAAAATCTCAGTACAATAATGATCACTATTGACTATATTTAAAAAAAAATGCTGGTTCCATAATGCATGCTTTACTCATTGCAACCCAGACCCTAATTTTTGCTTTGTGTAAATTATGGGGTTTAGTTGCCAACCACAGTCATCTATTTTGTGAATTAACATTGAAACTGCTTCATTTTTATAAAATATAACATTAAGGATTTCAAAGGAATTTTGGTCAATAAAATGTTTAAACCATTGACAATAATTTAGTGTCCGGTCGTGGTCTGAAGGTTTCAGCTCTTGAACACACATTACTTTTTATGGGAATAGGTTAAGTTCTTTTCTGACAGCTTTATGTGTGTAGCAAGTCCACAGCATGCTACTGTGCAAACTTTTTTCAATGCTACACATTGACTTTTTTGGACTTTGTGCCACAGAATCTGAAATATCCAGCAGCTTCTGTTCGTTTAGTTTACATGGTCTTCCAGTTCGTTCAGTGTCATCAACAGAGCCTGATGCCCAAAATTGTTCGATCAGAGTTCGTATTACATTACAGTGAGGAACAATAGTCCCTGGAAACTTTTCAGAGAACGTACGCTTCACTAAATCACTACACTTGTCACCTTCACGAAATACGTGTTCAACGAGGAAATGTGTTGCTCTATAGAGAGAACCATTGCGCAGAACAACCATACTTCACTACTGTAGCGTTTATAGATTTTATAGATTTTACAACGTTTCCTAAATTTTTATATTTTAAAAGTTTCTTCATTTTATTTCTCTTTTGATATGAATTATTGGATGTGGTTGGCAGTTATTTAATATTTTATAACTTGGAAATTAGAATTAGAATTGATCAATGTATTTTTATTTCGTTTCTTATTTCATTTTATTGTATTGTGTTTGAGTTTTTGGTTTCTGGAGAGTTCTACGGATGTATCTTTTGTTTGAGTTGTTTGTCACTGCGTACGAGTTTAGTTCTATTGTGTAAAGGGAAAGGTCGTTAATCTTCCCATGGTGCGTACGTGACGATTACCTTGTACTTCCAGAATCAGGCGATGTTAGGGAAGGTTTTTGATTGGTTGATGCTTTGAGTGGGGAGGCGAAGCGGTAACTGTTGGCCGCGTTCTGGTTCTGTCTTAATTGGAACTTCGAAGCGGTGAGACTTATTGTACGATGACTGAATAACGTAGTTGGCCGTAATGGCAAAATATCTGTTGTATCATGGATTGTTTTTAAGTAGCGTGTGTTAACCCGATATATTGTTTTATAGTCTTTATCGTGATGTAATATATTATTTTTGGTGAGCTATTTCTGTGCAAGTTGATTCATTCGGATGCTACAGAATAATTTGGGTAAGTAAAAGGCGCCAGTGTCTGGTGGCCGCCATTTTATCCTTGTATTTTGTATACTGGCTGTTTGTGTGAAGTAATTTGTAGGTGCTGGAAATCCATGATTGGAGATTCTGCTGATCGCTAATTAGAAATATTCTAATGTAAATCTTGATAAACTTTATTATTATTATTTGAATTATAGTTCCCGCTGTGTAGTATGTTTTGGTAAAATTTTTTATTTATGGATGTTTCGTTTATTTAGTGGGTGTTCTGAAGTATAATTGTTTTATGTGAAAACTTAAAATTAAAAGCGATCAGCATTGGAAACGAAAGATGTATAATATTAGTAAAAGAAATGTAAAGATATTTAAGGATGGAATATGAAATAAGTAATCTTGTGTAATATGGGGTAATTTGTAATGTAGTGGTAGGAAGCCAAAGTCGCGTTATGTATAGAAACAGGAGAGGGGTTTCTTTTTGTTTATTCGTTTTACTACTAGTTCGTACGAATGTTACAGAGAATACCAAGACCAAGAACCAACCAAAAGGCTGACCAAGGGCGTACCAACTAAGTGCGGACCCTCGAGCGCTGAGTGGAGTTATCATTATCCTAAGGACATCTTGGGAGTCGAAGTATGAATCCGCTAAATCCAGTCCATCGGATATCCAGGTTTTCCCGGAAGTCTGCCAATCTTGGAATGACCCAAATTTTCTGAGTATTGTTTACGAGTGATTGGTGCAGTATTATAAATATTATTTCATTATTTTCTTTTGGACTTTATATAAAAGAATTTTATTTAAATATGTGTGGCCACAAATTATTTTGGTGTAATTGTTATTATGTAAAATATGATTTTTGAATATTAAAATATTTTATTGCGGGTTAACAGCATATAAATTTGTTTTTCTTTAATTATTTTTGGTATCCCAAAAACGGTGCCCACACCTGAAAATTTTATTCTCAGGCTGGAAGTTCTGTGTACATCAATCCAGTAATGAGTTGTCGACTATTACTAAATTAATTGGTCTTATATGTTAAATTTAATTTTCTTCTGTGGTTGATGGGACACTACAACGGCACAATGAAATACTTTACACGTTCAACCACAACTCGGCGATTGACGATTTTGTTACATATAATAGACTGTGTCCAGTGATAGTGCAGGGCAACCAACCTAACGGTGAAAGAATACACCAATGCAAAGCGACTACTGCATAGTAGTAGTATAGAAATGAGAATACGGGCACAACCTTGACCTTTGACCTCAAAAAAAAGTTGACCTTTGATCTCAAAAATAAATTCCCGCCAAAAAAAAATCCCGCCAAAAAAGTTGACCTTTGACCTAAAAAACCCAGTTGACCTTTGACCTTAAAAAAGTTGACCTTTGACCTCAAAAAAAAAGCCAAAAAAAAATATTTTGGCAAAGTTCCAAACCCGATTTGCTCCGCAACGGCTGGACCGATTTTGATGCGGGTGGTACCCACGTGACCGGGAGATCGAGATCTACAAGATAAGCCTTCATCCGTAGACGCAACCCCGATAGAACCTGAGATCGCTTGTAACACGTGACCTGTCGGTCGGATCAACGAGGTTTAGGTACCCGCAGGATCCGGACATTCCGTAGAACGCGTTACGTCCGGTTTCGACCGTTAGGTTCTTTCGGGATCCGAAATATATAAATTTAGGAAATTTCGTTTTGGAACACCCTATGCTTTGTTTTATTCGCATTGACGTCATTCGTTTTTTATCTATGCACGCGCCACGCCGTTTTCCCATCGAATCATACTATCAGTGCATGTTACCGTCAAAAAATATAAAAACAGTCAGTTATCATCATGTTGAAAATAAGTTTACCCGGTGCAAAAATATAAACAAAATAAATTTTCTTGTTACATTTGTTATTAAACTTTCCACGTTTACTAAATTATAAGGGATCACTAAAACGACATGAGTGGAATCTATGAGCAAATTCTTGAGGAGAATCTCTTCTCCTTTCATTCAAAAAATGTTTATCATAATACATCATTCAGTTTGTTTTAGATTGAAAATACAAATAAAAAATACTACAAAACAAAATAAAAATTGAAAATTAAAAATACTACAGCTTGTGTAGTTGTAGGTTTATAAAGTACAATCTACGATGTTATCTTATTCTAAATTTTACAGACTACATTAATTTGAAGATTATTTTTTGTAGGAACAATAGGGCCTATTAATCACATACAGTTATTAAAGCTCACAAGGATAAAACATCAGAATCAGTCATAATATAAGTAAAATGTAATATTACTAGAAGATCTTTTTTATTGATGACAAGTACATAATTCTTAGCTTGTGTTGAGGTTATGATATGAGGTGAGGCACAGATGAAAAATTGCCAGATTTAACCGGAAATCAACTCAGAACACTGGCATAGAAGCCAGTTGCGCTGATCACATCAGCCGGTCAGATTAGAGATAAAGTTAGCGCGGTTTGCCACATTTATTAATCATGGTGATATTCTATTCCGATATCAGTGATATGATAATTAGATGTATTTACAGTAGCCCTTTACTTTTTAGTAAATTATAAACAGCGATAATCCTTTATCTGTTATTTTAACTGTCTAGACAGTCAAATTATGAAGCAGTTAAATTTTTACAACTTTAAATTCTTTGTTTCTTACTAGTTAAACAATCTGCATTCATAAAAAAGTAATAAATTTGCTATGAATTTTTGGCTCTAATCAACTGATGAATCAGATGTAAGTCAATCAGAATATAAATTACCCCTTACCCTAGTTTTTTGTGTGACTAAAAGATATTCTTCTTGTTCAGACTCCAATTTAAAAACAAAAATCTTGTGTGAAACACTCACTCGACTTCACCTTACCAATGTAAATAATTAAAAATATTAAACTAAATTTTATCATGAGTAAGGAGAGTGAAATGAAAAATAGAACCTAAGTTTAATTTTGAGTAGACTAAATGGCGCTAAATAAAAATCAATCTCTGTTGGACTTTGATATTTTGGTAAGAAATGTACGGAAAATCACAAATTAGCCTAATCTAAGCGCTGTAAATAAAAAATGCTTGAATATAATGTTGTGAGTTTTTTAGTTTCCTACAAATCTAAGTTATTCACACTTTTGTTCTAAAATGCGTACTAAACCCCCAATCTTTAAAAATAATTTTTACCGATTTCAATGAGAAAAATACAGAAAATCACTCAAAAATCATAATCGATCGCTAACTGACAATGTAGAAACAAAATGCTCGAAATAATAAGGTTTTCATTTTTTACATATAATTCTATAAGCTTTTGCCCTAAAATGCATATAAGATCACAATATTTTACCACAAGAGAACAGCCTCACAAATTTCAGCAGTCATACTGCTGACCCTGCCTTGAAAAGCACAACACAAAAAGTAAATGAGGCAATTTAAAACAATCGTAAGAGCCGTTATTGAGAAAATCGCAAAAAAGTGAAAAAATCCATGAGTAAACTACTACATCCGATCGACCAATTTTTAAAAAAATGTTCACGTCTGGTCTCCTCACGGTACCTAATTTAAGTTCCAAGTTTAAACTTCAAACAATATTCCGTTCTAGAGATATTGTTTCGCACGCCAACACGCGCACGCGCGCACACACACAAGCCAATCAGTAAAAACTTTTTGGGTTCAGTAGACATGAAGACGTGTATTTTTGAAAAGTCTACCTGAAAATACCACCTACTTTCCTTCCCTGTATTTCGTTATAGGGCAAGAGAAAGTCAAAATATATTATATTCATTACAAATCGCGATTTTCAATATTATTTTCCTATCATCCAAGTTTCAATTTATTTACCTTCGGTAGATTTTAGTTAAAACACACAAAAATGTTCATGTTCTCAGCAGGAATAAGCAGGAAAAAGCTGCGCAGCTAGCAGGAATAAGCAGGAAAAAGCTGCGCAGCTAGCAGGAAAAAGCTGCGCAGCTAGCAGGAACAAGCAGGAAAAAGCTGCGCAGCTAGCAGGAATAAGCAGGAAAAAGCTGCGCAGCTAGCAGGAAAAAGCTGCTCAGCTAGCAGGAACGAGCAGGAAAAAGCTGCGCAGCTAGCAGGAACGAGCAGGAAAAAGCTGTACAGTCGCCGCGGAAGACTTGAATTCAGAGGAATATCGATTTAGAACGTTTGACGGTTGGGCAAGCAGCTTCGCGCTTTCAACTCAATAAGAAAGGTAATAGTAACCCACCTCACTCATAGAATTCGAGTCTTGATTATTTAACATTGGAGAATTCTGCTAGGGAGTAAAATAACAAAGGATGGTAGAAGCACAAGTGATATCAAAAGTAGAATTGCTCAAGCTAGAAAAGCCTTTGAAATGAAAAACAGCTTACTGACTATAGACATTGATTTACAGATTAGGAATAATTTCTTAAACACTAAGTGGGAGTGTAGCATTATACGGGAATGAAACGTGGGTGATAGTAGCTGTAACAAATAGGAGCTGTAACAAATAGGAGCTGTAGAAAATAACAAAGGATGGTAGAAGCACAAGTGATATCAAAAGTAGAATTGTTCAAGTTAGAAAAGCCTTTGAAATGAAAAACAGCTTACTGACTATAGACATTGATTTACAGATTAGGAATAATTTCTTAAACACTAAGTTGGAGTGTAGCATTATACGGGAATGAAACGTGGGTGATAGGAGCTGTAGAAAAGATGAGGATAGAAGCTTTTGAAATGTGGTTTGTTTTTACGTGAAAACACCCTCACGAAGAATTTCGTCAAGCATGTCGTCTACCCTATCTTGTAGAGCATAAAAATGTAGTTAACCAGACGATTTTAAAGATCGTAAGACCGATCATAACACGAGAAACAGAAATGATTATTATGTGGCTAATCACTCCACAAAATTGTTTCAACAAAAACCTACTTATGTAGGGAGAAAAATCATGAATAAATTAGTTAACCTTACTTGGAACTCTGAAGAAAAACAAAGCAGAAATTCCACCGGAGTTTTTTGCCTAGCAATAAACGAATTGTTGGTTCGTCAATGTATGGCTTTCAGGAAGATAAAATATTACTTTCCCATGCTACTAATAAAAATAAAGCCGTACTTTTATTATCGACTATGCACGACACTGCTTGTAAGTAATTCTTAACTGTAAAAAATTGCATAGTATACGTAAATTTTTATGAAGATATAATTAATGTTTGGTAAGAGTTTCAGGAGGTCAAGGAGTTATTCGAGATAGCAACCAACCAACAAAATCAGAAAATACATGATGATCGCCACAGTACTGGGTAACGCAGGGAGATTCTGATAGTGTGATTTTACATTGTAAATAATGTAATATTAATATTATTTATTACTTCTCATTTTGTTTTTTCGTTTTTAAGGAGGTTTTGATTATTTTTTTATTTCTATATTTTTTATTTTTAAAAACACTATTTATTTAATTTTAATTGTAAATAATACTTAAGAGCAGTAAAAAATAATTAAGAGCAGTAAAATATGTTTCAATGTTATAGTTTGTTAATTGCACCAGTAATTTGTTCATGTGTTAATTTTAATTGATAAGTTGCATTTATTGTTATACGACAGATTATGCATTAAAAAAAGTTATATGAAAAAATTATACAACATAAAATATTGTAAAATAATAAATATGTCATACCAATTCTATTTGAATCTATTTATAATCTGAGGTACAATTAACATGGTTGTGTAAACGTTCTTTTACAATATTTTATGTAGTATTATTAAAGAACTTTTTAAGTAAGTTGTTTCTCATTAAATACTTATTTTTAACTAATTTTTCGGTAAAATGTATGTTCTCTGCATGGGTTCATTCACCTAATCATAGCAATGATTAACAACGGAGAAGATATCATTTGGTTTATCAGTTACAGAACCCTAAGCTAATATTAGTATGTCCATCATAACATATGTTGAAGAATATTATTTTAGTTAAATTAACTTATATTTTTGAATAATAATGGTTTTACCAATAATCGGGCCACACTGAGAAACTTTTAAATGGTAAATTATATAAAATAACTCAAACTTCATTTTTGTTATTTTTACAAATAAAATGTGAAAAAATAAAAACTCCGTTAAGTCTACAAAGAAGTTTTTATGAGTTGCTTCCAACACGATTCCCATAAAATCGGAAATTTCATGGCGATCTAAATTGTTCGTTTTAAAACGTAAATATTACAAAACGTTCAATAATATTTGAATTCTTGGACTGGCATGTGAGTACAGAGTGCTTGAATTTTTTGATTTGGTTTCTTACAAAGGTAAAAACCTTCTCCCTCTGTAGAAACCAAATATGTGTATGAATTGTTATTGTTGTTTAGGTCATCAGCCGAAAGACTGTTTTGAACCTCTAGATGCTTTAATAAGTAAAATGAAGAGTGAGGTGGTTAACCATCACCTTCCTTACCAAATGGAAAAGATGCTTATCAGCATGCGAGGCCCTGCGAAAATTATCAATTTTTTACCCTCCTAATGACACCTTTACTTCATTCACCACATCGTCTGTCTGTATAATGAAATTCATTACTTTCAGAGGAGATAACTCTGACTACTGTCTTTTAAACCTCCTCCTCAAATACGCCAGTCATATAATTGACTGACCATGTGATAAGAAACGGAACTATTTTTGTAGCCCTGAGACCTTTATACCATTAGTAGTTTATTTAGTTTCTCAGTCTTTTTTAGTTGCACTAAAGGTCTTAAGTTGAGTTAACCTTTATACCAAAAGTAGTTTATTAGTTCATCAATATCAATGCTGAGATCAACTGAAAAATCAAATTGAAATGGTCAAAATGACAAGAAACCAAAGGCAAACTCGTGACTTAAGTAACTGTAATAAGAATTTATCAGGTCAAAACGTATTAAGTTACACTGTAAACGGTAAAGGTCTTAAGTCGTGAGTTGTCCCCCGAAAAAGGGTCACAGTGTAGACGTAAACAGAATTTTTATTTTCGTTGTTAAGTAGAAAACAAAATAAATGTATAACAAATTTTAAAAACATGAGGTGTTCGACCGAGGGACAGTCGTAGTCGTCGAGGTCTGAAATCTTTAGGTCGTCGCACATCAATAGCCCCTCTAAAGTCTTCTTGTTCTCCTTTCCTTTGACAAATATCTTCCCGCCAGACACGGCCCCCGTCAGCAAGCGGTAGAGCTGTGCGTAGTCGACGAACCCGCTGTTCCATCGTATCCCGATTCTGTCTTGACCTTCCTAGATGCGCGTTTTCTTGGACGGTAGTGCAAAGTGATAAATTAAGTAAACTACGTAATATGTAATAACATTCTATCGTTTTTATTATTACTGATAGTTATTTTGCGATCAAATACATAAAACTAAAGTAACGGCTAACCTACGCAACAAATGTTATGAACTGAACACTGTAAGTACTAACGCACAAATTATTTTTTTCTTTTTTTCATAATAGACTACATTTTAAATACGAATAAATTTTAATAGAAAATTAAATGTAAACAAATATAGTCGTTTTGTATCTTTAAAAATACTAGTTCTAAGTTTGTCATAAAAATTAAGACACGCGCCCGCTCGAAGGTTAAATACCAAATAAAATATTGTTATTGTAGTAAAATATTAAAAAATTATTTTCATATTAGCTATAAATGAATGTAATTTTTGTTAGAGTAAAAATTCCGTTGATAAGCATACTCTGCCCAGGAAACTAAGTGTTATCTTAAAAATTCAATTCAATTAATTTTTACTTATCTATTTTTAATTGAGTTTATGTGTGTATGTGTGCAATAATCATTTATTTTATTGTTTTTATTATATAGTTAATAAATTTAATTTTTTAATCATTTACATTATACTAAGCTTTTATGCTTGTATTTAAAAATGAAATGGGATATTTCATTTTAGATTTATCTTAAACTAATGTTGAATAATGTCAGATATGTATTTCAGGGTTAATCACTTTTTATGTTCGTAGAATGTAAATAAAACGTTCTACCATAACTTTTATTTAAAGCATTTTTCCTTTCAGAGCTAAGTTTAGCGTGAAAGAGCTACTTTCCGTATTGTTAAGCTAAACTGGGGTTGAATTTAATTTTGAGTCTTTCACTCATGATTATAAGGTTATGACTAATGTTTTATTACTAATGTTAGGTTTAATATTAATTATTGTGTGTCTTGGTGAACAGAATATCTCGAGAACGGAACATCGTACGAACTTGAAACTCGAAACTTGAAATCCTAACTTAGAAATTATGTTATTGAATAATTAAAAAACCTAACAGAAAGTTTTACACATAAAAATCTAGTCAATTTTTTTAAATATCTTCGGGAGTATTTCAACGACAACTGTCAGACTCTGCAGCTTGTTCCAACCTGTTTCGCTTGGCTCGCCTTTCCATATTTCTGCAAAACCATATGTTTTAGTCTAACGGTAAAGTATGGCATTTTGAAATGAAAACAATGATAAACGGTTTAATGCATATTTTATTGTTTAATGATATTAACTTAATTTTATAAGAAGATTTTAAGTTCAAATTTATTTAATTCTACGTTTAAGTCAATATCGGTTGTTGTTGCTGCAGATTAAAACAACAGACTAAATATTCGGTGTACAAGCGTTTTACATGCGTTACTAAACTACCGACATGCAGTTAGAACAATTTAATTTAGGTATGGAAATTGTTATTCCGTTTGCCAGATTTAACCGGAAATCAACCCAGAACACTGGCATAGAAGCCAGTTGCGCTGATCACATCAGCCGGTCAGATTAGAGATAAAGTTAGCGCGGTTTGCCACATTTATTAATCATGGTGATATTCTATTCCGATATCAATGATATGATAATTAGATGTATTTACAGTAGGCCTTTACTTTTTAGTAAATTATAAACAGCGATAATCCTTTATCTGTTATTTTAACTGTCTAGACAGTCAAATTATGAAGCAGTTAAATTTTTACAACTTTAAATTCTTTGTTTCTTACTATTTAAACAATCTGCATTCATAAAAAAGTAATAAATTTGCTATGAAATAATAGAAATAAAAATAACTAATGAAATAATAAAATTGATTAACGACGTTTTAATTGAAATAACAAAATTTAGAATAATAAAAATGAAATAAAAAATTAAATGTACAACAGGAGAAGAAAGAACCTGTCAGCGAGAAAGATGAGAAACTATGTCATTAAAATGAAATATGTAGCCGACAATTTGACATTGGCTTTGCCACCCACGGCTCATCTGCATAGAGAACATTTAGCGATAACTCTACCGATTATTTTAAATCCATGTCTAATGAAGCCCTTACGAACTCACCCTATTCATCATTCAATGAATATAAGGGCGTTTACAAGATTAACGGGTGTTTCATTTGTAATTATAAATTCAAAAGATTAAACTTGGCACAATACTGTTGTAAAAATGCATGGTTCAGTCAAACAATCACGGAGTAAAAATGTCGTATAGCTTAAATAGGACTTTTTTAAAAATATGGCCGCCGTATTAAAACGGAACATCAGATTTTACTTTAAAAATATTTAAATTATAGACAAAACTATGGTCTTTGTCATGTTATTTGGATTTAAAACATTTTACCAGTAGAAATTACAGGAGCTTTTCGTTAAAGATAAAAATTATAATACTTCACGGCATTACCCTAGGTGAAGAAATCAACAATGACATCTTTGTCATGTTATTTGCACTTAATTCAAAAGATTAAACTTGTCACAATACTGTTGTAAAAATGCATGGTTCAGTCAAACAATCATGGAGTAAAAATGTCGTATAGCTAAAATAGGACTTTTTTAAAACTATGGTCGCCGTATTAAAACGGAACATCAGATTTTACTTTAAAAATATTTAAATTATAGAGAAAACTATGGTCTTTGTCATGTTATTAGGATTTAAAAACATTTTATCAGTAGAAATTACAGGAGCTTTTCGTTAAAGATAAAAATTATAATAATTCACGGCATTACCCCAGGTGAAGAAATCAGCAATGACATCTTTGTCATGTTATTTGCACTTAAAAACATTTTATCAGTAAAAATTAACATGAGCCTTTCATTAAAGATAAATTACAAAAGTTTATTACTTCTTAACAAAAGAATTGTCTACTTGTATTTTAAAAGTACATATTTACGTCTAAATAATATTATAAAATTTTAAAATTAAATTAATTAATCTTGAGTAATTATAAAAGTTATCTGTTGTTTGACCTTTTTCTTTATTAAAACAACACATATGCAAATGTATGAAGTCCATTGATCATTCTGTTTCCTAGTTAATAGACTGTATTATCTTTAATGATATATTTAATCGATAAATATAAATTCTATCTTTAACATACTTAAACAACAATTTTTTATGTAAATTAACGGGTGGAACCGCCCTATGCTAATACATGGGGGCTATTCAAATACAATGGAAACGCTGAATCTGCAGTTTATTTACACGTTAAATAACTTGCATCAGAAAGGTACGCGCATGCAACGTGACTCGTATACATTGTTCTAAAAACATAAAAGCATAGAGTTGCAAATAGACATATTTCTTCATCACACTTATCGGTCGCGTGTAAAGTCTCAATCACATGTAACGTCAATGCTAATACAATCAAAAGACCGATTCTGCAGTTTAGAGTTGCAAATAAACAGATGCTAAAAAATTCTCCGATGCCTATGGATAGCGTTTTAATAACCGAAGCAAATGATGCGACTTTAAATAAACAAAAAAAGGATTGACATCACCCGAAATTCAGCCATCTAGCTTGTTCGGAACTTAGTAAACGGAGGATATCGGTTTAAGGGTTGGACACCTTTTCAACCCCTTAACAGTAAAGTCTAGAAATCGTTTATGTTTAATCTCTCTATTTATCCTAACGGAATATCCCCTGCAAATTTCAGATTTTTATCTATTGTGCAGGTAGCCTACGAGAATTAGTGATGAGCGAGTCAGTCGGTCAGTGAGGGCTTTCCCATTTACCTAGGCCTACTAGTACAGAAGAAATGTAGGTAAATTATAAACAAGCATTTTAATTTAGAGTTTAATAAAAGATGTTATCGTTTTTAGATGTACTACAAATCGGATATCGGTGTGACTAAAAGAAGACCCTCAATCTTCGTATTTCCATCGCGCTTTTTTGTAGCTAAAAAGCTTATGTAGCTAAAAAAGGCTTATGAAAATAAGTTTTAGTGTTAGTACCGTCGTTTCACACCACTTGCAATCTAGAATAGAACAAGTTTTCATTGTTTTCTTTTGTTGTTTTGAAAGAAAGAAATACAAAATTTGAAAAATCCATTATAATTACAAATAAATTATCATTTATCTACTTATGATACTATTTGTAAGTGCATTAAAAGTTTGCTTTGAGTTATGTCCGACGGTTATTTACACTCTGCTAGTGCAAACGATGAAGGGCGATAGATAAAAAAGCTATAAAAAACTTCTACACCTGACCGGGGATGAAACCGGGGTCCCTGGTGTTGACAGTCGGGTAAAATCTTATTATTTTATGTTGAAATGATGTGTTTTCAAACGCCTTACGTGACTGTTTAAATTTTGGAAACTTGTCTAATACTACCGAATTAGTCTTTAGTATGCTACAATGTTGTACAATTTTAAAAGTTGTACAACCTATAACCTTAAAGGTTGTACAATGTAATTAGGAGGAAAGATTAAATATTTTTGGTCTAATGTTTATTAAACCAAAAAAGGCAAAGAAAAACGAATGGCATCGAATTGTCGTCATTCTTGTATAATATCGTCAAGGAAAATTAATATTTTTGCACTAAAGTCAGTTAGCTGTTGGTATGAGTCGTATTGGTTACAAAAATCGTACAAATCTACTAATAGTTTAAGTGACCCAAAACTAATTTTTTAAAAAATGGTTATCAAAATTCACAGTAGCTTGGGCGAACAACTAATCTAATTGGTAATAAGAGACATGCAATATTATTGTTAATCTCTATTCGGTGTGGTAAATTGAAATTGCGCTATTTCGGTAGCTCTGTTGGGTGTTCTCAGTGTTACTAAGCCATCAGACCTTGGTGGGTTCCCGAATAGTGTTTTAAAAAATGTATTAACTGTTATTCCACGATACATTAACTCATATTTCAAAAATTAATGTGTTTGTTGATAACCACGATGTTAACAAAACGTAATTAAAACTTAACCATAACTAGGGTAACTTAACCATGCAGTAGAGATAGATGGTTTAGTATTGGAGAAATGAAAAGACTAACTCATTGCGGAACATACCATTTATTGATACCAGATGATGATGATGAAGATGAAAACGAATACATGTATGGCGATGAGCTCTTAAGTTCTTACAACTAATAATACTGATGCGGCGTAAACTCCAATACTGGTGCGGTTCGATGTTTAGAGGTCGGATAAAGTCGGCTAGTAGACATATGCGGGATTAACGGGATGTGCGGGAGGGATGTGACCTAACCTAAAACGTTACGGAGCTCAGGCGAGACGTTTCTGTGTTGTTTCCAGTTTAAATTTAACATTACAATCATAAAAAATAATGGAAGATAAGATATGACTGTTAGTCAAAAAGCAGTTTTAGCTGTAATAGTTACTACCGTTTTTTAATAACATTTGTATAATTTTTTAGGGTATACTAAAGATACACTCTGCTAGACTGCAGCTCGCTTAAAAAAAGTTATTAGATTTTTATTATTTTTCTTTCTTCGCAAAAAGAATTACAATGAATAAGAATTATTATTCAAGAAAAAAGACTAACTGTTTCAACAGTTTGTTTCCAGTTTAAATTTAACATTACAATCATAAAAAATAATGGAAGATATGACTGTTAGTCAAAAAGCAGTTTCAGCTGTAAGAGTTACTACCGTTTTTTTAAATAACATTTGTATAATTTTTAGGGTATACAAAAGATACACTCTGCTAGACTGCAGCTCGCTTAAAAAAGTTGTCCGTTCAGCAGGAATCACTTGTTCACACCCAAGGACCTGATACGGCACACCGGCCACTGTTGGAAGGAGAACGGGAGGCCTGACCGTATAAAGTGCATATTTAACAGGGCGCATTATTATTTTTCTTTCTTCGCAAAAAGAATTACAATGAATAAGAATTATTATTCAAGAAAAAAGACTAACTGTTTCAACAGTTTGTTTCCAGTTTAAATTTAACATTACAATCATAAAAAATAATGGAAGATATGACTGTTAGTCAAAAAGCAGTTTCAGCTGTAAGAGTTACTACCGTTTTTTTAAATAACATTTGTATAATTTTTAGGGTATACAAAAGATACACTCTGCTAGACTGCAGCTCGCTTAAAAAAGTTGTCCGTTCAGCAGGAATCACTTGTTCACACCCAAGGACCTGATACGGCACACCGGCCACTGTTGGAAGGAGAACGGGAGGCCTGACCGTATAAAGTGCATATTTAACAGGGCGCATTATTATTTTTCTTTCTTCGCAAAAAGAATTACAATGAATAAGAATTATTATTCAAGAAAAAAGACTAACTGTTTCAACAGTTTGTTTCCAGTTTAAATTTAACATTACAATCATAAAAAATAATGGAAGATATGACTGTTAGTCAAAAAGCAGTTTCAGCTGTAAGAGTTACTACCGTTTTTTTAAATAACATTTGTATAATTTTTAGGGTATACAAAAGATACACTCTGCTAGACTGCAGCTCGCTTAAAAAAGTTGTCCGTTCAGCAGGAATCACTTGTTCACACCCAAGGACCTGATACGGCACACCGGCCACTGTTGGAAGGAGAACGGGAGGCCTGACCGTATAAAGTGCATATTTAACAGGGCGCATTATTATTTTTCTTTCTTCGCAAAAAGAATTACAATGAATGAGAATTATTATTCAAGAAAAAACACTAACTGTTTCAACAGTTTGTTTCCAGTTTAAATTTAACATTACAATCATAAAAAATAATGGAAGATATGACTGTTAGTCAAAAAGCAGTTTTAGCTGTAAGAGTTACTACCGTTTTTTTAAATAACATTTGTATAATTTTTACGGTATACAAAAGATACACTCTGCTAGACTGCAGCTCGCGTAAAAAAAGTTGTCCGTTCAGCAGGAATCACTTGTTCACACCCAAGGACCTGATACGGCACACCCGTATGAGTCCATGGACGACCTCGTAGACTCTGAGGACGAGGAAGTCTGCCAGCTGTGTCAGAACGTAGGGAACGAATTCGGATTTTCGTTTCAAATATGTATCAAAGAAGTAGAGGACCTCAGATAGGCCGGAGACTTCTATAGATTTCTCATGAGTACCTTTTTCGACTGTCCCGTATACCCCATTTATATATATGAGGAAGATATCATCAGTGATGGCTTGTAGTGATGATCATGAATACAATAATCTGGTTCCATCTTTAGAACACATAGAGACTACTAGATATCGTCACTTACAATAACCAAGAATTAAAAGAGTTATGTCTGCCACAGATCCGTTGCAAAATCAAATTTTTTTATATTCACATATTATTTTACATAAAATGAAATTTTATTTATAACGATATACAAATTAAATAGTTGGTTAATTTTTTATTTAAAAGATATACATATAAAAAAATATACCATATTATTACCCAATATATAGACAGATTAACTTTTTTCATAACACAACGAATACATTCATTCCCAACCTAATAAAAGTACTTTCGCCTCCTCCATATTACAAGTGTTTAGTTCTGACTTGCGTTGGAACTTCAACACTGTAGTACTAACTTCTCGACATAACGGGCACTTTATTGCTTCTTCACCACCGTCTGTGACAAAAAACATTTCTTTTATACATTCACTGCAGCACATATGTTTGCATTTTCCAAAAAACCATGAAAATTCCCGCGTTGTTATGTCCTTACAGACGGGACAATTATATATATTTTGCTGTATATACCTACATGAATACTTGTCGTTATGAAGCTTTATTTCATCCAAGATATCGTTTCCGGCCTCTTCGTACGGTGTCATATCTTCGACCGACTCTTTTATCATTTGAAATTCCTCTGGTAATACCACATTCACCTTTTCTTTATATTCCTGCATATAACTGTTAATACGTGCCATATACAACACATTTTGCTGTGATATAATACGTGTATGATCAATAATTTGAATCGTCATTTTTTGTTCTTGAGCTAAAACAAAAGAATAACAATTTGATTTTATTAACAGAAATTATTAATAAATTTATACTTTCAATTTCCGTTTTTTATATTTATTGTAATATATTTTTTATTTTAAGATACAAATTATATTTACCTTTCAATTCCTCAAGTTCCGTTTCCTTTTTAGAAATTAATTCTTCTGTTGAAAGAACTTTTTGTTTCCATGTATTTCTTATGCCGGCTCCTTGTTTAATTATTTTGTTTATTTTCTGTATTTCTTCATCTGATTTAATTTTGGTTATTATTTCTTCGAAATGTTTAGTTCTATCGTTCCATAATTATTGAAATCTTTTAACCTGTAATAAAATGAAGGTTATCAATTTTTCAACACAATATATTCACATGCATACAAGCGTTTTCTAATTTTTTAGTAAAGTTAACAAATTTTATTGATTTAATTGTTTTCTGTTGCTCTATTGCATGAAAGGATTTTTTAAACATAATATATTCACATGCATAAAATAAATTTTTAATGCAAATTAATTATTTTTATTTTTGTGTTGGTACTCCACATTAAATATTATTTTCTTTTGTTTTTTCAACACAATATATTCACATGCATACAAGCCTTTTCTAATTTTTTGGTAAAGTTAATAAATTGATTTAATTGTTTTCTGTTGCTCTATTGCATGAAAGGATTTTTTAAACATAATATATTCACATGCATAAAATAAATTTTTAATACAAATTAATTATTTTTATTTTTTTGTGTTGGTACTCCACATTAAATATTATTTTCATTTGTTTTTTTCAACACAATATATTCACATGCATACAAGCCTTTTCTAATTTTTAGTAAAGTTAATAAATTGATTTAATTGTTTTTCTGTTGCTCTATTGCATGAAAGGATTTTTTAAACATAATATATTCACATGCATAAAATAAATTTTTAATACAAATTAATTATTTTTATTTTTGTGTTGGTACTCCACATTAAATATTATTTTCATTTGTAATTAAAATTTTTCACATGAAGAACATGCATGTTCTATGTAACGTGTAAAAAATACATCTTCTACTTCAAATATGTTAAAGAAATTAAATTTATAAAAGGAAGGTTATCCTTTTTTCCTAACACAATATATTCACAAACATACAAGACATTTCTAAAACGTACAGTATTTGTTTATTTTATGGTTAGTTAACAATGTAAAATTGAAATGTTTTTGTTATTTTTAAGCCGATGCGTAAAACTACATTTTCTACTTAAAATATGTTCAAGAAATTAATGAAAAATTGTGTTATTCTTAAGTTAATAAAATAAACAAATGTAAAATTTAAATGTTTTTGTTATTCTTAAGCCAATGCGTAAAAATACATTTTCTACTTAAAATATGTTCAAGAAATTAATGCATAATTGTGTTATTCTTAAGTTAATAAAATAAACAAATGTAAAATTTAAATGTTTTTGTTATTCTTAAGTCAATGCGTAAAAATACATTTTCTACTTAAAATATGTTCAAGAAATTAATGCATAATTGTGTTATTCTTAAGTTAACAAAATAAAATTTTATTTAACTTACTTGTTCCGAAGTATCATTATTTTCAGTCTCATCTATATTGATAACAGGAACAGTTAAACGAGTGCGTTTTCGTGATTTCTTAACGATATTGCCTGATGATTGTCTTGTGTCCATTATTAAAACTTCACTTTAACGTCTAGCAGCGCAGAGCAGAGTATACGACTGGTAGTAGAGTTATGGTACGAAGGGAAAAATCGACGACCTATTATACAGATAATTCCCCTATGCTAATGCATTGGAAACGCTGAGTCTGCGGTTCGGTACATAATGAGAATAACAAGCGGTATGACGTCAACGGTTTTTAAGATTGAAACAAACAACTTATCGCTCACTCGACGGCTCGTGACTTGGAAACGCTGAGTCTGCGTTCGGTACATAATGAGAATAACAAGCGGTATTACGTAAACGGTTTTTAAGATTGAAACAAACAACTTATCGCTGACTCGACGGCTCGTGACTTTAACGAATAATATGTTGCATCATCTAGAAAAATTAACTGTAAATTTAAATTTACAATAAACAAGGTGCATCATCCCAATCAATAGTCTGGCGCGTGCATAGATAAAAAACGAATGACGTCAATGCAAATAAAACAAAGCATATGAGTCTTGGGAGCGGTCGGCATTCCGTCTTTGATCCCTTTGCCGTCTCCTTCTTCGCATCGCTTATGTTCCAAAACGAAATTTCCTAAATTTATATATTTCGGATCCCGAAAGAACCTAACGGTCGAAACCGGACGTAACGCGTTCTACGGAATGTCTGGATCCTGCGGGTACCTAAACCTCATTGATCCGACCGACACGTCACGTGTTACAAGCGATCTCAGGTTCTATCGGGGATACGGCTACGGATTAACGCTTATCTTGTAGATCTCGATCTCCCGGCGGATCCCGAAAGAACCTAACGGTCGAAACCGGACGTAACGCGTTCTACGGAATGTCCGGATCCTGCGGGTACCTAAACCTCATTGATCCGACCGACACGTCACGTGTTACAAGCGATCTCAGGTTCTATCGGGGATACGGCTACGGATTAACGCTTATCTTGTAGATCTCGATCTCCCGGCGGATCCCGAAAGAACCTAACGGTCGAAACCGGACGTAATGCGTTCTACGGAATGTCCGGATCCTGCGGGTACCTAAACCTCGTTGATCCGACCGACAGGTCACGTGTTACAAGCGATCTCAGGTTCTATCGGGGATACGTCTACGGATTAACGCTTATCTTGTAGATCTTGATCTCCCGGTCACGTGGGTACCACCCGCATCAAAATCGGTCCAGCCGTTGCGGAGCAAATCGAGTTTGAAACTTTTTAATTTTTTATTTTTTTTGGCGGGTTTTTTTTTGCGGGAATTTTTTTTTTGGCGGGATTTTTTTTTTGGGGGGGGGTCAAAGGTCAAGGTTGTGCCCGTATTCTCATTTCTATACTACTCATAGTACCTTACCGAATTCTCTGTATTTAATTTCTTAACTGGGACTTTTGAAAAATCACTACATTTAATATTTCATGTACAGTTAAGAAATCAATTACTTATATAAAAACATCAATCAGTTGATTAATAAAGTTTTAAAATAAATTTGTAATGTAGTTAATCTCTGCATTGGAAATGCTTCACCAACTCCTCTATGAAAAAGTTTATAAAAAAAAAAGAAACGGGGTGGCTTACTGTCCACCAGCATCGAGGTTCTTCACAATTATGCATGTGCACACTCGGTCGCATTGACGTAAGATTTGCTTTAGCAATTTAAGTGTGAGATATTTCAGCATCCACTAAACAGCCCAGAGACTTGGCACATAGTGATTACCACCTTTTCCAACACTGAAAGGGGCACAAAGGATATCCTAAATATTCATAACTTTATCACAACAACCCTTTTAATAGGAGCAGGGGTGAAAACTAAGTGCTTCACAAAAACAACCACAAAAGTTAATATTAACCTAATCAACTTACCCAAAACAGGAAAAAAGAGCCAAACTTTCTAAGAACATTTTTAATACTTTTAAATTTTTACTGGATAAAAATACGAGAAAATGCATTTATCTCATTTACTACTCAAGTTATGATTATTTTAATATTTGTAAAACTATGAAATTACAATTAAAGAAGAGCCAGCAGTAGACTCTGGAATGTGATATCAGGAACATCAGCCTGATGTCATCACGTGACTAGAATTTAAACTTGTTTACCCAGGAGAAGCAGACTACGTTTTGCCAGAGTGGCTTGAGCCATTGCCATGACAACATGCCATATTACGCACCTGTTTAAATACATTTCCCTGAGCCTGACAATGCTATTTTTACATACTGCAGGCCATGTTGTAATGTTTGGTGCTCATTTTATCAGTATCGGGTTGTTCTTATAGTGAAATATTCTATGTATATGAATTTCGTGTGATTAATTTAAAAGTTTTTCCACCGATATGGCTCTAAATGAAAAGGAAAGAATAACATTGCTTATGATACGGGGTTACAGTGATATGATCAGATCATACGACCAGATTAGGTACTTATTTAATGATAAATTTCCTAATCGTCCTCAAATTTTGAAGCCGTAATTCAAAATACACTATAATAAAATGTTTTGAAGAAACTGGGAGCGGTAAAGACAGACTTTGTGCTGGACAGCCTTCTGCCCTAGATGATAACCAGAAACTAAAGATAAGATTCGATATATAGATGATGTGTTTAATTTGTGCTCCTTAGTTTTTCTTTAAAAGCGATGGTGTTTTTTAATCATTCGGATAAAAAAATTGGTCTTGTATTTTTTACTGTGCTTCAGGTCATGTAAGTTATACTCTAATCTGTTTGCCAGTTAAAAACCTATAAATATTTTAAGAAAAAAAGCTTAAAATTTTCCGACATGAAATAATGAATTTAATTAATTTTTATACCTTGTAGCAAACGACAAAAAGTTTTAAGGGGAAGCGAGTGTATTAGTAGTAGGCACCAACAGTGAAAGAGGAGAAGTGGCTAGATAATTACTATACTATCATAAAAACATTAAACTCAACTGCTATCTACCAAATTTAATCTAATGTTTCAATTCCTGTCTATTGAGGGTTCTTGACAGATACAATTTCTCTATTTTCTGATATGATCGCACCTTAATTTCCATTCATCATTGAATTTGCACGTTCTTCAATTAAATTTATAGCGTCATCTAATTTGAAATTAATAGTTTTTTTGTGACGCTGTTAAAACCGCCAATTTTTTTTCAATCTGATTTAATTCTGGAGAATGAAGAGGCAGTCTCAAAACACTGTGACCTTCCTTGGCTAAAAGAGAGTCTATTTTGAATAATTTAACACGCGATTTACGTAGTTTAATTAACTTGTACAGTTCTGGTTTGCGCATTGTATTCTTGAATGTTGCGTCATTTTTCAGAAGCCAATTTATCATTTCTTCTTTTCGCAAGTTTTAATTCGAAGCACATTTCAGTTGGACGTTATGATATGAAGCATTATCCATGACAACGGCAGAGTTAAGGGAAAGAAGGAATTAATTTTTCGTTTACCCGCCGTTTGTAATTTTCATAATTCATATAATCATGGTAATCTCCTGTTTTCCTACCGGATTTAAATATAAGAAGCACGTTCTTGATAACACCATTTTCATGATCGGCATGAACAATACAAGTGCGGTTTCCTTTAGATGTGGGAGCAGCAAGGTTACGGTTGGCGCCATCATTCCATGATAGAGGCTTAGTGTGACTGGCATGTATGTAGGATTCGTCTGTGTAAATAAACGGTCTGTTTTGCTTGCGGTACTCTTCAATGGCTCTTAAGAAATGTAGCCTCAGTTCTCGATTTGATCTTTCAACTAACATTTTCTGATTATTAATAGTTTTTTCCATTTGAACCCCATTTCTTTGATTGTGTGCCACAATGACCAAAGGCTTCCTTGAAAATTTATTCTTTCTTTTACTACCGGTAGCAGCGATCTAAGTAATCTACTATCGTGTTCACATTTTTCAATATGAAAATTGTAAATAGTTTCATGAATAATACTTTTATCAAAATTGTCTTGTCACACCTACGTATCAGGAGCATCCTTTGTACGCCTGCCTTGATTGCTCTCTCAGCACTTCCAATCGCTTCATTGACACCAATTCTCATCACAATTAATAAAAATTACAAATTATGGTTAAAACTAGAAATATGTCATAGGGAGCTGGAGACAGAGTCTGTTTCCTTTCAAACTCTTGGAGATCTGGATAATATATAGATGTTGGACCGCTGGCTTTTACTGTATATAAGAATTGGGAAGCCATTGTTGCCACTCATGGTCCAGGATTGTTACATGGACTTGTATCTTGAGGATAAGATTGTTAAGCTTGAGGAAGAAAAATCTCAGGACTCCATGTGAAATTGAAGCAAGAAACACAAAAACATGAATTCCTATTGAATAAGTCAATTATTGTTGAAAATACGGCTTATTAATGAAAATAGGCTAAAAACCAAGCAGATGTAATGAAGTGTAAAATCTCATTTCAATCATCAGGGCTGATACTTGTGGATGAAGAGGTTCAAACAGAGACTATCATTGCTGACTGCAAGTTTCTGGATGAGATAGTTAATCTTTTTGAATTGAGTGCTAAGTATTTGGGATCAAAAGGAAATGATAAGACTTCACGTATTAAGGACTTTTCATGTGAAGTTAGGAAAATAAAAGTAATAACTGTTTAAATTCCAATAACTTTAGTGGAATTTATTCAAGTGAAATTAATAAGGAAAGAAATAATGGTAGGGATAATCTTAATAACAGAAGTACTGTACTTCAAAAAAATGTTCAATGGTAGATGAAAGTGTGTCAATTGGTTACATGTTCTGTGATAGTAAGAGTCGTTCGGTGGCCAAACTTTGTGCTTGGAGGAATTCTGATGATAGGTTACTTTTTTCTAACAATTTTTACCCATCTGCACCTTTAGATTATATTATCTCAAAAATCTACAAGTCGGAGGAAGTCAATGGAATGAATTGTGGTGACTGGAACTAACAGCTTTTCAGATATAGGCAGGGTTGATGAATGTTTTTTCTTTATAATCCTATTGATCAGTTTGCTGCTAACCTGGCCGGGGGGGGGGGGGGATATCATCCTTTCGATTATACTATACAGATGTGATCTGGCTGAACTCTGTTATTAATAGGAAAATTAAAGCTGTAAATCAGAAAATTAGAAAAGTTGCATAAATGACCATAGTTTTCTACTTACGGATGTATATTTATTCGAGAGGAGGCACCATACACGGCATGGTTTGCATTTGAGTGGTTCTGGTAAAAGGTTCATGGCCTCACGGTTGGTCAAGATGTTGGAGGAGTATTTTTCTAGTGTGCCATCTGGCTTGAAACCTGGGGATGATACAGGGGATTTATGGACAGCATTGTCGCAATCATTTAATGAATTTTTGGTTATGGTTGGAACGGGATCATTTTCCTCTTGTGAACAATTTTATGTGGAGCACAGTGACATCAGTGTTTGGGACGATGAAAATAATTTGACTGATAATATTAGTACTGTTAAGGTGTCCAGTGTTCTGAATGGTGGGACAATGATTCATAATCAAAAAGTGTGGGTACTGATTATGATGTGAATGACATTCCGAATCGAGTCGGTCGGGTTCTATGTATAAACTAACATTTACGTATTAAATTACCATTTTTTGACAAGAAAGTAATATTCACTTTCGACTTTTGCCTTAAACCTGGCTTCACTGCTAATAGTAATAATAATTTGATTACAATATTTGTACATTGTATCAACTGAATGTTCAGTCTATTGCAAAGATGGTGGTACGCTTGACTTGCTACTAGATGGAATTATTAAGGTTGATGTCTGATCTTTGTATGAGCACTGACTTTTGAGTGATGAGGAATCTTTGTATCACTTAAGAGAATATAGTCAGGTTACTATTTATTGCAGGAACACGGCATCTAAAAAAAGGCAAATGGTTGCTCTTCTATTTTTGTTAACAATAATTTAACTTTTCAGGTGCTGGAGCTTAAAGATTTCTGAAGTAACCAGTCTCATTTTAAAGCACATTAGCCTAATAATAGTAATATCAATAAACAGAACCCCTGATTCTGATGTGTTTTTTTTTTTGACTAAATTGGAACTCTTTCTGAATTAGTTAATTGGGGGTTTCAATTACAGGATAGTCTTGGCTGGTAATTACAATATTGATATAAATGATACTAATGAAATAGTTTTCTCTTTTTTAAATCTATTAAGATCTTACAATCTCTTCTGTAAGAATAAAGAAAACACAAGAAGTAACTCATGTATAGATAATGTTGTCACTGATCTATTCAGATTGAATGGAAAAATTGAATGTAGAATTGTAAACCCACATACCTTAGAAACATGCTGGAGTTTTGGCTGTTTTTAGAGATATTTCAATTGACAAGAAAGGGGAGGGGTGGTTGATGTTGCCCAGAAGTCCACAAGACTTCTTTCTAAAAATAGTATAGTCACTCTGAAGGTGAGAATATCTGATTTTGACTGGTCTTCTATTTTATGTGAAAATGTTGTTGAGGATGGTTTTTGCCAATTTCAGTTCATTTTGACGAGCATGTTAGAATACTCCTCTCCCGTTAGAATTATTCAAGTTAATAGAAATAAAAAAAGCAAGGTACGAATAGGCTCATATAGAAAAAAATGAGAAAACAAGTAATTTCCTTGTAGAAATTGTTTAAACAAAATTTAAATACACCCCAAGAAAGTGAACATGGGAATAGTTTAAACAATTTTATAGAAGCAAAATTAACCTTGCAATAAAAGAAGCCAAAGCACAATACATTTAGACTTCTGGAAATAAGTGTAAGGCCACGTGGAATAAAATAATGAAAAGGAGGAAAGAATAAGATAGATTTGACAGCTATTGAGTCTGATACGCTTAATGATTTTTTTTTAATGTATCAGTTCATTGGAATGCTATTAATGACTTTGCAAATCATATAATTAACTTTAAAGGTTCACCTGTTCTGTACGCAGACGATACCACCGTGATAAGTCAAGGTAACAATACTAATGCATTTGCAGATAAAGAAAAGAAACTCATGGCTGAGGCTGTAACATGGTTTCAGGTTAATGGTTTAAAATAAAAAAATCAGGTTAGATTAATGGTCAACGAAAACAAAATTGAAAAAATGTTCTTTTTTGCTAATAATAAACTATCATTTGAATATTGCACATCTGTTAAATTACTGGGGATTATATTGGATAGCAAGTTGATTTGGGTTGATCACGTAAATTACTTATGTAAAAAATTGTCATGAATTACACATTTGCTGAGGAAACTCAAACTATGTATACCCAAGGATACACTTGTAATGGCATACTACAGTTTTTTCCACTCTCAGTTGATTTATGGGATAACATTGTGGGGAAATAACAGTGGTGTTCATAGGGTTTTTATATGGAAAAAGAAGGTTATGAGATTGATACAAAGTAAATCAGTAACAGAATCTTGTCATTCTAGCTTTGTGGAACTTGGAATTATGACTCTCCTTGCATTTACATTTATAGCTGTCTAATAGACATTAAGGAAAATATAAAGAGTTATGACAAATGTACAACACGAGAAATAAATACAAGTTAGATATCAAACCCCACAGACTAATGAAGTTTAGAAATGATTTTGTAGGACTGAATGTTCCATTGTTTAATAAATTGCCTGAATCTGCCAGGATTGTTGGTTTACAATAGTTCAAGTGCAAACTGAAAAATTGGCTAAAGTGTAAAGCCTTTTACTCTGTGAATGATTATCTCTCCTGTGATATTAGTGATTTGGTTTTTTAAGTTTATTGCTTGCTTTTAATATTCTATGTGTTTGGAATATCATCTGGCATCTTATCGGTGCTGTGTTGTTTTGCATCTCATGATATTTGTTTTATAAGAAATAATGTGTACATTTGTATGTGAACTATGTATCATTTTTGTGTTTTCTGTCTTTCCTGTTAATATGACTATGTCTATTGCATATTTTTTGCCTTATGACACTAAAATGAGGAAAAATATTTTGCAGTCATTCACAGAGGATCCAAAGAAATCCATTCGTAAAGTAGCTAATCATTTTGCTTTAAATAAAAATTCAGTTTAAACAGGAACTATCTGAGGATGATTTTAATCGCAGAATTGAATTTACTGAAATCATGATGAACAAAGCAATTTTGGACAATCAGTTTCTTAAACACTTTGTATTTTCCGACAAGGCAACATTTTTGTTAAATGGTACAGTAAACCATCATAATAGTAGATATTGGCCGGATGAAATTCTTCATTGGATGTTCATCCAAAAAAAAGTTAGTTGTCTAAAAAGTTAGTTAGTAGTCATCCAAAAAAAGGATGTTCATCCAAAAAATGTTAATGAATGGGTGAGAACGATAGATTCTCACATAATTGGCCCATTTTTAATAGAAGGTAATTTAACAGCTGGAAAGTATCTAGAAATGCTACAAAATCAGATTATTCCAGCAATTGCACATGATTTTATTAACGTTTGGTTCCAACATGACGACGCATCTCCGCATTATGGCCGAGAAGTACGAACATTTTTAAATTACACGTTTCCTGGTTGGTGGATCGAAAGAGTGGGGGGGGGGGAGTTGAATGGCTGACTAGATTACCTATCTGTCATCTCTGGATTTTTTTCTTCTGGGGGTACATAAAAAGCTGGATTTATGCCTTGAAACTTGCTGACAAAATTGAGCTATAGCAGTGAATTGTTGAGACTTCTGCTGCAGTTGGAAGAGACAAGTTATCTTATGCAACTACGAATGGATTCTATCATCGTCTTGGCTATTGTCAAGATCTCCAGGGAAAACATTTCGAGACTTTAAAACATTTAAAAACAATTTTAAATTAACTAATTTTAATTCTATTTTATATAATTTCACTAACCTTCTTTTTAAACTGCGTCAACTTTTATTTTTATTTTTACTTACACGTGTTTCGGCGGATCCACCATCATCAGAGTAAATAAAATAATTGAAACTAAAATTTTTTTCTTTCTTCAAATGACTGAAACTAAAATTCTTCAAATGACTGAAGATGTATCATCTTCTATACATTTTAAATAAGTGGGAAAAAAATTTTTAGTTTCAATTATTTTATTTACTCTGATGATGGTGGATCCGCCGAAACACGTGCAAGTAAAAATAAAAATAAAAGCTGACGCAGTTTAAAAAGAAGGTTAGTGAAATTATTATATAAAATAGAATTAATTTCAAACTGCAGGATGCATTATAAAGATTTATTTTTAACTAATTTTTGGAATTTTTTTAAACGTTCGATTGTTCTGCAATTACTGCTAATGTAAACGGTGAAGGATGAAATGACTTATTTGTAACGTATGAAAAATATGCCGTGCCTGAATGGGTTTTGAACCCAAGACCACATGATGGTTAGACAGTTAAGGTAAATGATATTAACATCTGAGACAGGCCATTTTCACTGTGTTCTCAAGTTTGACAGGCTGTAACTTCAAAACGGAAAGAGATATTTAAAAACAGTTTTCACCAGTGGATTTTTTGCAAAATTTTACATCCAAATGATATGTCACATGACCACCTTCGTATTTTAAAATAAAATACATGAATTTCAGTAGATTATATTTGCATTCATAAGATTATGTTGTGTTTTGAAGAATAACATCACTTGTTTGTGTAATATTTTGCAGTACTCAAACTTATGGGACAGCAGTATAATTTAAGTTTAATAAACCAAATATTTTTAATAATTATGACACAATTATTTTTATTAATATAATAAATTTTTTTAAATAATCTACTTTATCACAAAATTTAAATTTATAACGAGCATATAATTTATGACTAGAAGTAACTTGCGTGTTACAAAAGAAATAAAATATTATGTTTATCTGACAGAAGATTTTACAATAAACATTCAGCAGACAGCAATAACATTTTATTGTGGAACATTACTAAATTATACTTATTTACTGAACAATATGTATCATACTCAACTAAATGTACATAAGAAAAACACTATTATACAAGTCTGGTGTGAACACTCACAAGACTTTATTTTGCCAATGTAAATAATGAAAATTATAACCTAAGTTTAATCATTAGTAAACAATGTAAAATTAAAATTAACCAATGTTCCACTTAAAAATGCGGAAAATAATTTATTGACAAGCTGAACTAAAAGCTCTGTAGAAAAAACTGCTCAAAAAAGTTTTAGATTTTTTATAACTTTGAATATATAGTACACTTTTGTTGCTAAATGCATACTAATGTTGCAATCTTTTTTTTCTATTTAGGAAATTCACAATCTGTTGGAAACAATCAGTGAATATGATATCAAAAAATTTGGGAAAAATTAACATGGTGTACAAACGTGAGTGGAGGCACAGTCCAGTGACAGAACTCCGAGGTGAATAGGCAAGTGTAGCATTTAGAACATTGTAATGGATAGTCAATTACAGTACTACGTTAACAGATGAGGTCCCGGCTCCATCGACGTTTCAGACGTCTTATTGGATTGTTGTCTTTTGGATTGGATTGGGAGAGTCTGCGTAGCCAGATTTGAGATCAATGGGTTATGGTGGTTCACGAGTTTCTTCCTAAATTTTGTATATAGTTTTAAGAAAACGTCATTTATGTAGGGTACGTTTAGGTCTGAGTGTAGCGTTCTATTGGTTACATAATATGGGGCGTTAACTATCCTCCGTAAAAACTTTGATTGGAAACGCTGAATCTTTGCCAATACCGATGGTTTTGCACAGCAGTAAAGCTGACTGGCATAGCTCCATATTGGTCGAAGGTAGGAGTTGTAAATGGTTAATTTGGACGTAGTTGGTAACTTGGATTTACGTGAAAGAAGTCTGTACAACTGTTTGAACCTGTCCTGGAGTGCCTTTCTCGTTTTATTTACGTGAACATTCCATGTGAGCCTCTTATCTAGATATAAACCTAGATAACGGACAGATTCAGAAGTGTGAAGTTGAGTGTCATAATGATACAAAGGAGGACAGATACGTTTACGCAGGGTAAATAAAACGTGAGACGTTTTTGTAGTGTTGACTTTGATCCGCCATTTAGTAAGCCATGATTCTAGGAGGGAAATATGCTGTTGAAGGACATACGATACTTAAGCGGGGTTATCGGCAGAGTACAATATTACAGTATCATCGGCGTACGAAGCAAGAAGTGTATGTGGATATGATGGTATATCGGAAGTGTAAATAGAATAGGCCTATAAAAGTGGTGCCAAGATAGATCCTTGAGGTACTCCAGCTAGTAGTGGGCAGTAATGAGAATCAGCATTTTTTTCAGATACATAGAAGAAACGTTCCATCAAAAAGGACTGAATTATTAAGTAACAATGGGAAGGAAGAACTTTTAATTTAGCGAGCAGGCCTTATTTAATTTAGCAATCTTAAAAAAATTCTTTTTTTACAGATTTTGAAGAGAAAAATACAGAAAATCACTAATTGCTGCATTGTATAAAAAAAGTTAGAAATAACATTAGGAGGTTTTTTGATTTTCTACAACTTTGATTATATATGTCCTAAAATGCATATTAAGGCCGTAATAACTTTTTACCATGAAAGCACAGCCTCCCAGAAAATTTTGGCAGACATGGCACTTGCCCTATTCCGTAGAGAATAAAAAATGTACTCGTAGTAACTGAAGAAATTAAAAAAAAATTGTAAGAGCCATTTTAGAAAAAGGCAAAAACATGAAAAATTGCACAAATAAACTAATACTTCCAGTAGACCAATTTTGATGAAATTGTTTTTATCAGGTACCCCTAGTGGTACCTAACACAAGTTCCAAGTTTCAACTTGGTATGCAAATCGGTTCTCGAGATATATTGTTCACACACAGACCAATCATTAAAAACATGTTTTTTGAGTTCAGGGGGCACGAAAACATGTATTTCCGGTGAAAACGCAATATGAAAACAATATTTTCCTTCCCTACTTATGTAGGGTTTATGATTATTCATATAGGACAAGAGAGAGTAAAATACAGTAAAATTGACGAATTGTTCCTTTGGAGTTAAAAATATAAGTATTTTATTTAATAAATATATTAATAGGTATGTAGATACACAAATACATAAAGGTATCATTACATATAAGTGCTGTTATGTAAGAATACTATGTCTAAATACAGGCAAAAGGCCTTATTATATATTATAAATGTAATAAATTTAGGCCATATACATACATATATATATATATATATATATATATATACTATATATGATAATGAACAGCCAAAACAAAACAAATTAAATATAAAACTCACCTCAGAGAATATTCTGAGGTGAATACTCTGCAATTTTTGTTACATCGGAAAAACTAATAGATCGTTTAAAAATCGATTTTCTGAGCATTATGCTGTTTATTAAAAAAAGGAATGTAAAAATTCTAATGTGGCAGAACATCTGCTAACGAAAGGGCATAAAATAAGCAGTCACAAAAATAATTTAGAAATATGTTTCGATAGTAACAAATTATGGCAGTTGGAAAAATATTATATTTATAAATTTAAAAATAAAAAGATAAATTTAATGAACAGCCAGACAGAATTTGATAACGATAAATTATTTCAACTTGTACTTAGTCGCGATAAGAAATAAAACTAGGTACAAATGATTATACCGTCATTCGGCCGAATAACCGCGCGCGGAATGGTTATTGATGTAGGATATCTATTTTTTGAACAATTGACGTGGTCTGCGACCATAATTGTTTTAATGTTTTATGTTTTGTGTGATTAGTGTGTTTTTGAATTCCTGATGATGTCTCCGAGGGAGACAAAGATCTTGAATGAATATAATACTCTGAGGTGAGTTTTATATTTAATTTGTTTTGTTTTGGCTGTTCATTATCATATACGTAGTGGTGCAAACAAAAGAAAATAATGTTTAATAAAATAATATATATATACATAAATGATCATAATAAATAACATAGCAGTTTAAAATATCTAAATAATTATCTGTAATAAATTTATATTAATGCTTAGAGCAATCTATTTTGGGTGAAGAGGCTACCAATAACAATATAATACAATTATAGAAAATTATTTTGCTATACATTATTGATACGATGTACAAAATTTGTTATCTAATAACACCTGCTTCTTAAACAGGTACCGGAAAAAGGCTCAACAACTAAATTAAATTGAGGTGGGACTGATGTGAAAATATGGTCACCACTAAAACGGAAATCACTATTAGGATTTGTATATTTTATCTAAGTATACTATTTATTGAAAAAATATTTAATTCTTCACTGACCTATTAAGCTGCTACATAACTACTCGTAATTTATCTTTTTTTTTATGTAATCCTACTTTCTACTGCCATGGTTTTGTAGATCCTCAATCATTAGAGTACACAAAATTGAAACTAGACTTTTTGTAAATTTATAAAAAAATTTATCCTAATGATTGAACACACAACATATTCTATAAATTTTAATGCATATTTTAAAAAAAATTAGTTTTCGATTTTGTGTACACTGATGATGACGTATCCACCAAAACATGTCAGTAGAAAGTAGGATTAAACAAAAACTGTAAAAAAAAAAACAAGTGATATAGCAGCTGCAACAGGTCGGTTAAAAATTAAATATTTTTACAAGACTGAATATAGGCTGCACGATGCATTATAAAGATTTGTTTATATTATTTATGTAGTGTAAGGTTCCGACTATTAGGGTATATTAGATTAATATTATATGTAGGTTTACTTTTACTAAACAAGCGAGGAGTAAGCAGTTACTACATGTCGTACTGGAATCTGAAATGCAGGTGTCAGGGTTGATAGCAGGCAGCAATGAATGATAGTTAATGGGATTGCTATTCAACTGTTGTAGGTGTCTATTTGTCCGTGTACTGAGCGAGGGAGAATGGCTCCCAGAATAAACCACCTGTATGTAATTTTGAGGTTAAATTAATGAATAATTCCAAATTACATCTCTCCAGAAGTCTTACATAATATTGTCGAAGTGAATCTTATTAGGTTAACTGCCAAAATACAAACATCTGTGTGAAACACTGACGCAACTTGCACTTGCCAATGTAAATAATGAAAAATATAAAATAAAAACCATAACCTAATTTTAATCACACGTAAATAACGTAAAATGAAAATCAACCTCTGTACAGCTTAAACTAATTGACGTTAATCATTATGAAGAAAAATGCTTGAAATAAAAGTTGTAGTGTAAGGTTCCAATTATTAGGGTACATGAAGTTAATAATAGTTGTATTTAATATAGGTTTACTTTTAGCGGATAAGGAAGATGAGCAGTTAACATATGATATACTGGACTCTGGAATGCAGCAGTCAGGGTTCATAGCAGACAGTAATGAACAATTTTGTTAATGGGGCTGCTACTCAACCCTTGGAGGAGTGTATAGGTCAGTGTACCGAGCAAAGGCCAGTGGTTAACTGGGACTTTCTACATCCAATGCACTGTTTAGGAGCTCAAAATTTCACCCGTCCCACCACACACCCCAGTAGAAAAGTTTATAGTTTCAGATTTTTCTGGAGGTTTGAGCACCAGATAAACAAAAAAGGTCCTCATCATTTTTACTATCCAATATCTCTTAATAGTTTAGAATGGCAATTTTCAGTTTTCCAGTACATTGGATAAACGTTATTTTTGATCTGAGGCTTCCTGAACATATTAAAAATATCCAGAATGGTGCTTCCCTCCCCCCCCCAAAATTCAGTTCAAGTGGTTTCGGTGCAAGTTAAACTTTTTGCCACGATCGTCCTCTGCTTGAAATCAGCCATAACCCTTTATTTCTTCTATCTGTCTGCACATAATATGAAAAATATTGTTTTTTGCCTATTTTGAGGAAGTGCAACCCACACTTTTCAGGTTTAAAAACTTATATAATTTTTTTATGCTACATTGAATGGCCAGCTCAGTTTTTCCATCTCAAAATTTTCAAGGGTGCAGCAACCTCCCGGGGGGCCGATACCCGAGTTTACAGATTCTCCCGTGGGTTTGGGAACAAGACGAACAAAAAAGGTTTTAATCATTTTTACTCTCCGAGGCCTCCTTATGGGTTAGAATTTGTGTCAGTGAGTGAATCGAAATACATGACTTGGATAGATAGATGTATATTACAACTCATGATGGGATCTGAAAGGAACTATTGACTTTTTTAATCAGGTGACAGTCATCTAATGTGTATTCAGTGTTTTTTCTATATTATATAATATTATAAACAATACACAGAAAAATGTTTAACAAGGTTGTAAAATTATTATTATTATTATTATTATGGAAGTTGATATTTACACATCAGTCCTCTGTTCATTTGTTTAAAATGTAAACTTTAACATAAGGTGTAATAAAATTCAATGCCCTAAAAAAGGAGTGTTCAAAAAATAAACAAAATAAATGAAATCTTTTTACTTTTCTATGTAATTTCCAGAATGTGATAAGCATTAGTCCTAGTGTAACACAAATTTGTTGAATGTCTCACTACAATTTTCTATCCAAATGCCATGAAAAATTTTGACAGTTTTTGCACTTTTTTGTTATAGCCTACAACAAATTGCATTTTTCCAAGATATTCCTTCAACTTTTGAAACAAATGAAAATCATCTGGAGCAAAGTTGGGACAGTACGGAGAAAGATCTTCGAGCAACGTTGTTGCTTTTGTGATAAAGCATCACTCAAAACAATGAATTCACTTCAATTTAACTAACAAGTATTTAACAAGAGGAAGGTCATAGCTATGGTTTTATGGCACCAAACAGGTTGAGCTTATGGAACCAAGTGAGGACTATGATAAATGTAGCTATTTATTGTCAAGACTTTACAACATATGCTGACTTCTGGAGTTGTCCTCATTCATAAGAATACACACCTTCAAAGTGCTCCCATAATCAAATACCTTCGGGAGCTGTTTAAATGGGACATATTTGATCACTCAACATATAACCCTCAGTGATTTTCATTTATTTCTAGATTTGAAAACTTGCTAGGATGCTAAAGTTTTCGGCCAATGAGGAGCTTTAAAGACCCATCTAACATCACAGTTCTTTGAAAGAGCGACTGAAAAGTTCATCCACTGATATGACAAATGCCTGAATTTTCACAGCAATTATCCCAAAAAGTAACCATCGGTAATATATTAATTTGGTTCTTCAAGCTTATCTTTTTTTATGGTTCACTGAAGGTTGAAAAAGCAAAGGCCTTTGTAACACATCAATTCAATTACCAGACCCTTAATAAAGTCAAAAACCTGTATTAAAACCGTGTTCTTTTTGAAACAACCAAGGTACTACCTACTTATCAGTAGAGTTCAGATTCATTGAGAAATCACATTTAAAACTTATAAAAATGTACATACACATAATCATTCCCAAATAGTCAAAAAGTGTAAAAATTGCACTAAACGTCCATGGATTATTTAGTTATTTCTCTAATTATCCATGAATATTCACAATCATTGAACTATGTTTGTACCCTGAGTTCAAAAATCCATCCTGTATTGATTGATCACAAAATAAAAATTCATTTTATCGGATCACACTCATACGGTGGCCCTTAATCCATTACGCCCGCCACCAGTGCCACTGCGTGGCCAACCCTCATATCGCTGACCTCATTCACTCTTTATCGTTGTACTCAGATCGCTGAAGTAAGGATGAGTCATTGCTTCTTCAGCTGCCATACGCTGAGATGGATTGCATACGAGTAGATGTTGTAATAGATCACGTCCTTTTGCATTCAATTTTGGTACTACCTACACAAAAAAAAGGTATAAATATCATAATAAAGTTTTTTTATACTCTACACTTTTGTAATTACTGCTAATGCAGACGATGAGAAGATGTAAGGTGTTTTAGACCTTCCAAAATTAAGGTTTTCAAATTGTACATTTCTTTTTAACTAATAATTACCTCTTGGCCTTTTAGGTAAACTTTTTTGAAAACTGTAAAATTGGAAATAGGCTTTCAACTTCAGAGTTGAGGCAGAAAGTTTTATTTTTAATTTCCAAGTTAAAATGTTTATTTCAGTCAATACGAATTTCACATTATAATTTTTATTACAAGAATTCATGCTGTTTGCTTGTACGTTAAATTGGTTTTGTTCCTGCTTAACCTGAAATTTCACATACGGCATTACATTTGAGTTTTTCTAAGCCTAACGCCTATTTTCAGTGCAAAATTGTTTAAAATCCTTAGCTCATGATTCTGGCCTGGGACCGAACAGCCTACAGACACTTGTTGGAAGAGGGACCTTTTGGTTCACGTGTCTCCACATGGCCACTAAGGGCAATTGTTGCTTTGTGGGTTTTCTTGACGGGTCGTGTGAGAGCAGGATTGCCAGTGCATCTCAGTATTTTCTGCGAGTAAAAACATAAGTTTTAATAATAAGTTGTAATTGTTCATGAATAACAGATTCACTGCTCGACAATTTTTTATGTACTATAGATTCTGAGTGTCCACTTAATACATCAGCAAAAAACAGCTTTTGTTTTTGTGCCTTTCTGCCAAAGTGAATTCTTTACTATTTTCTTTGTTATTTTTTTTAATTATCTCCTTTCCTATGGGTTGAGAGGCGACTAACCCTATTCATTGACTTTTTCTAAGTTTTTGCAGTTCCCTAGCTACTAGACATCCTCGATAACTAACACGGTGGTTCTCACCACACTTTTTCGATCCCGTGGCCTCCTTTGGTGCACTGGTTAGAATGATGTTTGCCAGTATATTTGACACATCTTGGCTCTCTAAAGCAAAAAAATCTGGCTCTAAAGCAAAAAAAAAACACTCACACGACTTTCTCTTGCCAATGTAAATAATGAACAATGTAACCTAACATTAATAATAAAATATTAGAAATAAACAAAAAAAGAACCTTATTTTAATCATGAGTAAAAGACGCAAAATGATAATCAACCTCAGTTTGGCTTAAAAATATGGAAAATCACTCTTTAACGCTAAACTAGGGTCTATAGAGAAAAATGGTGGAAATAAAAGTTATAGATCTTTTAATTTCCTATAAACTTCATTATATACATTTTTGTCGTAAAATGCATACTAAGGCTGAAATCTTATAAAAATCGATTTTTCACAGGTTTTCTTGAGAAAATAAACGAAAATCACTAATTACCGCTAAACTAAGCATTATACAAAAAAAGTTGCAGGATTTTAAATTGTCGACAACTTTTATTAAATACATTTGTGCGCTAAAATGCGTATTAAAGCAGCAATCTTAAAAAAAAAGTTTTTTTTACGTGAAAACCGCCTCACCAAGAATTCCAGCAGATATGACACTTACCCTATCTAGTAAAGCATAAAAAATTTAGTAAATGAGTGATTTTTAAAAAAATCGTAAGACCACTTTTTGAGAAAATCGCAAAAAAGTGAAAAATTACACGAATAAACTACTACTTTCAGTTGACCGATTTTGATGAAAATGTTCGTGTTAGTGGTGTCTAACTTAAGTTTCAAGTTTCAAGTTCGTACTAGGTTCTGTTCTTGAGATATTCTGTTCACACACAAACCAATCGCTAAAAACATGTTTTTTTTTGGGTTCAGGGGGTCTGAAAACGTGTAAATCCAGTGAAAACTCGATTTCGAAAAATCAACACGAAAACAATACTTTCCTTCCTACATATTCATATAGGCAAGAGAAAGCAAAATGCAGTGTATGACTATAACCCTGACAGTTTTTACACTAGTGTTAATTTGTTTTTACGAAGGGGCTGAATTTCTACTTAAAAACTAAGAATATATTTTATTTGGTAAATTTTATTCATGTCTTCACTACTTACAAACTCAAGGACAAACATATCTAATTTTTCTTTGGTCTTCCAGCCATATTTGTTTACTGCAGACAAGATCAGTGTAATTTCCATGCAGTTACCTTAATGTATCATTCTTGTTTATTATCATAAGTATATCCATGTACACATCTATTCTTCAGTTTTTTCATAATTAGCCTATATTTATCTTCGCCTACAGGATTTATTTTGATTCTCCAATCATAACTGAGATGCGATAATAACCTGTAGCGTCTTGCTCAAGGATATATTGTAGCTCAGTGAAAGTTTTAATTTCCCAATTATAATTGGTGGAAAAGGGGGAATTTTGTTTTTTACAAGACTTTTTCGAGAGGGATTTGAGTTTGAAATGAAAGGAACACTTAACTGTTCAGTATTGGTTAAGGTATTTTGTTTTTGTAGTAAGAAAGGAGATCAGGTCATCTTTTTTTTTCTTGCTACTTCATTTACCAACATGAATCCAAGCTGTTTCCTTTTCTAATTTGTCTTCATCAGTAACGTATTCCACACCGGTTTTTTATTTGTTTTGTTATTTTTATTTATACTTAAGTGTCTGTCTACATAATTAGACTGTAGGGAAATATTAATTTTTTCGGAATGTTCAAGTTTTGACTGGGTATCTTTCCAGGCATTATATAGTTTTTTTCTAAACATGTGTAAGTATTTCCGGATTAATTTGATCTAAATCCTTATTAAGTGAAATTTTACTCACTTTGAATGATAAATCTTCTTCCTAAAAACTTGGGAATAAGAAATGATGACGAATGTTTTGGCCTATTCATTGCTGGGGTGAAAAACAAGCTTGGCTGCAATAGTCGATCGCACACACAGCAGTTTCACATTACAGTAAATGTTTTTTTTAATTTACGCCCCAATTGGAGCACTCAAGTCACTCATGGACATGCGTTCTCTGAGGAGTTAGTTGTGGCACCACACTGTTGTTTTCTTCGTTCCCACATCAATTTCATATTCCTTGACCTGGTGGCACTCAATCTCTCTGCTACAGCTGCATTCAGCTGTCTTCTCTCTCTGAAAGGCAGTTGGGTTATCCTCTTTTCCTTTAGGATGGTCTTCTCTTCTCATCTCTGGATCATTTCTTCATTTATATTCAAGTTCCTCATGTCTGACATGACTTCCTGTATCCATTTGTTTTGGATCTTATTCTTCATTTGGTAGTCAAGGAGCAGTTTAATGAGTCTTGAGTCAGGCAGTCTGCTAAGGTGGCCAAAGAAAGCGACTCTCCTCTTCCTCATTGTGTCCAATATCGGCTCATTTTCCTTATAAACTATATTGTTGGGGACTATCCACCATTTTCCTTGGACATGATGCTTGAAATTAATGGCTGTTCTTAATATTCTTCTGTCTATCTTTTGAAGTTTGTCCGTGGTTGATCGAGTGTTCAAGTTGAAAAGGGTCTCACAAGCATACATTTGGATTGAGGGTTCCCAGGCATTCTGCCATGTCATTATCTTTCAAGCGACGGCCCACCGTATCCGAGTGCCGTCTTCCCTGAACGCGTCCAGGCGGTGGATTATTTATACTCAAAAGAACTGCCATGTTTGACTGTCGGGTTGTCAACCGTGTAATTGGACGAATCCAATTGGAGATACAATTCCAGATGTGATCCAGAAAGGTGATGGTGAAGGATGTAGTGTGAATGATGAGGTTATGACTGACCTTTGACTCAATTCAGTTCACCAGTTAGAATCTCCAATTTCTAACTGGTTATCCAGGCGCACCACGTGGAAGCATGATCCGAATCTTTTATGTAAGTGTTTTAATTTGGAGAATGCTGGAGATTCGGATCTGAGTCGCTACGCCCAGTAAATGTTTTATTCTAACAAATATTTTAATTATAAATTTTTATTATGATGATACACACACAAAAAGTGTTTATGTTTCAATCTGTATTACACTACACTATTACACTACCATCTAAAAACTACTATTTATATTCACTACGCTAACACTTGTTCACACCATGAAAGCTGAACTCGTAATGATATTATTGCACCATGGTGTTTGATTTTGTCTTCGTTAATAAAATAATAAACTTTAAACAATACAATCCATGGAAGTACTATGAAAGCCCATCGCAGTTTTTTTGGATCAACGTACAAGACGTGTAACAACATTTTCAGTCAATTGTCTTTTATTTGAAGTCTGATGGATCAGATGCTGGAATTAAAAGTTTACATATAATTGTGTAAATACCTGTATGAAAGTCATACTCGGATGATAAATTGGAAATGGTTTATAATCTGGTAATTGGGATATACCCGGCCATGTATCTTCTGTCGGTGTACCGAGTAATTTAAATATCCTTTTCAACTGGTCATCTACATCTGATCCTGGAAATAATGGACGGCCAGCATTTGCTAGTTCTGTGAAAAGAATATTACAATATAAAATATCTGGTGTTTAACACTCACACAACTCCAACTTGCCAATGTAGATAATAAAAAGCCATAACCGATGTTTAATCATAAGTAGACAATGTAAAATGAAAAACAACCTCTGTTAAACATAAAAAAAATTAGACAGAATAATAATATTCAGACAAAAGTTGAGGTTTTTAATTTTTAAAAACTTATATTACCTATCTGTACCTTTACCAAATTCATAATTCAAAAAGACATATTTCTTTAGAAAAAATATTTAGCCATATTACAAAAAGTCCTGTTTGAAAAACCCAAATTTTTACCTGATTTCAATGAACAAAATATGGAAAATCACTAAATGATGCTAAACTAAACACAGCAAAAAAAATAAATGCTTGAAATAAAAGTTGTAGCTTTCTAATTCTGGACCCAACGTGTTGGTCTAGAGGTATAGTAGTCACCGTGAGTAAGCTGGTTAACAGCTGATTTTTGGAGACGAAGGTTCCATAATAAATCAAATTCTACAGAGTGGTTTTTTAGTTGTTACCCTATTGTTAACATCTGGTAATTTTTCTCTATGAAAGGGAAATTTTGTTTGGTGACGTGAAGTTGGTAGCCCTACTCAACCAGTATAGATAAGGCAGTGTGAGTTGATTCTCCTTGAGCAGTGTCAAATTTTGTGCTGTTTCCGGTCGTGTTATGAACAGAATGTCTTTTACCCTAGAACAATCGCTTGTTTAAATCTTGAGGCTGAAGCTCTTGGACTAATCGTACACAATATGGATACTATTTCAATTTTTTAGCAGCTTTCTGAACACTCAAACATGACAAACCAACTTGGGACGAAAGTTTTTGTAAACTTTTCCGTGGAGAATTGAGCAATCTAGATTTCACATTCTCTAAAAATGTCATCTGTCAAGAGAGTTGGTTGACCACTACGTTTTCTGTTGCAAACACTACCTGTCTCTTGAAATTGATTTGTAGGCCTAGAAATTGAAATTTTCTCTGTTGGAGGAACACCAACAAATTTAATTTGAAATGATTCTTTTACATCCCCGTACGATTTCGTAGCAAAATATTGTTCAAGAATGAAAACCCGTTGTTCTGCGGTAAAAGACATTCTGTTCGTAACATGACCGGAAATGGCACAAAATTTTACACAGCTCAAGGAGAATCAACTCGCACTGCCGTATCTATACCGGTTGAGTAGGACTACCAACTTCGTGTCACAAAACAAAATTTCCCTTTCTTAGAAAAAAATTACCAGACATTCACAATTAGGTAACAGGACTAAAAAATCACTCCGTAGTAAAGGTAGTTACTTTTATACGGATTTGAATACTAGATAGTTGTTACCAGTGTATGTTGATGGTTGGGGTTCGATTAAACATACTCTCTCAGGAATGGTTGGCCTAAGTCTGTTAAAGACTACAACTCATTTACATATCATACATAATCACCCTCATTTCATTGGATGATGGGGTTAGTTATAGTTATTAAATTGAACAGATTGTAACATACACACATTAGGGATTAAAAAGAAAATTTTATCATGAGAGCACAGCCCCTTCGCATGAATTTCCCCAGACATGCCATATACCCCATCTTGTTAAGCACAAAAAATGTAGTAAATGAGGTGATTTTAATCAAAATTATAGCAGCTGTTTTTGAGAAATTTACACAAAGTAAAAAAAAACGCTGAAAAATTTTTTGAGGATAAAAGTGAAATTTGAATAAGTGAAAATAAACTGTTGCTGCTGGCTGAATGATTTTGATGAAAATATTCATGTTGGGTCTCCTCATGATACGATCGGAATAACTTGGAACTTAAGTTCCAAGTTTCAACATTGCATGATTTTCTGTCTGAGATATTTTATTTGCTCACACAAACACACACACACAGATTTGTGTGAGAGACAAACACTCATGATGACAAGTGTTCATTGTGGCCATAAGTTTCTGCTGGTAAACAGTTATATTCAGTTGATAAAGGAATAAAAATGATTGACACTTCACATTATTAATAAAATCTGGGAAAGTTTCACAAACATTCAAGGCGAGAGTCCCTTCCATCTTACTGATGAGTACTAAGGAAAAACGAACTTACTAAACAATTCAAGTGGACTTTTTTGGGACTCCTTTTATTCAATTTTTCAGGTCAAAACCCCTATAAAACCACTAAATTTATATATCCATTAATTGTGTTCCTAGTAATCTCAGTGTGGCTTCATTTCACCGGGATAGCTGAAATCTGGGTGCTAGCTGTAACTCGATAATGAAGAGTTTTAGGACCTATGAGGTGTGGCAGTTAAATAACCAGACTGGTGCTACTACCGGAAAATAAATGCTGCGGCAGGGTTGAATATGTCTGTGACTGTTGATGCTTCCACAACCTTCAGCTTGATGGGCACGGTTGTACATAACTCTAGCTGTAGCAATTACCCGGGTAAAGTCCTCACGCTAAAGTCTCATTGAAAAATGCCGTTTTCAGATGAAGCAACGAGTTAACCTCAAGTTTTTCGTGAAACTGGGAGAAACCGCGACAGAAGCAAATGCCATGTTAAAGAAAGTATACGGAAGTAAATGTTTATCATGCACACAAGTTTTTGAGTGGTTTAAAAGGTTTAAGGAGGGGCGTAAAACGACCGAAGACGATCTGTGCCCTGGACTACCCTCAACATCAAGAAATAGATGACAACATCCACAAAATTAGTAAATTGATAGACTGCGAAAATTGACATTTGAGTGTTTGAGCAACCAACATTATTATGTCAAGGTTCTGACTACCCTTCGTGAGCAAGTGAGAATTTTTTTTCATTTAACACCCGACTGTTCTGCAATTACTGCTAATACAGATGGTAAAGGATGAAATGATTTATGTAACGTATGAAAATATGCTGTGCCTGAATGGGATTCAAACCCAAGACCGCATGGAGCAAGTGAGAAGATGAAGATGATTTGTGGAAGAGCAATTCCTGGATGCTTCACCAAGGCAATACTCCAGCCCATTTTGCCTTAACTGTGAAGGCGTTCTTTGTGAAATACGGCATGACCATTTTGGACTATCCACTGACCTCGCCCCCTGTGATTTCTTTTGTATTTCCCAAGGTAAAATCGGAGGTTAAGGAGACAAGGTTTGACATTGTGGAAGCAGTGAAAGCATAAGCGATGGAAGACCTCAACAAGCTGACAGAAGTGACTTCCAGCACAGCTTTCAACAACGGAAAATTAGTTGGAGCATTGTAGGGATCGGCAAGGAGAGTACATTGAAGAGGATAAACTTTGTAATGAAATTGGTGATAAATAAAATGTTTCATAACTCCTGTCTGGTTATTTAATTACCACACCTCGTGAATAATTATATGAAGTTTTTTTTGTTATTTTTAACTCTAGAATCGGATCCACAGAGATTAGAATGCATTTTACTAAATCTAAAAATTAGAAAAAATGAACACATTAAAACACATTATGTAGAAGAGGACTTTATGAATAGGGAGAATGGTATTGAATTAAATACTTACCAGCAAAAATACACCCAGCTGACCACATATCAATTGATGTTGTATATAATTTGGCACCAAATAAAACATCAGGAGGTCGATACCATAATGTAACAACTTCTGCCGAGTAACATTTAACTGGAATACCAAAAGCTCTTGCTAAACCAAAATCGGCTAACTTTAATTCACCATTCTGTAGAAACAAGTATAAAATAAAAAATTACAAAAATAGACTTTCGATAAGCTTTTAAAAAAATTACTTTCACAAGTCGACATTATTACTTACACGAAAATATAGAAGATTTCTTTTAGTTTTATAAATAAATTTTCTCTGTGAATACTGTTTGTAACATGAGAGACATCAACATGGTAGTTTAATCCCAAACATGTGTTAGCATATCCTGGTCAACGGTAGCAACAGCATTTTTGATGTGTTGTTTTAAGTCACCACATCAACAGGAAGGAGCAGTACAAAAATTTTACCTTTCACATCACCCTATAAAAATCTGGTGTGAAATACTCACATTAACTAAGCTTGGCAATGTAAGTAATGAAAAATATAACCTGTTTTAAATAATTAGCAAACAATGTACAATTAAAACGAGAACCTAATTTTAATTATAATGATGCAAAAGTAAAACCTGTAAACGACTTAAAAATACTGAAAATCTCTAATTGATGCTAAACCAACTGTTGTAGAATAAAGTCTGAAATAAAAGTTGTAGACTTTTTAATTTTCTATAACTTTGATTACTAATACATTTTTGTCATAAATTCATACTATGACTGCAATTTTAAAAAATCCCTATTTTTTATCAATTCTAATGAGCAAAATACAGAAAATTAATGCTAAACTAAGCATTGTAGAAAAAATGTTTGAAATAAAAGTTGTAGGTTTTTTTTTAAGTTTATACAACTTTCATTATTTTATCAAACATCCTATATAGGATACAACTTTCATTATATACGCTTTTGCATTAAAATGTATACTACAACCACAATCTTAAATATAACATGTTTTTACCACAGGAGAACAGCCTCCACAAGAATTTCAGCAGACATACTGTTTACCTTAGCTTGTATAGCACAAGATATGAGGTAGCTGAGGTCGTTTTTTTAAAAAATCACAGCTGTTTTTGACAAAATTACAAAGTGAAAAATCATATGAACAAACCACTACTGCTTTTGTTGAAAATTTTTTGTGTTGGGTCCCCTTGTGGCACCTAGTTTTAGCTCTGTAGATAGAAGCTGAGGACAGAGCTTTTTTCTGGATTTACCTTCCAGTAGGTTGGCTAAATTGAAACAGTAATATGAAATCACATGGCTTTAGGCCCCACACGACAGGTTAATGCCAAACTTTCAAACAATACAGTGATTCTAGACGAGAGGTTATTACAAAAACAACGCTACCCTCGCCACTGATAACACCACTTGGACAGATAAATGTAACTCCTCCATGAGAGGCACACCAGCTGACACACTACAATGTAGCATTTTCCACACTTCTCAGTCAACACATAAGAACTTGTTCGTAGAATCCTCCCCTGGCTAATCACCCACATGATGGTAATAAGCAAAGAACCAGAATACTGCTTTTTCACCAACAGGAAACAAACATGTGCAAGCACTACTCGCTTTTAAGAAGAGGATTGTGACAAATTAAATTTTTTATGCTCAGACATCATCCATTGCTGACATCAGAATACCAAAAACCGAGGTCATACCTGTGACTGGAACACTTATCGAGTAGAATTTTTCCAGCCATATGTACTACATATTACCCGACTGTATTTAACAAAATAAGAAAAATTTTAATTTTGAAAAAGCAGTTGCTTCTCTTTTAAAAGAGACTCTTTGCACAATTCCGCACAACTTGGTAATTAATTTACAAAAAAATTGAAAATACTAACAAATTAAGTTACTTTACAAAATATAAGAAACATTGAAAAGATACCTCAACAGTCATTGATCTATATGTCTCAAGACAATATCCAGAATGATCTAAGGCACATCCTAGATAAATTCTTTACTAACCCTTCAGAATAATTTTAAGAGCATGGAGATGATGTTTTATAGAAATGGGAATGGCTCCTCTAGAACCGAACACAAGGGGCATGACACTGCATGGTGTACCTGTGTAACTGAGTATCCTACAAACTTCATTCAAGATGGACTCATACTTCTTAATTTTTTCTTCCACAGCTATTTCTAACACTTTCTCTTGTTCATATCACACTGTTACGTCTATAATACAACAAAAGAACTGATTTCCAGTCGTAGGTTCTACAAAAACCCTAAAAAAGGAACCGTCTCTATGGATATCCCTAACCCCAGCGACTGGTGGCGCATTGGGGGAGTTATGAGTCGATATCTGGCTATTGGACCAATCTCTATTAGATGTACTCCTGGACACAATGGCAATATAAGGACCATAGATGTACAGACTCGTTGCTAGTAGAGAAAGTTTGTTCTACATAATTATGCAATAATAATCCAAAAGGAGACAGCCCTCATAAAGCCAAGCTTAACTTAAGTTCCAAGTTTCAACTTGGAGATATTCAACATTCCTGAGATATTTTGTTCACACACAGACCAATCAGTAAAAACATGTTTTTGGGTTCAGGGGGCCTGAAAACATGTATTTGTAGTGGAAACTCAACATGAAAACAATACTTACCTTCCCTCTTTATTCATACAAGGCAACAACAGAAAGTAAAAAGAAGTCACATGGTGTTAAGTATGGACTCTGGTGGCAAATGCATAAACACCATGTTTTTCTCAGTAACAGCCAACCCAGGATTCATTTAAGAGAACTGTTTTCATTTTAAATTTAAAACTGTAGAGTGCAAGATCTTCTAAATAAGTTTGTGCATGAGTGTGTGCATGCGCATGTGTGAACCAAAATATCACAATGGAATATCGTATAAAGTTGAAACATGGAACTTAAGTTAGCTACCACTAGGGAACCCAACATGAACATTTTCGACAGCAAAAAATCGAAAGTAGAAAGTTCAACTCACCTTATTTATTAATAAATTTTGAGGCTTTAGATCACGATGTAATACATTATGACTGTGACAGAAGGCGAGACCTCTTAAAAGTTGATACCTAAAAATTAACAATACATAATTTTATTTTTTTTGTTTAAATTATAAAACTACGATTTCCGTAAGTAGTAAAGAGAATATAATAGTTAGGGGTTTTCCGTGATAAGAATGGTTAGAACTCTGTTCCATGTACGAAGCATAATATTTTTTTGCATACAGGGCCAATTTTAGACCACGTGAGGTACCTAGACGTTTCTGGAACCTCTTTTTGCAGCACAGATTCTCAGCATTTGTTCACTGTACACTTTCCTCCTTCCTTCTGTTCACCTGTTGTTTTTGCTCTTCATGGAAGCTTTTGAAGACTGTAATAAAATTAATTGTCTAAATTTGGTTTGGTTCATTAAGTTTTCTCGATTTATTCCAGTTTTCTCAATATACTTTCTGACTTCTTAAAACAATTTATCCAACACTTTAGGTTTATATTGTTGTGTCTTAGAAATTCGTTTTGTCAACCGGTTGTTATTCATTCTATACAGGTGTTCGTAAAATTTTAGTCATCCTTTTTCTAGTCATTCGTTTTCCTTGTAAAGTTCTTCTCAACCTCGTAACGTATATCATCCGTCTACCATCTTCGGACTCATTACTTTGCAGAGGATATTTCTCTCAAATTTATCTACTTCTCTTAGATCAACCTCATTCTAAGGCAGTCACTCATGCATAGACACACAGGTTTTATCACAGTAATATAATGGCATACGAGGCTTAATTATACATACAATTAAAATACAGGGTGGACCGGGAGGAAAGAAAACATTTTAACAGGGGATTGTAAACCTAAAACAAGACAAAAAGTTCATATAAACATATGTCTGGAAATGCTCCGTTAGCGAGATAAGTCTACGAAAGATTTCGCCCAGATTTCCACTTCGAGGATTAAATGAAACCGGATTGAACCAATTAGAACGGTAATTAAGACAAACATTTGATCGTTTCATATGAATTTTGACTTGAAAAATTGATTAAACTAGTTCCCAGAACTGTAAGTACTTTAGTTTGTAAAATAACTTGCTTAAAACACAAAAATTTACTGTCAAAAAACATGTTTTTTTACGTTTGAGTCGCTATAATTCCATTAAATGGCTAACAAATGCATAAAATCCATGAACAACAATTGTAGAGAATTTAATTCTGAGAAAATTGATGTAAATAAAGTCAATAGCAAACAAATTCTAAATTAATCCATTCAAATATAATTATAAGAAAACAAACACTGAGGCAAATACACTGTTCAGTCTGAATGCAATAACAACAGCTGCTACTGTACCATGTCAGCTGATCAGTTTCAATTAAATTTGATTATTTATTATTATTATTTATTATTTATTATTATTTATTATTTATTGATTTAGTTGGTAGCACTGATCATTGTTACTCTTGGTGGCTGCTTAAACACAGTATGACTTATTCGCATGCGCTTGGTTACTTTAGTTGTGATTAGTGTTACCTATTGCATTTTTATCTGAGAGAAAAATTTATTTAAAATTCCATTGACCATTTACTGTGTTTATCAATAATTTAAATTAAATTAAAATTCAATTTGTATTTAGAAATTTGTCAGTTTTGTTTCACATTTCTTTTAATAATGCCTCACGTATTTTCTCACGCCGAATACGCAGATATGGTTTATGTGTATGGCTTTTGTAATGGCAATGCTACAGCTTCAGTTGCAGAAAATCAACGTCGGTTTCCTCAACGTACAGTACCAAATCATAAGGTATTTAGCAGGATTTTTATTAATCTTCATGAGACTGGTTGTTTTCCTAGCGGAAGAATTTCATCTGACCGAGGGCTTCAACATGAAGATGATGATGAAAAAAATTTTCAAGCAGTTGAATGTAGTCCCAATACAAGTTCGTGGCGAATATCTATGCAACTTAATATCCCAAAAACTCGTGTGTTGTGAACTTTACACTTACACAGATTGTATCCATTTCATATACAAAAAGTGCAACATCTTCAGCCAGGAGACAATGCTGCACATCTGCAATTCTGTGAATGGATTAAAACGCATCGTTATATTGTTTCAAGAATACTTTTTACCGACTAAGCTACATTTACTCGTGATGGTGTTAACAACACCAGGAATTTCCATCAGTGGTCAGATGAGAATCCTCATGCTACAACGGACAATAAGTTTCAGCGCAGATTTTCAGTCAATGTGTGGTGTGGTATTGTACATGATGAATTAATTGGCCCTTTCATATTAGAGAACCGACTTGTAGCAGAAACATACATGGAATTTTTACGTAATGAATTGTTTACTTCTCTGGAAAATACACCACTTTTAACACGAATGAATATGTATTTTCAACATGACGGCGCTCCTCCGCATACTGCTCATCGAGTTAGAGAATTTTTAAATGAACACTTTGCAGGCAAACTGATTGGTGCTGGAGGAGTTATTAATTGGCCACCAAGGTCTCCAGACCTTAACCCACTGGACTATTGCATATGGGGTTGGATGAAAAGTGAAGTTTACAAAGTGAAAGTTAATACACGAGATGAACTGATTACTCGAATTTTTGATGCTGCTGCCCTCATAAAGGAAAAGAAAGATGTTCTTGCAACAGCGACACAAAATATTCGGAAGCGTGTAGACTGTAATGGTGGAATTTTCGAACCTTATTTATAATGTAAGTAAATTAGTTATGTGTTATTTAGAACGGTATTATGATGGTAAATTAAATTTGTATCAGCTTAATTTTTTTTTAAAACTTTTATTATGATTAAGTATTGTTACTTTTTTGGAGGGTAATACAAGTTATATTAAATTTGAATTGATTAATTTAGAATTTGTTTGCTATTGACTTTATTTACATCAATTTTCTCAGAATTAAATTCTCTACAATTGTTGTTCATGGATTTTATGCATTTGTTAGCCATTTAATGGAATTATAGCGCCTCAAACGTAAAAAACATGTTTTTTGACAGTAAAGTTTTGTGTTTTAAACAAGTTATTTTACAAATTAAAGGACTTACAGTTCTGGGAACTAGTTTAATTAATTTTTCAAGTCAAAATTCATATGAAACGATCAAATGTTTGTCTTAATTACCGTTCTAATTGGTTCAATCCGGTTTCATTTAATCCTCGGAGTGGAAATCTGGGCGAAATCTTTCACTAGACTTATCTCGCTAACGAAGCATTTCCAGACATATGTTTATATGAACTTTTTGTCTTGTTTTTAGGTCTACAATCACCTGTTAAAATGTTTTTCATCCTGTCTATATGGTCCACCCTGTATATATGGTTTCTTTTGCCCAGTTCAGTCACACCTTCCAGTCATTTTTTTATGAAGCTCTCCACACAAACAGATTTGCTATCACCTAGTAATGGGATGAATAAATAGTTTTTATAATGGAATAATTTTTATTAAATAAAAATTCATTTGAATAGCGTTCCAAGCTATATGCTGCTTTGTTATTACATGTAATAACAAACATAATAACTATATGTATTAGTAAAAAAAAAAATCAATTTAGTGTCATTATGACTTTAATTTGAAAAAATACACCACTTATTCAACCGATTTTCCAATACAATAATGTATGTATATTTCTCTGTGTACCCACCCTTAACTGTTTCTTTAAATCCCATCAGCAATCATACGTTATTCCTACAGTATAGTACATAATATATTATGTATAACAAAATCACGCTAACGTGAATTCGCGTAAGTCGAACTCGCGCAAGTCAAGGTCTTACTGTACTTGCGTATATTATGAATACATTGTAGGCATTGTTTAGTCTTCTGTCTCTCTCACAACCATGAGACATATTCCATCCTCCACTGTGTTTTTCTGTTAAAGAACATTGTTTGGGTGTCAAAGGAAACCCAAACTAATTCCCTCTTGACTTAAGACAACGCGATTTGCATCCGGTGCCATCTGCAGAGACAGCCTAACAAACCATGATGATTTTTAGACACATTACACATGTTCAATTGATTCTTATTTCACAGACCTCGATCTTATTGTTTATTATTAATCATTTGATAAAGTATGGTAACCATGAGATTATTTTACTTTATTTGGCAACTGAATAATTTGGAATCCGTAAAATATGATTGGTGGATAGTTTATTCGCCCATTTTTATTCAAAGATTTTTCAAAATAGTCAAATAAAAGAGAATCATTCGAATAGCCCATCACCCAAAATCAATATTTCCAAATCCAATTAATGCAGATTACAGAAAATGAAAAGTTAAGTTTCAGGACCAAGTTTTTTCAATATTTACCAGGTAAATTCCATGACAATGTCAAGACTCATTTAAATTCATTGGTGGCAAAATTTATGAAGAGGGATTTGGAAAGCTTGTCTACAGGTACAACAAATGCCTCAATCATTAAGGTGATTATGTCAAACGTAGCGACAAGTATATGTAACATTTAGTAATAAAACATTTTTTCTATATTCACTTGTCTTTTATTTATGGCCTTTTGGAAATTGAAAAAAATAGCCCTTGTACTTTATATATTTTGTATTCACTCACCTTATTACCATGCTACAAACTCAAAAAACCCTTGAGGTGTTGCAAATTTTTAGAACACAAATGATGTCATTCAAGAGGTGGAACAATAGTTTTCAACGCAAACAGCTGAGTTCTACAACAGCCTTTGAAAGGTCAAGAAAAGCTGGTAGAAATGTACAACTATGGATGGTGACTATGCAGAAGTCTTCAGAATAACAAATAAAACTCAGTTGTGAAACACTCACACGACTTTCTCTTGCCAGCATAAATAATGTAAAACTACTTCTATTTGACTTAAAAATATAAAAAAATCACTAATTGACGCTAAACTAAGTGCTTAGAAAAAAATGCCTTAAATAAAAGTTGTAGGTTTTACAAATGTCCTATAACTTTAATTATGTCGTGCTTCACACTAAATTTGACATAAAATATAGGGAAATTAACATTGACAATGAACTGTCAACATTAATATTATTACAAGGGTGTAATCTTACTTTTATTACTCCAGTCGTTTGGAAACGGCATAAAAATGAGTCTCCAAAAGACTTTAATAGCTAATCATTTAATTATTAATAAGTAAATAAAAACAAAATGTTATTTAATTTTGACTTAACACAGTACTAACATAAAAAAAAATCCATCAATTGCTATCCGCAATACAGTATGAGAGGTGTGAGTTTGAATCCCACATGCTATTTAACTTTTTTTATTTATTATTTGCTAAATAATTTTTACAGTTGTTTTGTTAGAACGATAGCTATGACCTTCGAAAGAGAGGACGCGCGCAGGGAAAGAGAGGATGTGCGCAGTAGTTAATTAATGTTTAATAAACAATAATATTAATTATTGTTTAATTAAACAATAATTTAATATTGTTTAATTAAACAATAATTTAATATTGTTTAATAAAACAATATTATCCACCGGCTGCAGTCAAAACTAGTATTAATCGAACAATCTCTTGTTTACTATGACACACTCCCTGTCATGTGACTTCTTAATTCGTGATTTGAACTAGGTTCTGAGAAATAATTAGTCTGTGTTTGAATTCGGTAAAAGAAGCATATAAGGCATATTACACTTCCTTCTTTTGCAACTTTTAAAATAGAAAATGTAATGTCATTATGTAATGACGGTTTCTGAAGAATTGGATTAGATGAATGGAACGCCAGGCTGTGTGTAGCAAAGTAAAACAAGTTGAAAGTGAGTACGTCCAGAGGGAGTTTGTAGTAGAAAATGTCTTAGAGCGTTTCGAAATTAATATTGAAGAAAGTAGCAGTGACTAATTTACCGAACACAGTGAAAATGATCAATCTGATAGCCCTGTTGATGTATGTGCCCCTTTATCTACTTAATTTATTAGCTTTTTAAAAAGTGATATTTTACAAACATCCAAAAATTCGAAATCTACGTTGCACCGGCTAAAAGAATGTAAATTTACTCTTACTATGTATTAAATTTAAAATTATTTGTATACATAACTATTTTTTTAATTAAATAAAAGCCATTTAATGAATTAAAATACAATTGTAATTTCAAATGTTTTTCATTATTTAATTAACAAAAATCAATGTATATTTAACTAAATAAATAAATAAAGGTTTTAATTAGTGTGAGATTCAAACTCAGAACCTCTCATACAATAATACCAAAAGTAAAGTTATCAACTGACCAATATCCATGTCCTGCTATTTTCAGACAAAAATTGCTGCAAAATTTTTTCTTATGTTAGTACCCACACTATTACATCAAAATTAACATTTTGTTATTTATTACTAATTAAATTATTAGGTATTAAAATCTATTGGAGACTCATTTTATTCTGTTTCCAAACAACTGGAGTAATAAAAGTAAGATTAAACCCTAATAATAAGAATAATGTTGACAGTACATTGTCTAATATTTATTTCCCCATACATCAAATTTGCTGGGAAGCATAGTACACTTTTGCCACATAACGCGTACTAAGGCCGCAATCTTTAAAAAATCTCATTTTTTACAAATTTTTATGAGCAAAATACAGAAAACCACTAATTGCTGTTATACTAAGTGTTATCGGAAAAACCGCAAGAAATAAAAGTTGTAGGTTTTTTAATTTTCAACAAAGTTAATTGTACATACTTTTGCCCTAAAATGTACATTAACACATTGAGGACGGCTCAAACAAATAGCGTCATATACCCTACTACGTTTCTACAGTAGTGATTTTATTTAATCACCAGCACACTGGCAGTGTTAGTAAATGTTGTTCAGGCATTCAGACTAACCCTGCAAGAGCTACAGTAAAGGTTGTTCTTAGTTACCCACTGCCAGGAATTTTCAAATGAATTTTAAAAGTGTCGTTGATTTGGACTTCCTAGTGCGATGTAATTATTACATTATAATTAATTATATCATTTATTCAATGAATTTCTCTGTTCCTAAAGACTTCTTTTCACTTATAAAAGGTATAAATAATAAATTAGTACATAAAATTGTTTTATTATTACTCGAAAGTAATTTCTGTTGCTTCGAGAACTCATGATTTCCATGCACTGTACATTATATAATAATGTATTATTACAAACACGTTCATGATACAATTTTGCACGAGTAAACAAAATTTTATTACTATATTTCCATAATTATTTTCTCAATAAGTTTTTTACCATTTCTTATGAAAATCATTACTGTATTATTATAGTATTACTATTTATTATTATATTTAACGACAAATAATATATTTTTAAAGTAAATCCAAAAGTGTAAGCAATTTTGCATCAAAAATTTTATTAGATAGGCTACTTATTGTATGACGATGAAGACAACTAACTTATGTGATTACTTGTTTTAAATGTACAATCAAAATTTAAAAAGTAAAATTGGTAAATAATACAATACCTATTTATTTTTCATAACAATGAAAATAATACTATTAAGAATCTCACACACCGGTGCGAATTATTTGCAGCTGTAGCGGCAGCGAGAATTCCGCGTTGGCTGCGGTAGCAATTTTCGCGTCACCGCTCAGACCGGCGCGTAAATCGCAACAATGGCGGTTGTATTTGTTTATCAACATTCATAGCTTTGGCCTCCGGCCAGCCCAGTCCGTCAGCTGGTAGAGTGTTGCTATTAACTGTTAAGTAACACTGGTTGGGCAAGCGACTTTGTATGGTGACAAGCTGACAGCCATCCATGAACAAACTCTACTGGGGGTCCCTGTTCAAACTCATGCTTTATTCACGTCCAAAAATACAGTGATCAAATTGGGTAGTTGTCAATACTGTATACAGTTCCTGATAACAAATAAAAGCTAAAAAAAAAATTTATAGTTTTCACAATGTCGTCTGAAAAAGAAGAGGTACTTCTGTTATGTGCATTAGTAGCAGAAGAAGAAAATAACAGGTTAATAATAAAGTTTAATTTATCTAATTAAGTAATAAAATTTTGGAAAGTGTGTAGTCTTTATACAAAGTACATTGTGTTGTTGACAATTTAAAATACACAATGAAATGTATTGCAGCAGTATTGTATGGTATTAACAAAACAGCACAATAAATCAGGTGTGAAACACACAACTATATCTTGCCAATGCAAATAATGACCAATATAACCTAACGTTATAACGTTATAACAATATAAACATAACGTTAAAGAAAGTAGAGAAGTGGATGTATTTATTCATAATAATAGTTTAGAGCATGTAGAAACAGTGAAGTTCCTGGGCGTATCTCTAGATAGATCTTTGTCTTGGGACTTCTATATCAATCAAGTTTGTAGTAAAATATCATCTGGGGTATTTGCACTAAAACAAATCGCCAGATTAAATGATAAAAAATTACTAATGGCAGCTTATCATGGCCTCATTCTGTCTCATATCCGGTATGGTATTTTAGTATGGGGTAATTCTAGCATGGGTAATATGAATAGGGTTTTTAAAATTCAAAAGAAAGCTATTAGGTGTATGGTGGGAGCTAACCAGCTAACCTCATGCAGGCCACTATTTAAGGAGCTTAAATTGCTTACAGTTCCCTGTCTCTACATTTTTGAGGTGATTATGTATGTTAGGCAAAATAATTTTATGCAGAATTTCAATGTTCACAATCATAACACGAGAAACAGGAATGATTATTATGTGGCTAATCACTCCACAAAATTGTTTGAACAAAAACCTACTTATGCAGGGAGAAAATTCATAAATAAATTACCCCAATCTTTAAAGTGTTGTGAGGATTTGAATTCCTTTAAAAAAAATTTAAATAATTACTTGATCGGTGAAACTTTTTATAGCGTACAAGAATTTCTTTCTTGATAGTAGTGATACATAGTGTGTTTCTTATATGTATTTCAGGTGTTACATCTGCCGACATGTCCTATACTCCTCCTGGAGTCTCCAGGGCGCAAAAAAAAAAAAAAAAAAAAACAAAAAACAGTAATAAAACATTAGAAATAAACAAAAAACTAACCTCCATAAACAATCTAATTTTAATCATGAGTGAAAGATGCAAAATGAAAATGAAAATCAACCACAGCTTGGCTAAAAAATACGGAAAAATCACTCTTTCAAAGCTAAACTAGGCTCTGTAGAGAAAAATACTTTGAATAAAAGTTGTAGATCTTTTCATTTTCTATAAATTTTTATATAGACACTTTTGTCGTAAAATGCATACTAAGGCCGAAATCTTGAAAAGTCAATTTATTTCACATATCTTCATGGAACAAAAACAGAAAATCACTTATTACTGTTAATCTAAGCGTTATACATAGAAATGTTTGAAAAAAAATTGTAGATATTTTAATTGTCTACAACTTTTATGATATATATTTTTGCGCTAAAATGCATATTAAAGCCGCAATCTTGGAAAAACAATTGTTTTACGGGAAAAGAGCCTTCCCAAGAATTTCAGCGGACATGGCGTCTACTCTATTTTGTAGAGCATAAAAAATTTAGTAAATGAGGCGATTTTAAAAAAAATCATAGGAGCCGTTTATGAGAAAATCGAAAAAAGTGAAAAATTATACGAATAAACTACTACTTCCGGTTGCCGATTTTGATGAAAATGTTCATGTCGGGTCCGGTAGTGGTATCTAACTTAAGTTTCAAGTTTCAAGTTCGTACGACGTTCCGTTCTTGAGATATTCTGTTCACACACACACGAGCACGCGCGCGCGCGCACACACACACACACACACACACACGTGTAGATCCGGTGAAAACTCGATTTCAAAAAATCGACATGAAAACAATACTTTCCTTCTTATATATTCATATAGGCAAGAGAAAGTAAAAACCATCAAATTAGACTTAAGACTGTAGAACACTCTTAGTAATTTACTTTATTTTACTTTCCCTTGCTCTGTATGAATATATCGGGAAGGAACGTATTGATTTTATGTAGATTTTGCGAAATCGAGTTTTCACCGGATGTACACGTTTTCAGACCCCCTGAACCCAAAAATACATGTTTTTAGTGATGGTCTGCGCGCGCGCGTGTGTGAACAAAATATCTTAAGAACGAAGTATCGTACAAAGTTGGAACTTAAAACTTAAGTTAGATACGACTGCGGGACCCGACATGAACATTTTCGTCAAAATCAGTCAACCGGAAGTAGTAGTTTATTCGTGAAATTTTTCACTGTTTTGCGATTTTTCTCAAAAACAGCTTCTAAATTTATTTTTTGAATTCGCCTCATTTAGGGCTTACAACATTTTTTATGCTCTACAAGATAGGGTAAGTGCCATGTCTGCTGAAATTCTTGGGGAGGCTGTGCTCTCATAGAAAAAATTGCTTTTTCTAAGATTGCGGCTTTATTTGCATTTTAGAGCAAAAGTGTATATAATAAAAGTTGTAGGACATTCAAAAAACCACAACTTTTATTTCAAACATTTGTTTGTACATTGCTTACTTCAGCGGAAAATTAGTGATTTTATGTTTATTTTCCATGAATATCTGTAAAAAATGTATTTTTTAAAGATTGCGTCCTTGGTATGCACTTTATGAGACAAGTGAATAGGTCATTTATAATCAAAATTATAAGAAATTAAAAACCTACAACTTTAATTTGTAATATTTTTCTCTAGTACAGAGCCTAGTTTAGAGGTAATAACTGATTTTTTGTATTTTTAATTTCTACAGAGGTCGATTTTAATTTTGCGTCATTCGCTCATGATTAAAATTAGGTAATGTTTTCCATTCCATAATGTTTAATCACGATTAGACATAGGTTATAATTTTCATTATTTATATTGGCAAGAGAAAGTCATGTGAGTGTTTCACACCAGATTTTCAATGTATTACTTTGTTTTTGTACCTATCAATAATATGTCATGTTTAAACATTAAATAAATTATTAAATATACAGTTAATAATTTTGTCAGTTTTGTTACTGAACCGTTCAATCCTATACAAAATAAATATCTAATTCTGAGCGGTAACAATATCTACAATATCTGCGGTGTGGTGAAAGGTAAATAAGATTCGAACTTGAAAACCTCATTTTCTCCAAACTGAATGAGATAAGACATTCCCCCTTTACCCCTGTATGTTTCTAATTCAGTCTCTGGCATTTTGGTACTTTGCGAATTCGCTGTTGTTGCGAAGAAAACGCTGTCGAGTGCGAACTGAATATTCGCTGTGGCAGCGAATAAAAACATGGCAAATTCGCGCAAATCATTCTCCAGGTCGCGCTGGTGTGGCTGGCTTATAAGCTGCCATTATAATAAACAACAGCTGTTTATTGTTGTTGTAACAGCTGTGGCTTACACAACTGGTATTCCGCTACTTCAGCGAATATTTCGCACTAAAATCGCAGCGAATAAAACGCTGCACATCCGTGTTGGAGTGGGCTGGCTTGTAAGTCGCCATTACTATAAACAACAGCTGTCGCGTAAACAAAGAATATTTCGCTACTGCTGCGAATATTCTGCGCCGGTGTGTGGGATCCTTAATGGTAACAAAATTTAATACACAAAAACTTTATTTACAAAATGATAATAAAAATCTAAATACACTGCAAGCAAAAAAACAACGAAGTCCCAGAAACAGTCACAAATTAAAAAAATAAGTAAACTAAATTTAATTCAAAGAATACTAATCAAAAATTTTCACTAATTATTTCCTTAACACTACGTAACATTTAACAAACTGATGATGTAATCATCATCAGGACTACAATTTTACTCATATACAAATGTTGGAGGCATTTTAATTTACTGTATCGGATGGGATATTCATCTGTATGTATATTATAATCAAGTTTTGGATAGAAAAAAATATATACAATAATTTGTAAAAAATATATGAGCAGCCGAATAGTGGTGGAACTCTCTAAAACATTCTAAATATAATCCAAGGGTACCTTCAGAGTGGGAACATCCGTAAATAGTTTTGTCTTTTTTTAAATAGTCTACTACATTTCCTTTTAGTTTTCCTGTCATCTCCTTATGGGAGAATGTGGGTAAATTAATAATTTTGTTAGGCTGCATTGGTGAGCTTTGTAGCATGTTCTTTCAGGAAATAGCATTTCAATAATGCCAGAATGAAAATCGAGTAAATCCATTTTCCTTTCACTGAATTTATTAAAAAGGAAATGACTATTGATTAACATAATTTTAAAACAGTATGTACAGCTAATGTTTTATACTATCTTAGTGTTTTGTGGCACGATGGATAATAAGACAAGATATGGTCTTGTCTGTCAACCCCCTTTATGGGCTTATTATACTCTACAATCACTTCGGACTTTGACACCTTCTCCCCCAAATTCACTGGAAATGGCTAGGATGTCTTTTTTATCCTTTCACTTAGCTGCATATATTCTTTGAGGGTTATAATGCGCCACAATATCCCCTGTTGTCAACTTGGTTTTAGTTTCTTGGTAAGGATTACCTTTACACATAGAACATACAGTTCCAGAGCAGTAGGTGTCACACTGCAGTAACTCTTTAGCTAAAGATACACTGTTATAATTGTTCATATACAGTAGGCCCTCACATTACGATAGTAATTCGTTCCAGAAAATATCATATGAAGTGTGTATTGTGTAAAGTGAAAATATCGTATTGTGAGACCATATTCTAGCCCAATCATTAAACCATATATATAAGTCCACGAGAAATTTACATTAGCCTGTACATCCAGATAACCCTATCCATTCTTCAAATAGCGCTGATTTCACTACAAATCAATAGATAATAGGTATAACTATAAAAAAATACTACAGGTACATTAAATAAAAACTTTATGTACATACTGTTATATTAGTAGTTAATCTATTTACAGTAAATAAAAAAGAAATACATAACACTCTAGTAAATAGTTAGTATAAAATGAAATGCACATACATACAGGGTGTTTCGGATAGGGTTACCGGCACTTTCTGAGCTCATTGTACTAGTAAAAATAATGAAAAAAGTTCATATAAACATAGGTTTGGAAATACGTAGTTAACGAGTTACAGCTAGCGAAAGATTTCGTCAAGAATTTGGAACCTTGGGTGATATGAAGATTTTTTTGGAATTCTAGGAAGGTAACGTAAGGTACAAATGAAGTTAAATCTTATATTTTTGAGCTGCTGAATCAAATAAAACAGGTCCCAGAACTGTATCTCTCTTAGTTTCTAAGATATTCTAAGTCAAACTCAAAAAATTAGTCTAAAAACACAATTTTTTTACATTTGACGTACAATAACTTTGTTAAATAGGTAATAAACACACACAAAATTTTTTAACAAAACTTGTAAAGAATTTAATTATGAGAAAATTGGTGTAAATAAAGTCATTAAGAAACAAACAATAGTTATTGAAATCAAATTTTATTACTAACATTTACCGCATAAAAACGAAGGAATTTCAAGAAACAAAGCCAAAATTTTAAAATTTCAATAAAATAACAAAAAGAACTGTCATTCACTCATGTTCAGCTGAATTGTGGCACTGGTAGGGATTAAGTTTTCATTGTCCACATCCCACATCTGCTGCCCCGTTCAATGCTGACGGCTGGGACCACCTCTACATAACAGAACTGCTGTCAACCCTAGCAATATCTTCTCTTCCCCTCATCGTTCATATCCATCGAAAACTATGCATCGGAATTGGAATCCCGCAGCCAGTTGTCCAGTAATTTTTCTATTTCAACATCATCATAAAATAGACCCTCTTCAGGATGCCACCTCTTCGAGGCCGAACAAGTTGAAGGGATCGACTGGCTTTTGAACTACCTGTTTGACGATCATCCATGACTGAAAAAGAAAATTAAGCAAGTATTAGAATGAGATAAATAACTGATTATTTTCACACAAAACAGAAAAAAGAAAGTATAAAATAAACATAGGTAGAATTTTAGTCAAATGTTGTAGAACATTACAGTACACTGTCACGCTTCTGTGTTTTTGTTATATTCACTTCAGGTAAAAGACTATACATAGTAATTTTTCTAAAATATTGATAATTCTTATAGTTAATTTTTACAGTTAACAGTACTGTATTGGTGTTATGAGAGAAAAATTTTTCTATTCAAATCAATTACTGCGTGCTAATTAATCCCAGTCGGAGTACATTAGCCTCTATTCAGTAATTTCAAATATTTACTAATAATAAATGGGTAAAACAATTATATTTTACAAAAATAATGAGATCAATAAACGTAACTGTAATGACAATGAAATATGACTAAATTTCAATTCCAATGCAGATATCTCACTTTTTTGCAGCTCACCACTGAAAATAATCTGGTTTTAGTGTGCTTTTCTAAGTCCTATAAATAAAAAATTACAATTTCTCGAAAAATTGGTAAACTAACTTTTTTCTAATTAACTAACCATTTTCAATATATTATTTTATACAATATAAGAAAGAAATATAATAACATAAAATATTCAAACATAAAAACAGATAAAATTCTAAGGCAAGAAATTGGTCATAAACTCATCTAAACATTTAAAATAGAAATATTATATTGTAAAATTAATAATATTCTGTTGTTTTTATTGTAATAATGAAAAATAGGTGAAATAAATCACAGATAGGAACAAGAAAATTTTATTTTCAGGAGTAACAAACTATAATAAATTTGTACAAACATCAAAATATTGCACAATCAAAATAAATGGTTTATTTTTATTTACTGTATATTCTAATATTGATACAAAATAATATTTTACACTTACCTGCAAAAATATTATATTCACAGCTTCAACTGTATCCTGAAAACCCGTTAAAAATACTGTAGAAGTTTACCATACAAGGATACAAGATCATGTGATAAAAATTAAAAAACGAACGGCACGGTTACAAAAAAAAACCATTTCTGAGGGCTTTAAGAGGATAATATTATCTAACGTCTGCCCTATAATTCTGCATGATGTTCTCAAAACCGAGTTAAAAAAATTAGGGATCAGGCTCAGATCATCCATATCGCTTCTTCGTGCTGGCCAGTCTCACATTTCAAGCTTTTGTAAGCAGATTTATATCCATACTGATAATGTTAGTAAACTACCAGAAATTTTAAAAATTGAATACGATGGAACAACTTACTGGGTTTATTGATCAAATGAGGCCCTTCCTGTTTTATTTGCAAAGAGCAGGGGCATTTAGCAAAGAATTGCACGGAGACTGAAAAAACTACAGTTAATAGTAGGCCTAGTCAGAATATGGATGTAGCAAACAGAATCGATTCTGAAAATTTCCCTTCTTCAGCGTCTCATGATCAGAAGACTTCAAATATTGATGTCCCTTCGTTACCTACCGATTAAAAGCGCCCTCTGTCTACAACTTCTAGCAATTCTGAACCACAGCAACATTGCAACACCGATCTTATCTCTCACGTGAATGATTCCCATTCTTCAGAAGCTAACTCCAACAATAATAAAAGATCAAAAAAAGACTCCCCGATTGAAATCTTATTGGATGATCAACTTCAACCTCTAAGAGGCTCTTCTATGAACCTACGAACAACCCTCACCCCATGAATTTCGTACAGTTCAAAAGTATTTTGGAAAGGACTAACCATGGCTTGAATGTAATTGATATCGCTTTTGAATATAGTACTGATTTGGAAGCCCTAACTACTATGTTATCCGATACACTTAATTTGTTACAAGACAGAAGCTTAAAAAGGAAATTTACTGTTTTAAAAAAGAAATTTTTAAAAATTATTCATGGTGACAATGAGTCATTTAATACAACTTACAACAGTGAAGGCGAATTTAACTCTGGTAAATAATTTATTATTTTATTATTATTATTATTATTATTATGGATACACTTATTCTGCAATGGAATATGAACAGTGCCAGGAAAATTTACAACTACTTATCAATGATCACAAACCAATACTTATATGTGTGCAGGAAACTAATTTCAAGAATGAGTATTGGGCTGTGAGTATTCATTATTCAGCTTTTTTTAAAAACAGACACTGTAATCATGCTAGTGGAGGAGTAGCAGCCACATATGCAAGTAACGATTACAAAATGTCCAAAATTTGGCTAAATACAAAAATTGAAGCTTTGGCGGTTACTATAATTCTTCCTAATGGGCCCATTATTATATGCAATGTTTCCTTACCAAATAGTTATAAATTTATAAAATCCAAACTCTCATCTTTATTCCAACAACTTCTGAAGCCATTTGTTGTGCTTTACGATTTTAATAGCCATAACAAGATGTGGGGATCTTATAAACTGAACGATAGAGACATGATCATTGAAAAAATTTTTGAAGATCCAGAACTTATATTGCTTAACGCAAAATCTTTTACATATCTAAACAATTCCTTTCGCATTTTTAGTGCTATTGACCAAACATTTTACAGTTCCTCTGTCGCTCTAAAAAATTTAAAGACGAGACCAACGGAGTAGCTATAAAAGAGTTTATTGGACTGGATGCAAAACTGTATACATTCACATGTGAAAATAAAAATACTAAAATGGCAAAAGGGGTAAAGAAAAATGTGGTAAAAACCAGATAACATTTCAAGACTATCTCGCTTGCCTAGACAACCCGGATTTAGTGATCAACAGATCTATGCTTCAGCTTAGATCACGCAAACACAATATCCAGACAATTGTCACCAACAAACGAGCGCTGGTGAATTTCGACGACAAACGCATCCCAATCGATCAAACTAACACGCTGGCTTGGGGTCACAAAGATACTCCATTTCACCTTGACGATTGCTAGTTTTGAAAAATGCCGATTAAATAATTTTACTTATTTTTTAGACTAAATGTCCTAAACAAAGTGTACGCAAACAACAATATACAGAGCAATGTCTAAAGCAAAAAGAGAGATAGCCACCGAACTGCACCACAAAGCCCGACGCAATTATCCCACATGAAGGGTCGAACTGAAAGGTCTAGAGGATCTATAACAGAGAGATCTCGTAGAGATGATTCCTTACGCCAGACAAAACAAGGGTTACAGGTATATAATGACTGTAATCAACTGTTTTTCAAAATTTGCATTTGCCGTGCCGTTAAAGAGAAAAAAAGGCCGATGATGTCGTTTTAGGATAGAAACCTACACTGAAAAAGCACCCCCATGAAACACTTTCAAACTGACGATGGCAAGGAATGGTACAGTTCCAAAGTCAAACAACTGTTGAAACAATATGACATAAACCACTATTCCACATATTCCGATAAAAACAGCTTCCGCAGTAAAGTGTTTTAATAGAACACTGAAGAATAAAATGTGGATTGAATTCACAGCGCAGGATTTGTACAAATGGGCCGATTTATTGCCCACACTAATCCGCGAATACAACAATACAAAACTATACGTACGAAACCCAAAGAGATGAATACAAGCAACGAAATTGAGGTGTTGAGACGGATAAATTTTAACAATTCAAACATTCAGAAAAAACCACCCAAACTAGAGGTTGGCGACACCATAAGAATCATTAAGTACCAGAGTGTCTTTGCTAAAGACTAGCTGCCAAACTGGACCAATGAGATATTCAAGGTGCACGCTGTCCACGCCGAAAATCATCTTCGCTGTCAAATTCAACTGTCAACAAGTTACAATTCAACTGAATATTCAGATAATTACACATTTTTATGACCGTTAACATGTTTTGGAAGGAATATGGTGAATTCTCCACAGTCATCATCCTCTAGGGTCGCAACAATGCTGTCACCAAATTCTGTTTTAACAGAGTGCATACCCACCACTTGATATGCAAACCTCTCCTTTAGCTTTGACAGTTTCAGAGTCGATAGAAATTTACTGTTTGAGACTGCATTAAAAGCTTTAAAGAGACCAGAGGAATCAACCTATTATATTTGTTTAACTTTTATTTTAATAAATTATTAGCATAAAAAGAATGCAAGTAAATACAGCTAATTAACATACTTTTTGCAAGTGCGAAAATGTGAGCTATAGACGCACATTTTAAAGAGTGAAATGGGGTTAGCCATTTAATAGCCCTTTTTCCCATGTTTAAATAAACTGACCACTTTTTAAAAAACATGCTTCTGAAAGTGTGAACTTAACCTTGATTCTAATGCATTTGCAAGTGCGGGTTTGGTTTGCTGACCTTTGACCAGTCACGTGATCTTAGCCTTCAAGCCTCATTTTTATACTACTGTTGGAGGAGGAAAGTTCTGCTATGACTCCTTGTACCAGCTTTTGCAAGTGCAAAATGTTAGGTTTTTAATAGCAATCTTTTTAAAACATCTAAAAAATGCTTTCGCAAGTGGGAAATGTCATGGGTTCATCACATAATCAGGATCAAATGTCAACTTGAACCAGAAACACCTTTTTTACCTACTCTCTACACTTAACACACAAACACTTACTGAATAAAGATCAAGCACAACATTGTACACATTGCAACATGCCACTTGCAATCACACACATAATCATAGACTACCAAAATACACATTCCACACAAACACTATTTTTTTTAAATTAACAATAATTTAAGACTCAATTTGATGGAAAAGAAGCAATTCAAACCACAATACATTTTTTGGACTTCCAAAATATTTTACATTTTTTCATGTTTACATTTTCATTGAACCTAACTAATTTTTCACTCTGTTTTTATCGATGACCTTATTGTACACATATATGTCTATTATGTATTTTGTGTCTTTTGTAAATTGCACTATATGTATTTATGTAATGTGGTTGCTAATGACCTGGTAGTCGATGCAATCTTAAATAAATAAATACCATAAAATAATAAGTACTTACATAAATGATTTAACGATATCAGGATCAATTTCACCATTAAGACTATCAAAATATTTTTTTAAATCTTGATCACAATGCTCAAACACTAACGTTAATTTTTTATCGCTATGTAACACATCATAAAGTCTTACAATATTTTTATGTTTTAATTCTTTAAGTATACATATTTCACGTAACGCAGATGATGGTACACCCTGTAAAAAATTACAGTAACAGACACATAAATTGTATATACAATTATAATTAACTAATACACTTAAGTTTTTGTCTGGAAATTTGGATTATGACTTTCAGTATGCGCCATCTACTCATTATTACAAATCTGGTGAGAAACACTAGTAGAGATTGATTATAACTCCATGTTTAATACAAGAATTTTTTATATATCTAAAACACTAAAGCACAACCATTAGAATTAATGAACGTTTTTGTTTGGCATGGAAGGAGGGGTCACACCCAGCAGGGTCAATCCATGTCAATTCAGCCACACCATGACACCCAAGTTCTCAGATTTTGATGAAACTTGGTATAATTGTTCATTTTTTGCTTCTAAGTAGCCATGCAAAATTGTTTTTTTTGTATTTCAAACGGTTTATTTTTTACAGTTTATTGAAGTTTTTGTTATTTGATAGTTTTTGACCATCGGGCGGAAGAACCTAATTGTGACGTTAAAAGACAAAAAAATTCATAGCTTCTTTATTTACCAATCAATGATGATGAAATTTTTTATAAGGATACTTCAATATATAAGGATTTGAGAAATAATACTACTTTTTGAATAAGTAACCATTTTTAGTATAAAAAAAATTTCTGAAGGTCATTTTTCAGATGTTTTTCATCGATACGCAGGGTTTTACGGAAACTGCAATATCTTCGAAAGGGTAAAGAGTAATCAAATAATTCTTTTGCATTTCAGTTCTACAAAGTCTGCTCTATTATTTGAAGTAATAAAATTAATGGTATTTTCACTCCTTCAATTAAAATTTTTACTTTAAAGACAGAAGTCAGTCATTTTAATTTTTATCCTATTTTTGACAACACGGCAAATTAGAACTTAGTTAAATTATTTCTTGTTATTCAAAATATCATACTTCTACTAACTATACATTAGGTAAAAATTAAAAATTTTTTTTCAGATGGTAATTCAACTTCTAGGACTGTTTCAAATTTTCTTTTTAAATTTTTGTGTACTCGTTGCAATTTCTGTGCTCCATATGATGATTTACTACCCTCACCAAGAGCATGTAATTTCAGTGGGGAACAACCGATTTCATTGAATGAAGTATTAAATTCTTCAATGACACTCTCTTTTTGTAACTTATTCAGTTCTTCAGGATCTAATCCAATGTCAACATCATCACCATCCTGGGAATACATGTTTAAGTCATCAGTTTCAATGTTACTTTCATCAGTTTGAGAGAGTAAAATTTTTCTGCAAGATCCACAAAGTTTTTGACCTGGTTTAACTTTATATCCTTTAAATGCAATAGCCCTATAGTGTTCTACAGTTACAACACACAGTGATTTTTTAATTGAAGTTTTATGTCTTTTTAAGGGATCACAGCATACTCTTTATAATAACTCATACTTGTTCAGAAAAACACTTTGATGGTGCAAACAGATAGACTAAAGTCCAGCCTCTCTTAGTTTACTCCTAATGTAAACAAATAATGACATCACTGAGCATGCGCATTATATCAAAATGTGTACACGCTGATTAAAAAGTAACAACAAAATACTTTCAAAAGTATTTTAAATAGAAATACTTTCAAAACTATTTTTCTAAATGAAATTGTTAGGCCTACATCATATCATGAGTGATGTTTTAAGTAATTAAAGTACTTATAATTTAAAAAATAGTTAACTTAATAGGATACGACATCCGTAAAGTCGCAGACTCTAGCGTGCACCCTGTAGTAGGTGGCTTTTGTTTGTTGACAGTAGGAGCAAACTAAGAACGGCTGAACTGTATATTTGCAGCTTAGACCTGTTCTGAGTTTTAAAAGATTTAAGTCTGATTCAGACAGTTTATCAACTGTTAGTAAGGGTTTTATGTTTAACAAAGTGTAACATGTGACACTCACTTCCAGAAATTTCCCCCGCACTGCAATTTTCCTTTTTTCCAGATTTAGAAATTAAAAAATTAAAAATATTAATACTGAACATATAACACAAAACACAGTTCACTTTTTATAAATAATGATATTGACAAATAATAAATGTCAAATTATTGATCACCATACATAACAAGCCCGCACAATTTAACTAAGTACTGTATATCAGTAAAATTACAATAACTCAACCTGTTAACACTTGATCAACATAACAATAAAAGACTTTTAATACACTCCTGGAACATGATGTCACTCCAACAAAAGCATCTGACTGCCTGGCAAACAAATGCCAGGCTCTGTCTTCTGTCAGATTTATTGTTTAGGCATGGAAGAATTTAATATTATATAAACTTCTCTCAGATTTATTATTGAGGCATGAAAGAATTTAATGTTATAAACTTATACTTGCTTTCTTTGTTTTTGAACTATTGAAAGCTATTTCTGAATTTCTTCTTGCAAATGTGTTGAGAGCTTTTTAAATGCTTAAGGTAATAAGTATTAATCAGTATTATTTTTATTTATTTTATTGTTACAGAGCTGTACTGGCATCAAACGGCGCAAGTTAGGGCAGAGGGCAGCTTGTCAGAGGAAATAGCCATAAGAAGGGGTGTGCGACAGGGATGTGTTTTGTCACCGCTCCTGTTTAATCTATACTCGCAGAGCATCTTCATGGAAGCACTTAATGACATTGATGCTGGAATCAAAATCAACGGGAAGACAATTAATAACATAAGATATGCCGATGACACAGTCGTTATTGCCAGCAGCCTACCCGAGCTCCAGAAAATGGTAGACGATATTGTGGATTGTAGCGAGCGCTATGGTCTAAGTGTGAACATCGACAAGACAAAACTTATGGTTTTTTCGAAAGTGAGTACACAAGCTGTCCTCCGAGTACATAATAACATCATAGAGCAAGTGTCGTCCTTCAGATATTTGGGAGCGTTCCTAAGTAGCGATTGCATTTCAAAGAGGGAAGTATTGTCAAGAATTGAACACGCTAGGAAGGTATTTATCAGTATGAGGAACTTATTCAGCAAGAAGGATCTAGATTTAAGTCTTAGAATTCGAATGCTACGCTGCTACGTGTTTCCCATCGTTCTCTATGGTTGCGAGAGCTGGACCCTCAATCCCTCATTGGAAAGACGTATATAGGCATTCGAAATGTACCTCTACAGGAGAATGCTACGCATTTCCTGGATGCATAGAGTGACAAATTGTGAAGTCCTCAACAGAATTGCGAAGAACAAGGAGCTGCTATTAACTGTTAAGGAGCGTAAATTGGCGTACATCGGACACCTGATGAGAGGCGGTAGGTATGAGATGCTTCGGCTGATCATTGAGGGGAAGATTCAGGGGAGCAGATCAGTGGGGAGGAGACAGAATTCTTGGCTCAGGGACTTACGTCGATGGCTCGGCAGAACGTCATCCGAGATCTTCAGAGCCGTCACATCTCGAGTGATTACAGCCAATTGGATCGCCAACCTTCGAAGGGAGATGGCGCAATAAGAAGAAGAAGAAGTATTATTTTATTAATTGTTACCTAATGTATAGTTAGTAGAAATATGATATTTTGAATAACAACGAGAAATCATTTAACTAAGTTCTAATTTGCTGTGTTGTCAAAAATAGGATAAAAATTAAAATGACTGACTTCTGTCTTTAAAGTAAAAATTTTAATTGAAGGAGTGAAAGTACCATTAATTTTATTACTTCAAATAATAGAGCAGACTTTGTAGAACTGAAATGCAAAAAGAATTATTTGATTACTCTTTACCCTTTCGAAGATATTGCAGTTTCCGTAAAACCCTGTGTAAAAAACATCTAAAAACCCTGCGTATGAAAAACATCTAAAAAATGACCTTTAGAAATTTTTTTATACTAAAAATGGTTACTTATTCAAAAAGTAGTATTATTTCTCAAATCCTTATAAATTGAAGTATCCTTATAAAAAATTTCATCATCATTGATTGGTAAATAAGGAAGCTATGAATTTTTTTGTCTTTTAACGTCACAATTAGGTTCTTCCGCCCGATGGTCAAAAACAATCAAATAACCAAAACTTTAATAAGCTGTAAAAAATAAACCGTTTGAAATACAGAAAAACAATTTTGCATGGCTACTTAAAAGCAAAAAATGAACAATTATACCAAGTTTCATCAAAATCTGAGAACTCTGGTGTCAAATCATTAATTTTTTGGTTGATTTGATGTGGACTGACCCAGCAGCGTATCCTCCATGATGGTGTTATCATAGTATGGATAGAGAGAGATTATCTTGATAAAAATGATAGCACCCCTGGTGAAGAAATTAAGGAGATGTGATGATAATGATGGAACGGCAACAGAATGTTACTGAAGAAGATCCCTACACCAAAGATGGTGAAGAAATCTAATATTTGGAAAATTTCTAATGGCCATTTATGATAGGCGAAATCGTTTGGATGATTTTTCAGTTTGTCAAAGAATCTTTTATAAAGTTGTATTGTAACGTCTTTTACATAAGAATGCCAAGGTCAGAATGAAGGGTATCGTTTCTCACATACCAAGGTGCTCCAGTGGCGAGCCTAAGTATCTAGATTGGAACACCTGGATCTTGTTTAAATTGGTTCCAAGCAGCAGCAACAAATATCTGGATTCCATAAATCCAGAGTGGTTTCAGCAAAGCATTGAATATGGTAATTTTTTTCTTCAGTGGTAGACGAGAACGAGGTTTAACTAGGTGGAAAAAACACCTGAGGTCTTATTTAGTAAAAAAACATTTGCTCTCAAGGTGACAAGAAAATATTTGAATTAAATATTAGCTAATGGATGTTTTATTTAAATTTTAAAAAAGTTTTTGTAATTTAAAACTTACATTTTACTACATAAATTTTAATATAAAAAAAATTAAGAATATTAAAGAGCACGTTAAAATTTAGTGGTGCTTGAATCAGGAGGAGAGAAGGGTGTCTTGCATCATACCAGCATATCATTGCGTAAAAATCTTTTACAGTATCAATAAAAGTGTAATATTATTTAATGGAAGTAATCGAAATGCTACAAAATGGCGCCACCGTAGGACCATCAAAAAAATATTAGTTGTGAATTATTGATACAAATGTCTCAAAAATAAGTCTCAATAGAAGTTTTTATAATAATTTATTTGATATGTTGTAACTTGTAATGTTACACACTCACACGAGCAAATAATCATCTCTTTCCAATGTAATTAATTAAAAATATAACCTATGTTTAATCACGAGTGAATGATTCAAAATGAAAAATCAACCTCTGTAGAATTTAAAAATACAGTAAATCAGTACATGACGCTAAACTAGCCTCCATAAAAAGAAATGTTAGAAATAAAAATTGTAGATTTTTTTATAGTCTATACCTTTTACTACAAACACTTGTGTCGTAAAATGCTGCTGACTAAGGCCACAATCTTAAAAAATCTAACTTTTTAAAAATTTTGATGAAGAAAATAAAGAAACTCACTAATTGATGCTCAAATTATGTGTTGTAGAAATAAATGTTGAAAACAAAATTTGTACGTTTTCTAATTTTCTACAATTATTTTAATTATACGAGGGTCATTCGTAAAATAAGGTTCCCTAAGCTGCAGAGACAGAATGCGATGTGCTGGGAGAAATCTGGCAACACTGTCTTACTCATCAGCTCTCCCTCTCTTTTTCTGCACCACTCCCGCCTCACTACGTCGATCAGTGCCAGTCTAGCAGCCTTCAAAGATGGAGCTCCCTATCGCTGTTACCGCCAGATGCGAAATTCGCGCTGTGATTCGTTTTTTTAATGCAAAACGGATTTCAACTATTGACATTCATCATCAGTTAATCGAAGTTTATGGCGAAAACTGCATATCTGTTCAACAAGTTCGGAAATGGTGTAGAGAATTCAGTGAAGGCCACACGGAAATTCATGATGAAAACCAAAGTGAACAGCCTTCAGTTTCAGATGGAATTGTCGAAAAAATTGAGACAATATTGCTTGAAGATCGGAGAATCACCATTAACGAACTTGCTTTGCATATTCCTGAGACTTCCAACACCGCAATCCATAAGATTTTAACAGAAAGTTAGGCTATCACAAAGTGTGTGCGTGGTGGGTACCATGAATGCTCACAGAAAACCACAAACAGCAATGTGTCGCGTGTGCCCACCAGTTTTTGCAACAATGTGAAGACAACAAGGAAGAATTCTTGGATTCCATTGTTACAGGCGATGAAACATGGGCGTTTCACTTTACCCCCGAAACCAAGCAGCAATCATGTGAATAGCGTCACTCAACTTCGCCTAAGCCGAAGAAGTGCATGCAAACGCAGTCTGCTGGGAAATTCATGGCAACCATCTTTTGGGATAGGAAGGGTCTGCTTTAGATCAATTTTTTGCCTCATGGAACAACAGTAAACTCTGACAGATATTGCAACACATTAAGAAAACTGAGACGCGCGACCCAGAACCGCCGGAGAGGAAGATTGTCCAGTGGTGTGAGGCTTCTCCATGACAATGCTCGACCTCATGTCTCACATCAAACTCAAGAACTGCTGATAGATTTTGGCTGGACTGTTGTGCCCCCCCCCCCCCCTACAGCCCGGACCTAGCCCCAAGTGATTATCACTTATTCCCAAAATTAAAGGAACACTTGGGTGGCCTACGCTTCAGTACAGATGATGAAGTCAAGGAAGAGGTTACTCGATTCCTCAAAGGATTGGCGGCAGAATTCTACATGGGGATAGAAAAGTTAGAGCATTGTCTGCAAAAGTGTTTGGACAGAAACGGCGATTACGTAGAAAAATAGCGTAAGTTTTAAGCTTTAAATTAATGTATAACACTAAGATAAAAAATATAGCTGTCTATTTTTAAAAATCATGGGAACCTTATTTTACAAATGACCCTCATAGTATACACTCTTGTTCTAAAATGCGTAATTATGGATGCAATCTTAAAAATAAAACATTTTACAATGAGAGTGCAGCTCGCACAAGAATTTCAGCAGACATTGCGCTTACCCAATTTTCTAGGGGATAAAAAATTTATTAAATGAGGCAATTTTTTAAAAAATCGTAGAAGCTGTTTTTGAGAAAATTACAAAAAAGTGAAAGATTGGACAAATAAACTACTACTTCCAGTTAACTGACTTTGATAACAATGTTTGTGGCACATCCCCTAGAGGTATCTAGAGTATCTTTAGGGTATGTATGTATCTTTGTTCACACACACATGGGTGCAGATGTTGTTTTTTTGGGTTTGGGGGCCTGAAAACATGTATTTCCGGTAAAAACTTGACATGAAACCAATACTTTTCTTTCCTAAGGCAAAAAAAGTAAAATACAAAAGATAATAGTTTACCTCATCATCGTCATCCAATCTCACTCTCTTAAGTGCAACTATTTCTAACGTTTCCCTATTTTTTGCTTTAAAAACTGTACCATATGTACCTAAAAATCAAAAACAAGAAAATATTACTTTTGTTCATAAAAAAACCACATAATTTTACTTAAGAAAAAGAAACTGAAACAAATAAAACACTTACAGTTCGTGTCCGGAAAGTAAGTACTGTTTTATTCTAACACCGCCACACAGCTACTGTTGGCACTCTACTTTCCCAAGTTCATTAGCTCCATGCTGACAACATTAAGTATGATTAGTCTTATATTTTACATTAACTGTGGTCATTTACAAGGTTTAAAACAATTGATGAAACCGCTAACTGTGAGATTTGTTCAGTTATCCAGTTTTTGAATGCAAGGAACGTTAAAACAGCAAAATACATTGGTAGATTACAGATTTTCACAGTGATGGAATGGTGCAAGAAAGGGTTAGGTAACTCAATCAAAAACTGACAGATGTCCAGGACGAACCACGAAGTGAAAGGCTTTCTGTTGCCAATGATGACATGGTCAGGAGAGTGGATGAGACAACTGAAGAGAACAAACTATTCACAATGACAATTTCTTTCATATGAATTTCCACGAATTTCGAGAACCGTTTTGGATGAAACTGTAGCCAACTGCTTCGGTTATCACAAGCTGTGTTCTAAAATTGCCCACAGATTTGCATAAAACAAAGCAACTTGACAGTGCTGTGACATTTTTTACCCAGTGCACTTGATTACCACTTGTTCCTGCACAAGAAATGCAAGCATGGTGATAAGTGCTTTGAATGTGATGATGACAAAAAAATGCTGCTAAGTAATGACTGACTTCACTAGCAGGATGTTTCTTTGAGGAAGCTAGTCACGTGCTACAACAAGTGTCTGAACAATGGTGTAAACTAAACAGTAAAGTAGTTTATGATCTTTCATGTAATAAATAAAATTGCCTTGAAGAAAATATTATAGTATTTTTTTTCGAAACAGTACTCACTTTTTGGACATGCCTCATATTATATAGGGTGTTAGTATAAAATTATAAAATATTTAGTATAACTCCAATATATCTATTTTAGTTTTATGTATAGTTTACATTGTACGTTTGTTCATTATTTTAAGATTTTCTGTATAACATCACACATGTAACGAAAATAAAAAAATACAATATTATTATTATTATAATGTGACGAAGAAACGCTGATTTTTAGATACAAGAGTCGTTCAATAAGTCCTCAGAAAATCTAAAACACGGCACTCATAGTATCGAAAAAGGTTTGCTTTTAAATAGGTGTCATCTCTCAATTGACTACTATTGAAGTCTGTTAGTTTAGAAAAATAATGCTGGCATTCCACAGGGGAGTGCATTGGGTCCTGTTTTGTATACGCTTTACCCCAGTGATCTACAAGTAAATGAAGAAGCAATTGGTGTGTTAACTGACAATACAGCCATACTGGTGTCAGATAATTTGATTGAAAAACTACAGCGAGCTGTAGCTGCAGTTAGTATGTGAACCAAAAAATGGAAGATTAGACTTAATGAAAAGAAGTCAGTGCATATAAATTTTACAACTCCGGGGATGCACTTAACAAAGTAATGTAAACATCATTCAACATTTCCAAAACAGGGTGCTTTGAAACATCGTCAACGCACCCTGATTCATAAGAAACAACGACCTCCACAGAGATCTACAAATGGATTTTATCTCTAGTGAAATCTAAAGGTTCGTACAGAAGCATGAGGAAAGACTTCACACCCGTGACAATGTTGAAGCAATCCAGTTGCTTTACAACGATGATCTAGTGCGAAGGCTGAAAGAAAGAAACCATTTGATCTTGTGTAGTGCCAGTGTTTGAAGGCAGAGCAGTGTTAGTGCACGATTAGAATTAGTGTTAAATAAGTGCACAATATAAATGTAGTGTACATAATGTGTTATATTAAATTAAGTACCGAGGTTCTGCTGTGCATCTCTGTAGTAATATTGTTAATAGTAGTTTAAATTAGAATAAAATTACACATTAGTCTTAAGACTAGATCGTAATATACATTAGAGAAAAAAAATTGTATATAAATTTTACCAAAAAGAAGCAATCACATTCCCATAACTATCAATGGTAATCCAGTAATTTTTGCCAACACAGCCAAGTATCTTGGGATGATCCGATACAAAGCTGAGGTCATAAGGAACAAGTTAAAATAAAAAGGTAAGAATTAAAAATAAAGTACAGAAAAGTGTACTGGCTTTTCGGTAGGACCTCTGAACTGTTAATCTTCAATAAATTGCTTCTATACAAGCAAGTGCTAAAACCAGTATGGACATATTACGGCCTACAGATCTATAACTGCACCAAAACAAACAACCTAAATGCTACCAAAAAGTTCCAAAACAAGGTGCTCAGGAATATTGTAAATGCTCCATGGTATGCCTGCAACAGCGACATCCATCGTGACTTGCAAGTGAATACAGTAGCAGAAGAAGCATGTAAGTATACCAAGAAACATAGAAGATTATCTTCACGATCATGTCAACATTAAACCACTTCAACTATTGGATACTAGTGAAATAGTCAGGCGACTGAAAAAGGTCTAAGCTGTAGATTTAATGTGTTAAGAGAAAGACTACTAAAAATACTGTTTGAACTATAAATGAGATTAAATTACATCTAAGTCATGTATATATAATGTCAGTTACTAAAATTACTTGTTGGATATAAATAAAGTTACTTTTAAGTCACATATCATGTGCAAGTGCACATACACAAGTCACTAAATTAATGTTTTAGTTAAAAATAGGGTTAAGTTAGATTTAAATTATTATGTTAATAAAGCACTGTGTAAATAACATTAAATGATAAATGCCAGTGCTTGACTGCATGTAATTATACAGGTGATTCTAAATAATGGTGAAATAATTTAGCACATGTATAATTTAAAATAATTTACAATCATGTGATTGTAGAGCTAAAATTAAGAAAATAGTTCATATAAACATATGTCCGCAAATGCTTCATCAGAGAGTTACAGACAGCGAAAAATTTTGCCCAGATTTCAGTTCCCCTGGTGAAATACAGTGATACTGAATTTTTTGTGGGCTACTTTTTGCGACATACGAAGGATTTCTTCGTAAAATTACCTAAAAAATTGAATAAAACCAGTCTGGAAGCTGTAGTGTTAGCAGTTTTTGAGAAAAAGGATAAAATATGAAAGAAATCTTAGTAGAAAAACACAGTCTTCTATGTTTGATGCCCAATAACTTTGTCAAATGACCAATATACAATTATTTTCTCAGTGAAAATTTTAAAGAATTTAATTCTGAAAGCAGTTATATGAGCAATGTAAACTAAATGTACATAAAAATTTAATGAAATTGACTCTTATGTAGTACACTACATAGCAATACTTTCCTGTTTTATGAGAAGGGAACGAATAACTCATTAAAAAAAACATATTTTTGTATGAAAAGCTTTATTTTTATATAAAATTAACATATCTAAATGACATTAAAATCATACCAAAAGACTAAAGATGATGTTCAAAATGACCTCCAATTTTCATGATGAAGTAGCCCCCAAGTAGCACTATTTCACCAGGGGAACTGAAACCGGGGCAAAATTTTTCACTAGCTGTAACTCACTGATAAAGCATTTGCAAACATATGTTTATATGACCTTTTTTCTTATTTTTAGCTCTACATCATGTACTAAAATCACTTTACCATAATTTAGAATCACGCTGTATATGAAGGGAGGGAATAATATCCCTAAAGAAAACTGTTTATTAGTTTTAAGGAACTAGTTCCAGTTAGTCTACAATAAACAAAAAAATACTAATTTACAAAAATGAAAAAATGAGTTTTTGCAGTGAATAAACACTTCAATATTTTATTAAAGGCTAAACACTAAAAGAGATCAAAGCCGAATTGAACAAAGTTCACGGTGCATTCACTCCTGTTGGCGATTGTTTACAATATTGGGTAAATGAGTTTAGATATGACTATACATGGATGACAAAAATTCTTTGGGACGTCCAATGAAAATGACTTCCTCCAATATGGTTTTTGATCGATAAATCAAGTATGTGAAATAATTGAAGTCATAGGCATATCGTAATCTAGACCACAGTTTTTCAAATTTGCATGAAAAATTGGGTGTGGAAAAATCTTGGCAAGATAGGTGCCATGTTTGCTCTCATGGAGAAAGAAACGCTATCATGTGATCAATTTGATGGCTACTATTCAACAAATAAGTTAATTAATCTGCTGACAGAACCAACACACTGTTATACGTTTGGTGCTTTCTCCACCATAGCGACACATTTTGAATTAAAACCTCAGCCTATATATTTTTTTGTAATTAGAACACATATGCACAAGCAATGTTACAGACCAGTTAGATACAGTGGAGGAAGCTATTACTGCCAGGGGCTAGCGCATGCACAGACCAGCATCATTTTGCAGGTTGCCAGATAATAGTTTGGTGCTTTTCCATTACAATCCTGATGAGTTTCTTCTGAATCTTAATAACAATTCACAAAAAAGCTCTTGGGTGCATGATGGAAGCTAACCACCTCACCTTATGCAGACCACTTTAAAAGGAACTTAAAGTGCTTACAGATCCCCCCATTTTTGAGGAGATAATGTAAGTAAATATACAGAATCTTAAACTCCGAAATGACAAGATAAGTCTTATGTAGAAAAACTAAATAGCCTACATAACGAACATCAAAACAGCCCTGTGTCACTTGAAGACACAATACGGAAAAATTAGAAAAGTTGATAGCTTCAAGTACCTATGGAAGATATGACAACCGAAGACCACCAGATGAGGAAAGCTGGCCAGTGCACTGCGAGGAACTCACCACTTGTATAAGAAGAAGGCGCTCAAGACTAGCCAAGATAAGACATTAAAATATTGTGATAAAACCTACGTGTCTGTATGTGAGCGAGTGCCTTAGAATGACCAGGAAGGCTAGTACAAGAGAAACAGAGAAATTTGAGAGAAAGGTCCTCTGCAAAATAATGGCTCAAAGATAGTAGATGAACAATACAGGTTACAAAGATGAGAGGAACTAAACAAAAAAAATAAATTACTAGAAAACGAAGACTAAATTTTACAGACAACAGTATAGAATGTATGACTAACATTTTTAAGACACTAAACAATAGAATTAAGGTGTCTGATAAATTGTTCATATAAGTGAGAAACGTTATTGAGAAAACTGGAATAAACCAACAAAATTTAATGAACCGAACTAAATTCAGACAACAAATTACTGACTTTAAGGACTTCTATGAAGAACAAAAGCAAAACAGAGGGTAGATAAAAGAAAGGAAAAAAGCCTACAGTGAACAAATGCTGAGAATATTGGCTGCAAAAAGAACTTCCAGAAACATCTAAAGTCTAAAATTGTCCCTACCTATATGAAAAAATACAGTAATACTTCAGTATTTTATTCTTTCTCGGACAATTTCTGTTTTGTAGTTAAACACAATTTTAGTAAGATGTAACTCAGTTCTCATGGCTCAGTTAGCTCACACTTAGCATTTTCTGTAACCTCAATCACGCATACAGCCAATAAATGAGAGCGTTTGTTAACATCAGTTCCAAAGGTACACAGAATAACCTATAAGCATTTAGTAGTTGGTTAATGTGTAATTTAAGGTAATATGTATTAACTTAACTAATAAGTTCTTGGCATGTCTTATTTTTCCCACTCGAGGTCTCTTGGTTGTAATACGCAAAAATAAATTTGCAAAGGCTGGTCTAGCAACATCAAACAGTATTGTCAGTTCAACTAAAGTTAGGTCTGCCCATAACATCACCTAACTTAACAATGTTTTTTTTTTTGTAACAATGCTAACTGACTTAAGTGACACAAACACTAATTTCATCGAGAGTATTTACACTATTTTCTCACGTATCGGTATGATTATTTCAATTTAAATTAATGAATGTTCAAACGTTTAGATTGTGTTGGAAAAGATTGGATTGGATTTAGATTGGTATTAGAAAATTACCGAAAATTATTACAACTATATTACTTACAATAAACTTCCAGAGTGAAAACAAGTTTACCCAAGTTTATAGTCATGGTTTTGTAATGTAAACAAAAATCAATCGTTCCCAAACTTGACCTAACCAATTCCTCACAATATGTGCCACCATACCATATTTACTAAGAAATCAATAAATTTTTCAAAAAGAAAGTAAATACCTGTATCTCAAATAAGAATTAAATCAATTTTAATTAATACGAGAATAAACAAACTTACCTTCACCAATCTTTTCTAATTTTTCGTACTTCTGCATATTTACGAATGTTTAAGTAATAAATGTCACCTAATTACTACATAAAAATTAAAAGAAGCTCTTTATAAGCATAATTACAATACTATTACTGAAATAACGTTTGTTTTGTAATAAACAACTTTAAGTAAATAATTCAATAACATAAAAACGGTTATCTCCAGTAAAATTCAATGTTTATGTTTTATTCAGCTACCCATCCAATCCACCGAATTATGATTGGCAATGTTGCCAACTTATTTTGATATCCGATTATAGCACGCGTTACATATAGCCTACATATTTTTAAAGAACAAATAACAGTATTTGATAAAATATTAGTTCTTTAAAATGTCAATGAATAGAAACAATCCATGCTATTTATATTTTACGTGTGTGGTTAGAACTATACAACAAGAACAAAAGTACGCCCTAATGTTGATTACAACTGCCATGTTTGATCCAGTTACACACAGTCGTTAACGGCGATATACACACACAGTTCAATTGTACACGTTAACAGTTGTAAACGGTTCAATTTGGTTGCTCAATGTGGTTGAACCAATGAAATTGAATAGTGTAGATTGCATTTCAACCGCATTGTTCAATGAATTGAACATTGAAAAAAGTAGATTGGGTTTCTACTTTTGTTCAATGCCGTTGATCAATGAAATTGAATCGTGTAGATTGGTATTCAACAGGATTGAAAGGCGGTGAACTGCATTTTAATTTTTAGTAGGATACCATGGAGGTTTGTCATACGTAAATGATTTTTAAATATCCGAGGTCTTTTTTTCAAGTAATTTTAGTAAATTTTCAGTGGCGCCGATTAAAAAATTAATTTTTTTAAAAATGTTTACGCATTATTCCCGCTCGTGTCCAATAATGCCACTGCCGCTTTTTGTGAATCTTTGCGATTTTATTAAGATCTCGGTTGTTCTCCCAATTATTTGAACTCCTAATCTAAAAACTTCATTTGACTATGCTTTTAACATTAGGGTAACGTGCTCGCCTCTCATCATGCGGTTTTGAATTCGAATCCCATTCAGGCACGGCATATTTTCATACGTTACAAAAAATCATTTCATCCTTCACACCGTCTGCATTAGCAGTAATTGCAGAACAGTCGGACGTTAAACAAAAAAACAAAAATTAACATTAGACCTAATTGTTCAATTGCATTGAACCATGTAGACAAATTCCATTCAATGCTGCTGAATCAATTTCATTGATCAACCACATTGAACAATCGAATTGTACCGTATGTATTCCGCTTAAGATATTCTTAAAACTCAGTTTTCCATTATTCTTACAAAATTCATTTTGTAAGAGAAAAGTTAATCTTTTCTCGTTGTTTTTACCTACTTAAATTACCGTTGAACTTATGCCATCAGGCACGTAGCCATGGCTTGGGGGTTTCAACCCTAACCAGAACAAAAAACAATTTCATATTATTTTATAGACTATTATTATGTCGCGGGCACCTGGTTCGACTCACCAGACTCAGCCCCGTACCAAAATCCTTCCTGATAATTTTTTTTCCTGGCTACGTACCTGTAAGCTGTACATTAAAACATCTTTTTAACCATGAGAAGGATAATAATAGATGGTTCTAAAGTTTGTAAATACTACTAAAACAGAAAAAACCAGGAGTGACCTCCTTTTCAATAATTTCTACGTGTCAGTCCCATTTTTACTTTCTCTTGCCTATATGAATATATAGGAAGGAAAGTATTGTTTTCATGTCGATTTTTCGAAATCGAGTTTTCACCGGATCTATACGTTTTCAGACCCCCTGAACCCAAAAAACATGTTTTTAGCGATTGGTCTGTGTGTGTGTGTGTGTGCGCGCGCGCGCGTGTGCGTGCGTGTGTGTGTGAACAGAATATCTCAAGAACGAAACATCGTACGAACTTGAAACTTGAAACTTAAGTTACATACCTCTACCGGACCCGACACGAACATTTTCATCAAAATCGGTCAACCGGAAGTAGTAGTTTATTCGTGTAATTTTTCACTTTTTGTGATTTTCTCAAAAACTGGTCTTACGATTTTTTTAAAAATCGCCTGGTTTATTCAATTTTTTATTCTCTACAAGATAGGGTAGGCGCCATGTTTGCTGAAATTCTTGGTGAGGCTGTTTTTACGTAAAAACATCGTTTTTTTAAGATTACGGCTTTAATATGCATTTTAGCGCAAAAATGTATATAACAAAAGTTGTAGAGAATTTAAAATCCTACAACTTTTATTTCAAACATTTTTTTGTATAATGCTTATTTTAGCAATAATTAGAAATTTTCTGTTTTTTTCTCACGAAAACGTGTGAAAAATCGATTTTTTAAAGATTTCGGCCTAAGTATGCATTTTATGACAAAAGTGTAGGCCTATATAATCAAATTTATAGAAAATTAAAAGATCTACAACTTTTAATTAGAGCGTTTTTCTCTACAGAGCCTAGTTTAGCGTGAAAGAGTGATTTTCCGTATTTTTAAGCCGAACTGAGGTTGATTTTCATTATGCGTCTTTCATATATGATTAAAAGTAGGTTATGTTTTTTGAGTTTAGTTTTTTGTTTATTACTAATGTAAGGTTTATTGTTAATTATTTGCATTGGCAAGAGAAAGTTGTGTGAGTGTTTCACACCAGATTTTTAACCATGAATATCAGATAAAAATGATCATGAAGGCAATGGTGAGACAAAGTTAGTAGATACAAAGTGCCAGACTTAATACGAATGCAGAAAAGCGTTATTTTAAATTAGTTATGTGATTTAGCTAACTGAGAGAATAATGATAAGTTAACGTAATAGAGAGGAAAAGTGTAAACATTTCTCTCGTTTTGGAACATCAAGCACCTGCACTAATTCAACTTAGTTATTTCAAAACTAGTCTTACATTTTTACTTTCTCTTACCCTGTGTGAATATATAGGAAAGGAAGGGTAATATGTAGATGGAAATGGGCGATGAAAAAATGCCATACCTAACCGGGAATTGAGCCCGGGACTAGAATATATACGTGAAGGTTAATGCGATTCACCGTGAATTTTTGTATTATAAAAAATCGCAGGATAACATTATCGTAGTTAATATAGGTCTAATTACTGTACCAGTAAATGTAATTAAATTTCATATATGCCAAATTAGGGAGCCTACAATGATCAACCAATAAAATTCAACTTTATTTTTCAGGGTTATAACATTATTGGCTTGTTAGAAACCATACTATTGAAATATTACAGTAATTAAACTGTACAATTGTACAATGTACGAATTAACCATGTCTTAGCATAAAGCTAATTAATTACATGGGTGACTAAGTTTTAATGTGTATATGGTATAAACTGAACAATATTACTGCTTTATGAGCAACAAAATAAATTAACCGGATGCCCCAAAAATATAGGAGTCAGAATTATTTCATTTAATATTAATGGTGTAACAAACTCTACTAAATTTTTTGCGCACCATACCCCATTCTTTTGCTGTCATCAGTATCTTCTAGCTATGGTATCTCAGCAACAAATTGAACTATTTCATAGGGGTTGTCTCTTTTTATAACGAAAAGATCTGTTTAATTGAATGAAAAGATCTGTTCAATTTAAGAACAATAAGCCACCCCATGACTCAAAATTAATAGTATGAATGTAACTTTTTTTATTATTTAATTGGATAAGTAGTAAATACTACAAATTCACGCCCAACAGAGGATATTGTAGCATTTGCTTACATCCGATTAGTAATAAATAAACTTTCATTTAGACTATTTATACTTTCATTTATTAATTCATAACTGATATTCCTTATACGGTAGGTATGATGGTTCAAGACACCCTTTTTTACCTCCCGGTTTAAGCAAGGCTGAATTTTAACAATGTTCTTTAATGTTCTTCTTAACATACTTTTTTTAATGAAAATAAAAATTCATTTAATCTATTAATTTTTTTTTTAGTTCATTTTCAGGGGAATCAGTATATTGGTTATTAGCGACTACGTTGGGGTGAGAATGATGGGTTTGAAATTGTAATAATTTTTCAGACCCTGGCTGGGAATAGAACACGGGACCTCCGATTTAAAGCGTATCACGCTAACCACTGGGACACGGAGGCAGCCATTTATTAAATTTAAATTTCAAACATATTTTAAAAAATGTATATGCCTAATATTAAATAAAAATTATAAAACATTTAGCTAATTTTTAGATAAATTTACAATTTTGGTACTTCAATTTTCTAATATTAAACATGTGATCATAATCGTCCTCTACAAAGAGGAGTGGACAAGTTGGCATTTTAAATTGATCGCAGCTTGTGTTGATTTATTTCGATTCACCATACCAGCGGGTTAGCCTGTGAAACAGTAGATAAGTCCTGCACTAGTAAAAGAATTGCTGCGCCGAACTGAAACCTCGATCTTTGGTTTTTCTTTTCAAGAATTGCTGTGCTGTTAGTAAATACAACATTTTAAACATTGATGTTAAAAATTAATTTTTTTAGAATGATAAATTGAAATTAAAAATAATAATTTTTACTCGGCCTGAACGATTTTAATATGACGTCAAATATATTGGTAGTTTCAGTAATCAATTTAGGTTAACAATTTAAAATTAGAACAAGGTTGGTTCACCAAAACAAGTAGTAGTTGCTTCAAATTGTAACGTGTTCATAATTACAAAAATATATTACAAACTGCGTTTTCTTTCGTGCGACTATTCTTATTTCTTATTATTATGTACCGTAATATTATAAATAATTTTTCATTGAGGACAGGAAATTTGAACTGTAACAAAAAATACAAATAAAATTTGTAAAATTTTTGACTTAAAATATTCTCAAAGTTTCATTTATATAGATAAAGAAGAGATCAATAATTAAAAAAAAACCATCATGTTTCTAAGTGTTCTGGTTTTGGAGAAAATATTTCTAGGTTACCATTGAATAAGTTAGCGTAAATAACAAATAAATTGACTCTTCATTCCAAGTTACGTCCATATTTGTTAATTCCGGTGATCCGAAAAAATTGGTTATCCCAAATTGCTCCGCCAAATTATTTCGGATAACCGGAATTCCACGGTTGCAGTTATGACACAGGAACTGGTAATAATAACAAAGGAAACACTAATTGCAAAACAAATTATTTGTTAGTGTAGAATTTACAGCAAACAAGTGAGGCTATTGGGACCAAAAAGAGCAATCTACTTTTTTTTGAAAATTTATATTATGGTGTCACTTTCCTTTGTAAGCCTTCTTTTCATAGCTTGAATAAGATATAACAAAAAGGTACAAAAGCAAATTTAAATCTAATTCAAAAATGGTTTCATTTCTAAAAGGTCAAACTTCATAGCAATCTATAGTGCAAGTCATATGATCTGTTTTATAGCATTCATTTAAGTTTCAGGTTACACGTGCTACTTACTATCTGTTGCTTTTTGTTGTAGTCTTTAAAAATTGTATAAATTATAATTATTTTAGAAATATTCCTCCTCAATTGTGCACCATATTTCCAATCAATCAGAACTTAGATTGTTTTCTTGGTTTTACATTCGATTTTATAGAACACTGTGTATGGATTTTACCATCTGAGTAAATTTCTGAATTGTGTATCTAACATTTATCATGATTCCTCAATAAAAATTTTATTTCAGCTACTGAAGAATAAATAAATATTGTTAGTTATATAACACTGTACAGTGATATTCTAGAAATTTTTGAGGGAATAAATTGTGTATTGTATGAGGTGGAGTGTATTGAAAAAGGATAATGAATAGCGATGAATGGAATGTTTTGAATTGAAGTTTCCGGAAATACTGGTAGAAACTTTAATTTTATTTTGATTCCCTCTACTATACTATGTTCTGGTAAAGCGGAAAAATGTTTAAAAGGGTCTTGATTGTTTTAAAAACTGTCAGACTGCAGGTATAAAGACAGTTAGGACCTTTGTAGTGAGTTAGTTGTTATCTGAATTGTGAATGGAAAGTGTTGTCGGACAGTTCTTTGTCATAGGGTCGGTTCTGAATTACGTTAATAGTGCTTCTGCGTACAGGTGGTAGCAAGTTATTGTGTACAGGTAAGTCAATTGTTTTGATTTTTGATTGACAGTGTCTTAACTTATGATCAAGTTTAGTTTAAGCTTAATTTTTTAATTAATTTAATTGAAGTAATCTAATATGGTATTTGTTGGTGGTCTAATTTTGGTAATTAATTGTAGTAATTATCAATTGTGACAATAAATAATTGTTATAAGTTTAAAGAAAATCTATTTATGATTTGTTATACCAAAATCCCGAACGAACCTAGGCTTAGGTGTTAAAGTATTTTCCAGAATGTCACAGATAAATCAATTAACAAACTGTTTGAAAAGACACTATAACAAACATATGAATGCAAGCAAGTTGCGATTGCGGAGCTGTCAGATTGTTACCTTACCCGATTTATTACTCATCATCTTGTAGCTCTATAACCGTGAGTAGGCTTGGCTTCCTCTACAATCCTTCTCCAATTCTCTCCGTTAGTTTCTAGAACCCTCCATCCTCTCTCAATATTTTAAAATCAAATTATTCATAAAATCTTCCATTCACCTCTTCCTTTTCTAATACATATACACTAGTATATTACTAGTACAGTCGGTTTTCTACTTATGACTTTTAAAATTAGTTTCTGTACTACTAACAGGGGACTCAAATAGCGAACAAAGCACCACCCCAACCCAAAATCCTGTAAGTCAAGAATGACTGCACCGTGAAAAAAAAGTTTTATAGGTTTTAATTTCAAGGACACTTCTAAGTTTTCTAAATAAATATTATAGTTTTCCTCAGACGCTGACATAATCGATTTAAGAGTTCCTCCCATCGAATCAAAAAATCGACTATTATTCCTAAGTACCTTATTGACTGTTTCTTAGTTATTTTACGACATCTGTAACTGGTAAATTCTGAACAATTATGACAGTTAAGTGCTTAAATTCGGGCTGGCTAAGTAAACTTGGAGAAAAAAAACACAAAAATGGGCCTTCTCCGCGTTCTTAGAAAGCAAATTTTTATTCAGCCACCTCTTATCAACTTTTAGTAGGCCTACCATCTCTGCTCTTCCTTTAGCTGTATCCCTGTCCGGTCCCGCAAACAATCGTACAGTGTTATCTGCAGAAGCTACTGCAGTCCCATTCATTGGTATTCTAACACAGCTTCACGTAAAAAGAAAAAGAAGCTATTGTTACAATATATTCCTCCCTGGTATGACTAGTTACCTCTGTTACTACCTAAAGGTTAATACTTACTAATAAACAAGAGAAAGAACTAGATTATTATTAAAGCTATAACAGAAAAATGCGTTTTTCCTATAATTTGTGAACCGAATGTGATATCGTGATAAAAATCGTACTAAGCCCATATCAAGTGGAGGCGCACGATTCCGATAGAAAAAAGTCTACTTTACTCCATATTTCTGTATAGTACCGCGAAGTGAAAATTTTGAGTAGCGCAGTGATTCACGTTTTCATTAATAACTTAAAGTTTTGCATTTTATGTTTTATTATTTTACGTTCACACCTAGCTGAACAATGTAGTTTTACAGAATACAGCCAATGTTAAACAGTCTTTAACATTGACAATATGGCTTTTTTATAATTACAATATCAGAAAAATATAAGAAGTACTCCTTCAATACTGACCGCTAATATTAAGGAGTGGTATTTTATGCTATTGAATTAATAATGCGCCAAAACAAACAACACTTTGCTGCAAAAGGACAACGAGGAGTATAAATTTTAACCAATCGAAGTTTTAGGGGGGTATTTCAATTAAATTTAGAGATATGAAAATACAACATTTTAAACATTGATGTTAAAAATTAATTTTTTTAGAATGATAAAAATAAGTAAGTAATGATAAGTATTCCATGAATATCACCAGTAAATTACATATAAATTAGTAGAACAGAAAACACCAGAAATTGGCAGATTTCGGGAGCTCTGGGCCCAAAAAGGCGTGACCTTACAATTGACAGGTCTTACAATAAAATACCATACAATTGTAAGTTTCTCCACTTAACCTCTGTGATCCACCTACGCCTCTGACCGCGAGTAATTAAAAACAAGAGAAGGAACTAAGTGCACTAACGTGATAATGAAATAATGAACGGAAATAAAGAAATACTAATACAATTTTGACGAAGATTCCTGGTTCAAATCCTAGTATAAAGGTATATTTATTTGTATACGGATTTGAATATTAAACAGTGGTTACCGGTGTACTTTGATAGTTCGGGTTCAATTAACCATATTCTCTCAGGAATGGTCAACCTGTGTCTGAACAAGACTAAGCCTCATTTACATGTCATACAAAATCATCTTTATCTCATTAGTTCACGGGGTTGCTTATTGTTCTTAAATTGAACAGTTAGCAACGTACACACATTAGGGATAAATTTTTTTTTTAATTGACGTTAATTCTAATAACTATCTGCTAATGATATTTGTTACTTGAAAGTTAAAAGCACACGAGGTTTAAATTCATTCATAAATTATCTATGGAACGCTTTAATATACAGTGACGTCATTTACAACTATTAGCAAACCTTATTAAAACATAATTGATGTGACAGTTCTGTAACATAGTTAAGTTGAAACATTTTAATTGTACTGATTCAAAGTTACAGATAAATAATGAATTTATCTCACGGAAAATTCTTGGTTGTCTTTTTATGTCATCTAATACGGCTATCGTAAGTAAATAATTTATTTTTAATTTTGTTTAAATATGGACCATTAGCCACTATTAATTTATTGTACCTTATTTCTTATGAGAATATAATAAAATTATAATAATTATACTAAATATATGTACTTGCTTATTATTATACTTATAATAATAAAATAATAATATTTCTTATAATACTATAATTTCTTACCAATACGAGCTCGTTGCTCATTGCAATCTGTTCAATTAAACAATAAAAAGCAACCACTTGCCCACAACAGGCAGGTGGAGTGTTAAACTATTGCACTCGATCTGTTAGTTCCACGGCTACCAAAAGTAGCTCTGTTTTCTATCATACAGTCAGTCAATTATATGAATGAAGCATCTAAGAAAAGAAGAGGTAGAGGTGTAAAGGACAATAGTCAGAGTTATCTCCTCTGAGAGTAATGAATTTCATTATACAGCCAGACCCAGTGGCGAATGAACTAAAGGTGTCATTTGCAGGATGGAAAGTAGATGCTTTACAGAGGACCTGGCATGCTGATAAGCATACTTATCCAATCAGTAAGAAAGGCAATGGTAAACCACCCAAATCCTCGTTTTAATTAGTAAAGCCACTAGAGGTTCAAACCGACCTTTCGGCTGATGACCAAAACAACAAATATAACTAATTTTTTTAAAAATTCCTAATGTGTGCACATTGCAATCTGTTCAACTTAAAAACGATAAGCAACCCAATGACCCAATGAGATGAGGATGATATGTATGACGTGTAACTGAGATGTAGTCTTGTACAGATTCAGGCCAACCATTACTCAGAGAGTATGCTTAGTTGAACACCAACCATCAAAGTACACGGGTAACCACTGTCTAGTATTCAAATCCGTATAAAAGTAACTAACTACCTTTTCTAGGATTTAAACAAGGAACCTTAGTCTCGGAAAATCAGCTGTTAAACAGCTGACTCGTGGCGCCGACTTTACCAACCCCGTGGGTCATATATATGAAATGTATGAAGAAAGTTATATTTTCATGATAAATTTTCAAAGTTTAGTTTTCACCGGAAATTCACGATTATAAATGGTAAACCATGGTCTCCTGAACAAAAAATAAATAAAAATGTTTTAGCGAATGGTCTGTGTGTGTGTGCGCGCGCGCGCGCGTGTGTGTGTGTGCTACTAGGGGACCGACAACTTTTTTTTAAATCACCTCATTAACTACATTTTTTATTTTCTACTAGACAGAGTAAGCCCCAAGTCTGCTGAAATCCTTAGGAAAGCTGAGAACTCCTTCCAGTAAAAATGTTTTTTTTTTTAAGATTGCGGCCTGTATGTGCATTAGAGAAAAATTAAATTAAATTAAAATTATATAAAATTAAAACCTACAACTTATATTTTTAGCATTTTTTCTATAGTCTTTAGTTTAGCGTGAATTAGTGATTTTTCATATTTTGCTCATTGAAATCAGTAAAAAATTGGTTTTTAAGATTGCAACCTTAGTATCCATTTTAGGGAAAATTCAGTTACATACGGCAATCTCTCGGTAGCTCATTTTATAGCTAAAAATAAGAAAAAAATTCATATAAACATAGACCCGAAAGCGCTTCGTTTGCCAGTTTTACAGGGACAAATATTTCACCGAGAATTCAGTACCCTCGGTGAAATGAGATCATTTATAGACATTTTTCAGGCTGTAATATAGAGACAAATCTGATGGTTTCTTATGCATTTCTACCTGATAAATTGAATAATAGTGGTCTCTGTAATGTACCTTCATTCGTTTTAAATATATCTTGCGTAAAACACTAGATTTGGCGCTAAAAAATAACACATTTTTGTCTTTAACATGAAATTACTTTGGTAAATGGCAGATTAAGGTGTATTTTTCATTAATTAGATTCATAGAAAATTTAATAATTCTGAAAAGATTTATGTAAATTACTTCAAAGGAAGTTGAATACTAGATATTGATATTTAACTTTATCTAAAAATAAAACAAACGTAATTGTGAAAAAACGTTTAACTGCATGAAATACTAACTAATTTTGTCCATAGATTAGAAATAACTGCTGATTGCCATTCAATACTGTAGATTTACATAAAATTAATGAATTTCAGTTTAAAAAAAAACCGGAAAGTTAGTTATTTGTTACCTACAAAAGGTGCTCAAAGTGGCACCCGTTTTGCTCAATACACAATTTCGGCTTAAAATGGCCACCCCCGGTCTCCCGCCATCAGAACTTTTTCTATGAGGGTTGGATGAAGTCAATTGTTTATTAAAAACGAATTAACACTTAAAAAGAGTTAACGAAATCGCATAATAAAAGCGGCAGAAACTATTAAGAATACTCCTAACGCTATGAGACGCGCTGGAAAAGAATGGATTCGTCGAGCAAAATGGTGTATTGAACAAAACGGGGGCCACTTTGAGCGACTTTTGTAGGTAACAATAACTAATTTTTACGTTGTTTTTAAACTAAAATTCATTAATTTTATGTAAATCGACAGTATTGAATGACAATCAGCTGTTATTTCTAATCTATGGACAAAATTAGTTAGCATTTCATCATATTCATCATTTCATCATATTTAGCGCCAAATCTAGTGTTTTACATGACTAAGACCAATTTTATTTAATTTATCAGGTAGAAATACAAACCATCAGATTTTTCTCTTTATTATAGCCTGAAAAATATCTATATGGCCTCGTTTTACCGAGGTTACTGAATTCTCGGTGAAATTTTTGTCCCTGTATAACTGACTAACGAAGCGTTTTTGGGCCTGTGTTTACATGAACTTTTTTTTCTTATTTTTAGCTATAGAATGAGCTACCGAGAGATCGTCGTATAGCTCTGAATCACCCGATATAACCAAACTATAGAAAATAAAAAACCTAACTTTTATAGGTAGGAAGTAATAAACATATTTATATTGTTTTAATTTGATGTTTTCAAAATTGAAATAAATAGTTGGTAAGCTATTATTGCCAACCTATGAAAAACCTTTTCTCATTTTGTTTAAAACAGTCATTTTTAGTAACAACTTAGTCTGGTTATGTAATTAATAAAAGTCGAATTTATATAGCTTGTATTTATTATTTACTAACTTAATTTGAATCAATTTTCTCAGAATTTAATTTTTGTATTTTGAATTTAAAACAATTTGTTACTTAATTTAGCATTAAACAAAGTTATTTTACGTCAAATCTAAATAAGTGTTATTTTCGACACCTAATTTTCGTCAGATATTTCGAAATTAAAAAGGATACAGTTCTGGGACCTGGTTTATTGAATTTCATTGAGATAAAGCATTAGAAATGTCAGTATGGTCTCATTTCAAGGAGTACCTAAATTCCAGGCGAAATATTTCGCCAGCCGTAGGTCTAACTCACTAACAAAGCGCTTGCGGACCTATATGAACATTATTTACTTTTTTTGCTACAAAATAACTTTGTAAAGATTTACCTTTAAGACACTCTGTATACCCTTTTCCCCTAAAATTTATCTAATTCTAAGGTCGCAATCTTTATAACATTTTATACCGTCAGAACACAGCGCCCCGAAAACTTGAGCAGACATGCCGCTTACCCAATCTTGTGTAGCACAAAAAATGTTAATGAGGTAATATGTAGTAAATGGAAAAGAGTTAAAACATTGCACAAATGAACTATTCCTTCTATACTTCCCGTTTACCGATTTTGATGAAAAAGTATGAGTTGAATTTTTCGCGCTCACACACACACACACATGGGTCAATCGGTAAAATCATGTTTTTTAGTACTGGGAACCTGAAAACGTGGATTTTCGGTGAAAAGTCAATTTCAAAAAATCGACATGAAACAATAACTTATCTTCCTCCATATAGAATTATTCCATATAGGACAGAAGAAAGTGAAAGTAGGTATGGTTAACACCTAAGCCAAGGTTCGTTATCTGGATATAAGCAGAATACATCCTCCAAGCTATCTTGCAGATAGCTTGGAGGAAGTGTTTAATTTGACAGAGAGTGAACTGAAAAAAAATCATTATATTGTGCCTAAATGGCAGTCTACTGACGTTAAATATAACCAAAACTAGGTGTTTAGTTTTCTCGCTGACGGATGCAACTAAGCCAACAAGAAACGCACTCAGACTTCATCAGTGTGATGACAATGAGGATGTATATAATTGTCCCGAAATTGAGCGATCTGATCTCATCAAATATTTGACAGTAATAGTGGATGACCTCTTAAGATGGAAGTTACATATTGATATTACTGCGAAGAAAGTAAGAAAATTAGTATACAAGTTTATCCAGTTGCGTCAAGTGATGTCAAAGGTGTTGCTTCGTTGGATTTAATATGCGTTGGTGGAGTATTTAATTAGGTATAGCATTCTGGTTTGGGGAGATGCGTGTTTAATGTAATTTGATCCACTGATTAAGGTACAGAAACTAATTTTGAGAATCATTGGAACGATCCCACCTGGTTTTCCGTCTGAGCAGCTTTTTGGTGACTCGGCTGTATTGAGTGTTAGGCAGTTGTATGTTCTGAGGATATTGTTGTTCATTAAAACATTTCCAGGGTTTGCTTGTGTCTTGGGCCATACGTACAACACTCGTAGGAAATATGTTAACTTAAGGGTGCCTAGGATGAATATAGCATTTGGACAAAGATAGTTGTGTTGTATTTGGGACCGAAAATCCCAAATAGCCCGCCTGAGAACCTAAGAATTGAAATATCTTTCCATAAATTTAAGTGGGAACTTAAGAAATGGTTGATGGTGCTAGGGATGACAGGCACCGAGAGACTGAAAGACTTTTCCACTGCCTCCCTGACATGTACCCGAAAAGAGTGTATGGTCCAGTCATACACCCAAGTACTTCGCCGAAGGACACGGAGAAACCTCCACATTCCCCACAATAAAAACATTGGCGCCAGTCTTCATCGTCGCACCATAACCACAATCTTAGTTTTTTCCGCTGCGACCTCTAATCCACACTCAGATAACCATCCTACAATATCCCTAATGGCCGAGTTGCTTTTCTCGACTACCTTTACTTCTGTCCTACCAACCACCACCAGTACCACTAGATCGCCTTCAAACGCAACAGACATGCAACCCTCCGGTAGCTGCACCTGCAAAACCCCATCGTACGCAATGTTCCACAATGCTGAACCAATAACCGATCCCTGCGAAACACACTCAATCCTAACCGCTATATTCCTATCCACAGAAGTACCCATGGACCTACCTATCTGAAAGATACCCTTGTATGACACGCCTGAGACACAGTTTAACCTACGTTTTGCGTAGTTCGCGAAAAATCACACCCGACGGTACGCTATTGAACGCATTCCTAATATCCAAGATAATCACCGCTGCGATCTTCATAAACCACCACATTTTCGCCACCGCGCCTTCCACGATGCTTAAAACTTTCTGCACTGCATCAATTGTGGAACGGTTCTCGCAAAAACCGTACTGTCGGTCGCTAAGCCTCCCAGTCCTCTCAACTTCCGCGTTAATCCTGACTCCAACAGTCGCTTTAAAAGCTTATTCAAATTGCCCAGCAGACACAATCGCGGTACGCCGAAGGGTCACCATCTTCCCGCCCACCCTTCTTCAACAGTACCACCTCGCCATCTTCCACCTGCGTGGTCCTCACTCATGAGTGAGAATGTACTTCATTGCGATAAACTTTGATGGTTGGGGTTCAATTAATCATACTCTCTCAGGAATGGTTGGCCTGAGTCTGCACAAGACTACGCTTCATTTACACGTCATAGCGTACATATCATTTGAATCTCATTTGGTCTTGGGGTTGCTTATTGTTTATAATTGAACAGACTGCAATGTGCAGATATAAGGGATTTAAAAAACAATTACTCTTACCTAGAACGAAATACAATATGTACATTACGCAGACATTTTCTTAGCGTACTATGTATTCACACTAATAGCACTCTGTATGACAACTTGAACTGACTGAATTCATCTAAACTAACTGACGAAAGGGGTTAACCCATCTATACTGTTTTTAGCCTTTTAGAAGGGAATAGAAAGAAAATTTAGTTAACAATAATATAAGTAAAAAGGCTTTCTTCCGAATCCTGGAAGCAATGATTAAAAGAGGTAGATTGTACGAGAAGGAGCAAAATAATGAGATTCTGAAAATTTTTGTACTTTACTAATAAATAATAAAAGGGTATACACGCAAAAAAATTAGAAAACAGTAGAATTTGAATAAAACTTTATCGCGTGATATGACAATAAGAGCCGATATCACCACTTCACCCTTGCCAGGTAATAATGCTAGTCACATAACAATACACTCATACAATACCAGGTCTGACCTAATTATCTCACCTAAACCATTTTAGCCAGATGTTACAATATATCTTTCAATCATGTGCAAGAATTTGTCAATTGAATTTAACATCTATATATTTTTTCAAAACAAAATTCACTAGTGTTCCCCTTAAAGTGTAGAAATATCGCATTATACGTCATCTACTAAGCTAAATACGCTTATTACAGATTCCTTTGTAGTAAAATTCGCCTAAGACGAATTTTAAGGGACAACCCCATGTTAGTGCACCAGACCGAAATGTGTCATAGACGAGATACAAATAGAATTGGCTTATCTCTAATGAGAAGTGATCTTCACAGAACTACCGTACTGATTGTGTAAGTGCGTAGTTTACAAATGACGCGTTGAAAGTTATTTTTTGCCGCCGTGACATTTTTTATTTTCTCTCTCTCTCTGTGAGTATAATATAGGAAAAGAAAGTATTGTTTAAATGTCGATTTTTCGGAAAAGAGTTTTCACCGGAAATACACGTTTTCAGACCCCCTTAACCCAAAAAAACCATGTTTTTAGAGATTGGTCTGCGTGCCTTTGTGAGTGTACGTGCGTGTGTGTGTGAACAAAATATCTCAAGAACGGAACATTATACGAAGTTGAAACTTGGGACTTAAGTTATATAGGCTACCATAAGGGAACCCAACACGAACATTTTCATTAAAATTGGCCGGAAGTAGTAATTCAGTCGTGAAATTTTTAATTTTTTGCGGTTTTTTAAAAACGGCTCCTACTATTTTTTTTAAATCGCCTCATTTACTACATTATTTTTGCTCTACAAGATATGGTCTACTTAAATTCTTGAGGGAGCTGTGCTCTCGTTCTCGTGGTATAATTTTTTTTTTTCATATTGGGGCCTTAATTGTATTCTAGGACGAAAGTGTATCAATAAAAGTTTTATAACATTAAAAGACCTACAACTTTTATTTTGTACATATTTTTCTGCAACGCTTAGTTTAGCATTAATTAGCGATTTTCTCTATTTTTTACATAAAAATCGGAAAAAATTGGAATTTTTAGGATTACGGCCTTGCTATTTATTTTCGACAAAAGTGTATAAAATCAAAGTTATACAAAATTAAAAAATACGAAATATTTTTTCTACAGAGTTTGAACGTCAATCGATGATTTCCGTATTTTTAAGTCTGTTGAGGTTGATTTTCATTTTGGGTCATTCACTTATGATTTAAACTTGGTTATGTTTTTACTTTTACGTTAGATAAAGAAAGTCGTGTGAATATTTCACAAAAGTTTATTTATTTATTACACTCACTCTCCTTCTCTTATGGGAGAACATTCATTCGAAATGAGTTAAAAGTAAGTACTGCTTGAAAATAAGGAAGCAAATAGTAATGGTTCGAGGTAGCTTTTATTTTACATGGCTTTTTACAAGGTTAGTTAGCTTAACACATCAGAGATATCATTCGCAAATGGCGTATTGGATCATGTTATTGTAACGCCATATTCAAACAACAAGAATTTACTACAAGGAATAAACAATACGTAAATTAATTTCATATTATTCATTTACTATTATTTCGTTTTACGAAGGACGTTCAATAATCAACGAGACAAATTATATTAATGTAGAGAAAAAACGGTTCACAATGATATTGAAACTTTCACAACACTACTTACTTTACACTTTGAACATTGTCTCCAGCAACATTTATACCAGTCATCAATTAATTTTGATCAAGTTCCGTCAAAAGTTGTGATGATAATAAATATTTAGATCTTAGCCCAATACTAATTGTTGATTCGAAAAAGGTTTGAGCAATAAAATGTAACAACTTCACATTACTGTAGGGGCCCGAGTACAAAAGTTGAAGTTTTTTTGCATTTTGTAGCATGAGTTGCTTTTAACCTGATCGCGGCTGTAAACTTGTCCAGAAACATCAACTCTCTCTAGAGAAACTTGCGTATGCGGCAAGTTAGCATCACCAGTTCTCAGCATGAACACAGCCTGAAGAATGGCAATCTATGATTGAATCGTCGTTGATCTGTAATATGAAATAGTGAACAATCTATGACAAGTGCATCGATGTTAAGTGGAGTGTATTAGTGGACAATAATATAAGTTATGTAAATTTTTATTCTAAAAATCCCTAGTCTAGTTACAATCACGGTAAATAGAAGAGACGGTAGGGGTCACGCGCATACCGGCCGTTATGAGTACATACCGTCACTAGCAAATGACGTCACCGGTGCGGAAAGCACCAGTTTTTTAACTTCGTTCTTCTACATTCAAGACTAATATTGGGATATCCCAATATTAGTCTTAATAATTACAATAATACTATAATTACATTATAATAATAAATATTATAATAATTACATTTTGTCTACTATAATAAAAACAGCGAGAATAATAATGATGAAAAATTTTAATGAAATGAAAGTAAAATATAAAATAATTTCCTGCTATTTTTCGTTGACGATTTAAGTAAACAGATTGTCTTTAGATATTCACATTATGAAATAAAAATGTTTAAACAAGTCTGTAATTGTAATATAAATAAATTCATGATATTCGGTAACCTACTTGAAGGAAAATAAAATGGTTGTGAATATTTAACAGTTAGGCCTAAAGTTAGCCTATATGTTATTTTCCGCAAAAAGATGTTTTAAACTCGCAATCAGCGAGTTTTTTTTTAAATCTGTGTTTTCGGCTTTAATACAAGTTATTTCTCGCAAAAGTTCAGTAATTTTTCTCTCAGACACAAATTTTCGTTTCTCATCGCTATAAAATCTTCAGAATCTTTTGCGTTGTAGGTTCGGTGTGAATAGGATTATTTTCATTAGCAATAGGAGGTTCATAACAACCATAATTTTCTCCTTGCGAAACAAGAAATTCTATTATTTTTCTCTTTTTTCATGTCTCAAATTTCTTTCGGAGTCACTAAAATTTTAAACAGTTTCGCGAATTGGTATCTTATGATGTGGAACTGCAGACAATTTTAATCTTTTTGTAGCTTTAAAGTTACACAGTTCAGAATTTAAATCGCGTTCGACGTCACAGTCTTCAACATAAGCACCACAAACACGCGCAGAATCAACCGAAAAATTGTCTGCACGTCGACAAGCATGTAATCATGCTTTTCTTAAGGTTTCATCTTTCAGAAAACGGTGAAACGAAACTATTTCATGTATATTTTTTCATTGTTAGCACAATCCGTAACAATTTTCAGTGTAATTATATTAGAACTCACTAGATATAAACACGTACTAAGTATTAGAAATAACAAAAGAAAATTAAAGACATAATTATACTATTATTAGGCCTTATATTTACTAGTTTTTATTATGTTCAATAATATATTCAATTAAATTAATGCACAAAGAATTCACATATTACCGTTAGGTGGTAATTAGACGGACTGACAACATTCACAAATACCGAAATGATGCAAACAGCTGGCGGTGTTATTAAGGACCGGTGACGTCATCGGCTATTGCGGATCCTAACGTGACCCCTACCGTCTCTTCTATTTACCGTGGTTACAATGATAAAGGTCTAGGCATCATTTTTCTGACCTTTTGGCGCAAAAAATTATTCTACATTTCCGATTTTTGGTACATACGTCTTTATACCTATTTCTGTGGGACAGTAATTATTTCCAAATTTTTAGTTCACTAATAAAAGTAAAAAACGGAGTATTCGTTTAAAATTGTCGCTGGAGAACTACAAAAAGAAGCGATTTTTCACTTTTAGAATTAACAGTACTGACACAAAAATGGGTTTGAGTAGATGGTTTTAGCACCAAAATTTGTGTCTCTATGTCCTCTACAAAAAGTTAATAATATATTTTCAAAAAAAATAATCCCCAAAGAAGATATAAATACAACTCTATTTCGAAATGACAAAATCTTTGCGAAAAAGGCAATGACGGCACGATTCAATTTGTGCTATCGACGTTAAAATAAAGACAATGATATGGTGGTTTTTGTATCTTGTTGTACGGCATTTAGATTTACCATGAATTTTTTCAAGTTTTTTTTTTGAGGAAAATGGCTGAATGTAAATTATTCTACGAGCATGCTCCATATAAATGTAGGTTGAGACTAAAATAAGCAAGCCGTATTAGAAGGTAATCAAAAAATATTTGGCCTTGACAGTTTCTGAAGTCCGGCACAATTACTTTACCGGTCAAACGCGTAGGTTTTGAACTTGTTTTTTTGTTGGGCTAATCCGGATGTTTCCACTCATGACTTCCATTTAAGACATGTTACTGCGGTTTAACACTTTACTTCATATTGTTCAAAACTCTTGAGTAAATTTCCTCCGGTTTTACACCTTGGGATACCAAGATTCTTATCACTAAACGTTCCTCTTCCGGCATACACGTTTCAAGAGGAGCTAACAATTATACTTTCTCTTACCCTACATGAATATACAGAGACAGAAACAATTGTTTTCATGTAGATTTTTTGAAATCGACTTCACCAGAAACACACATTTTCAGGCTCCCTAAACCCAAAACATTTAGAAATGTTTGGTGCTAATCTCGGTATAGAATGAGAATAAAAATGTTAAAAAGGCAAAAAGCATGGTAATAAGTAGGACACCAAAGAAGATGATAGTAAGCCTGAAAGGGAATAAAATAGAGCAAGTCAAGTCTTTTAGATATCTTGGATCCCTGGTAACGGAAGATATGAGGTGTGCCAAAGAGGTGAAGGTAAGGGACGCAATGGCCAAGGAGGCATTTGGCAGGAAAAGACGGATTTTGTGCAGTGGGCTTGATTTGGAATTGCGGAAGAGATTGACGAAATGCCTTGTTTGGAGTTTGGCCACGTATGGAGCGGAGACGTGGACTTTGAAGAGGAAGGATGAGAGGGGGTTGGAGGCCCTGGAAACGTAGATTTGAAGAAGGCTGGAGAAGATTAGCTGGATGGAAAGAGTTAATAATGAAAAGGTGCTTCGGTGAGTGGGGGAGAAGGGGTTACACAGGTGGGTGGGTCACTAGTTGAGAAGGGAGTGTCTGATTGCAGACGTGCTGGAGGGACCGGCAAGAAGGCGCAAAAGGTACAAAAGGAAGTGAAGAGATTGGCGCGAGATAGGGAGGTTGAAGCAGAACACTACTGATGAAACCCAAAACACATGGTTTTAAAAATTGGTCTGTGTGTATGTTTGAACAAAATACCTCAAGGATGGGATAGCATACAAAGTTGAAACTTATTAGGTACCACTAGGAGACCCGACACGAATATTTTCATTAAATTTGGTCAACCAGAAGTAGAAATTCATTCGTGCAATTTTTCACTTTTTGCGATTTTCTCAAAAATGGCTCCTATGATTTTTCAATTGCCTCATTAACTACATTTTTTATTTCCTACAAGGTAGAGAAAGTACTACCATGTCTGCTGAAATTCTTAGGAAGACTGCTCTCGTAGTAAAATGTTTTATTAAGATTGGGCCTTAATATGCATTTTAGGGAAAAAGGGCGTGTAAAGTTGTAGAAATTGTAATAATTATTACTTCTGTTTCAAACAGTTTTTTCTACAACGCTTAATTTAGTGATTTTGTTTTTTTATCAAAATCGGAATAAATTGGATTTTTTAAAATTAAAGTTTTTTAAAATAAAATAAAAGTTATAGGAAATAAAAAAACTACAATTTTTATTTCAAGTATTTTTCTTGAGTTTAAAGTCAGTTAGTAATATTCCGTATTTTTACGTCCTACGGAGGTTGATTTTCATTTAGTGTCTGATTAAAATTAGGTTATGTTTCTCACTTTACATTGTTTACTGGTTTTTAAACATAGGTTGTATTATCATTATTTACATTGGCAAGAGAAATTCGTGTGAGTGTTTCAACCCAGATTTTTATCTACATTAATTCGTCAAGATAATTATTGAATGTCACTCATTACATTCTAAACCTTTTTTGAAATTTCAGCTGTTGTTGTTGTTTAGGTCATCAGCTGAAAAGCTGATTTGAACCTCTAGTGGCTTTACTAAGGAATACAAGGACTGCTTCTCACAACCTTCCTCACCGAGTGGAAAATGAATGCTTATCAGCATGCCGGGCCCTCTGAAAAGCATTTACTTTCCACCCTGCAAAATGACACCTTCACTTCATTCGCCACAGAGTCTGGCTGTATCATGAAATTCATTATTTCAGAAAAGATAACTGTGGCTAGTGTCTTTTACACCTCTACCTCTTCTGTTCTTAATGTTTCAGTCATATAATTGGCTGACCATGTAATAAGAAACAAAACTATATTTTGTAGCCCTGGAACTAGCAGATTGATTGCAAATAATTTATCACTCCACCTGCCTGTTATGGGGAGGATTATTTTCAGCTAGACTAAAATTTAAGGTATTTCAGCAAATACTTAATAACTTTTTTTATTTTCAGGTCCAGTCAATTTTTGCACATTGATGAATCGTTGTATGCAGAGAAAGAGTGTACACCTAACATAGACTTAAGCCCAAGGTTTGTATTATTTGTAAATTATTAATTTTTTGGATATCCACTTTTTAAATTTCTGTTGAAAAATAATCATTGCGCTATGAATAGGCCTATGAATCAATAAATTTTAATAATAAAATGTCATGATAAACTATTTATCGGGAATCATAATATTAACCCAAAGTTTTTTTCTTATAGGGCACTTTAGACCAGGTGAGATGACTTTAGACGTTTCTGGAAGCTTTTTTGCAACCCAAATTCTCAACAATCGTTCACTGTAGGCTTTTCTCCTTTATTCTATCCACCCGGTGTTCTTCTTCAGCTTTTTATGGAAGTTCTTTAAGCCCTTAATTAGTTGTCTGAATTTAGTTCGGTTCAGTAAGTTTTTTCGGTATATTCCAGTTTTCTCAATATCCGTCCTGGCTTCTTTAAACCATTTATCCGACACCTTAGTTCTATAGTTTAGTGTATTAAAATTTGTTTTGTCAACCGGTTGTTATCCATTCTACACAAGTATCCGTAAAAATTTAGTCTTCTTTTTCTAATAGTTTCCATTAATATTTCATTTACCTCGTACAGTTTTTCTCGTAACCTATATTGTCCGTCTACTATCTTCAGACAGAAATGAGAGAAAGTTGCTCCGCAAGATAATGTATCTTGCGGAGCAACTTTCTCTCAGATTTCTCTGCTTCTTTTAGACCAGCCTTTCTGATCATTCTAAGACACTCACTTGCGTACAGACGCACAGATTTGATTACAGTATTATAATGTCTAATCTTGGCTTGTCTAGAAAGTACTTTCTTCTTATACAAGTGGTGAGTTCCTCAAAGTGCACCAGCCATCTTACCTCGTCTTTAATTGTTCGCTTTCTTATCGCTAGTCTTTAGTTGCATTATATCCCCGAGTTACTTGAAGATATCAACTTTTCGAATTTTTCCATATTGTCTCTACCGGTCGCCTACAAATTAAATACAACAACTGGTTATGATCGGAAACCTGGTATGAGTAAAATATACAGCCACTGGCGACCGGGTGTGAAAAGAACCCTACTGCAGGTTTCCTTCCCATAAGCAGTCAATTTTATTAAAACAAATTTTAATGATTGCAAATTCTATTGTTCCAGTAAAAAACCAAGTTCATTTCCGCCGATGCCAGAACCTGGTAATTTTTTTAACAAACAGATGTAAGTAAACGTATTGTAATAGTAAGTACTATTATTATTGGAGTTTCAGGAGGAATCTATCATTCTTCACAGGCGTATTCCTGCCATCAAAATATTGAAAAAGTTCATACAAACTTCAGTTTGTATGAACCGATTTCAGTTCCCCTAGAGTGATTCGGTCATACTGAATTTTTTTGGTTCACTTTTATTGACAAATTAGGTGGATTTATTTGATATTTGGTCAGAAAAATTGAATGAAACAGGTTCCATGTAAAACATGGGGTATTTTATGAGAGGAATACGCCTGAAAAGTATGGCAGATTCCTGCTGAAACACCCGGTATATTGTTATGTTTCAAATTTATATGGAGCAATCGGAAAATACATCGCGCATATACTTGTTCATATCTAATTAGGATAGTAAATTTAAAAATCTCTATTGGTACAAGATTGCATCAGTTAAAGTTAATCTAATAACCAGACCACTGATCCCGTTCCTATAAAGAATGGGGTACAGCCCATTAGTTCTTACACCACTTATTTTTAACTTGCACTCAGTAATTATTTATTTATTGAATTGTTTGCAACAGGCCGACTACGGCCCAATTACAGAAACAATATTTCATTACAGAGCTAAAGACATGAAAGAAAGAGTAAAAAGAAAAAAGAAAGCAAAAGAAGAGAAGAATCCAAACAAAAATAGTCAATAATGCAAACAGAATTAAATGTACATTAAACATTAGCCTATTGTATACATAGATTTTACAAATAATTTACTGATCAATTAATAATGATAGAGGTCCAAAACAAAAATTTACACATATAATGTGGGATTGCTTGAGAACTTGTAACGTCTTGAAAGACTTAGGAATGGCTGAACTATACGATGTTCGGCTCTGACAAAATGGATCTATTGTCGCAATTCTGTCCACGATATTATAATTAATTATCATGCAGTTAACTGGCGAATAAGCTGCATAATTAGTGGAGAAAGATATGTGATAAAACTTATTTTTTGAACTGTTACAAAAACTTGGGACGCGAAAAGGGATTTTTCCAAGCGTATAAGCATCATTTATTCCACTACAAAATAATTGTTTCAAATATATTAGTGAAGCTAATCGACGCCTATATCCCAGTATTTGCATTTTGAAAGGTATCAAAGTATTATACGGAATTGCAAAGGAGTAGATACGGTTCTGCTTATACAGTTATTTTTAGTACAAATAACGGAGGAATTTGATCTGAAGTTGGTCTATGGCATGACTGTGAACAGCGTAATGAGGACTCCAAACTGAACCAAATTCTAAAATTGACATGACAAAAGGAAAATAAAGGATTTTCAGAGCCGCTATGCTATTTAAATTCCCACAACTTCTTTTAATAAAACCCAACAACCGATTAGCTTTCTTAATAATGTTAGTTACGTGGTTATTAAAAGGTAAAACTGAGTCAACGATTACCCCCACATCCCGCACTTCAGAGACCCGCGTCAAAATGTTATTATTCATATTATAATAAACTCAATTGTATTTTAATAATGGCGTATTTTTCCTGCAAAAGGACATTACTGAATGTTTTGATATATTAATAATTTATTTATTCTTCGCCGACCAAACTACAAGATTATCCAGGTCCACCCGTAACAGCAACGTGTCCGCTATACAACTCACAGAGCAAAATAATTTCACGTCATCTGCGTACATAACTAAATCAGAGTTATGTATCGAACAAATATCATTTATAAACATTAGGGAAAGTAAAGAGCCTAGATTTGACCCTTGAGGAACTCCGGACTGTACAGTAAAAAGGGAAGAAGAAAACCGTTGATAAAACATATTATATAGCCTATTGCTGTCTATCCACCAGGTATGAGCGAAAAATTTCATTAGATTATCGGATAAACCACAATTCTCATCAAGAAGTATTTGGTGAGGAACCGTGTCAAAAGCCTTGCTAAAATCGCATCAGTTTGAACATTGCGCTTCTCAAAATTATCAATTATACATTCCATAAAATTTATCAAGCTAGGCGGTATTGAACGGCCAGAAAAAAAACCATGTGGACGTTCAGAAATTTTGCATTTCACGAAAAAGAAAATGTGCTTTATAAGAGCTGTTCAAAATAATTACTGATAGGCCTATAATTACTGACATCGGAAACATCACCCTTTTTATGTAATGGTATTATCTTAGTGGTCTTCCATTTATAAGGGAACATACAACTACTTAGACCCAAATTAAAGATAAACACAAGTGGTTTAGACAGAATATGGGAGCAAGCCTTTAATATATATGGGGGATTGTTATCAGGGCCAATAGAGCGACGAGAGGGCATAAGTCTAATAGCCTCAACCTCCCATTCAGTGAAGCTCCGGATAAAAATGAGATTAGAATTCAACGAGTATGAAGGATTGAGCTGAGGTAACTCGTCATACTTACCATAAACACTGCTGAAATATTCAGCAAAGGCAGCTGCGCTTGATATCTCACTACCACAGAGGTTGCCATCTGCTGGTTTGATCGGAACCCGTGTCACCCGTTCGCGCTTGTGCTTAAGGAAACGAAACAGTTCATTAACTCTATTATTTGCTATACTATTTTCAGTTTGACGCAAGTAGAAGGAGTAGGCCTTCTTAATCTCTACAATTAGGGCGAATTCTCTTTTCAGGTATTGTTTGATCCATTATAGAATAAATAATAAAAAACGCGTCGACCGCGAGATTAGGATCCGTCAGTGCATACAAAGATTCCCAATTTTGTTGTTATAGAAGGCGATAAAATAAATTAAAATCTGCTTTATAAAGACTATAATTAACATCCCCAAGAATATTATTAGGGGCACCCTTAAACGATCGCTTTTTATTCATGATTATGCACAACGAGGATTCCTCGAAGATGATGACTACATTATGAAATATTGCTTAAAGCTAAATCCAACGTTTTCCCGTTCATCGAGTTTCTGACGTCGTTTAAGGAGAAAAAGCAGCACAGATTAAGGAAGAACAACAAATTTTTACGATTAATCTTACCACAAGAAAGGTTGACCCCTGTGCAAAAATTGGTAAATTAAAATCACCGTAAATTATAAAATAAAAATCTCTACCCAGAGAATTCCGATGGAATTTTACTCTCTTAAAAAAGGTTGTAGTCAGCCGGCGAAGAATCAACAAAATATACAGAACAAAGATACAAAGGGTTGTCTTGGAAATAAAATCTTAACCCAAATATCTTTATTGTCCGAATCTAACTCTCCGAACCTCAAGGAACTGTAACAAGATCGAACTGCGATAACCACCCCGATACCCCTTGATTTACTTGATTTAATTGTATCGCGGTCTTTACGGTAGACAGTAAACTCCGATCCCGGGAACAATTCAGACATATATATAAATCACAGTTAAGCCAAGTCTCAATCAAGCATATTGCATTAAAATTCAAGGAAGCGACGTTTGACAAAAACAATTCGGTCTTGGTTTTCAAGCCTCTAAAATTCTGGTAATCAATTTTAAAATCTTTCATAAATTGCAAACAATACTTAGAGTATAAACAATAAAAAATTAAAAGAATCTTACGCATCAAAAGTAAGTGAAAAGTTAGAGCGAAAATATTAATATGCATATTTAAAAGCCTTTATTTAAAAAATATCATGGCAAAAATAACGGAACAAAATAACTTTGGCAATAATAACAATAATGATTACATGAAATAATCACTATAACAGTTACCTACTACTAATACTGATGATAAATAAAACTAATAATTGTAGGGTCTAATAAATAAAAGTAATACTTTAGAGGACAAAATGTATCCCACTGAAAGGAGATTAACTCTATCTCCATACAAATAATAAGTATACAATAATACAATAATTAAGATAGCTAGCAAACACCTTTGCAGGCCCCAACGAAAAATAAATAGCATCAAAAGTTGGACTCCAAATATCATGGGAAAAAACAAAGATAATGCCAGGCTTTAAACCAGAACTTCAGAGCCTGCAACTAAGCAATGGAGAAAAAATAAAGATAGTTTAGAAATTTAAGTATTTCGGTGAAATAATCACATGGAATCTGAATGAAAAGCCTGCAATTGAGAACAGAGTAACCAAACTGAAACAGGCCCAAAGAATCACCTGGCCCATATATAAGAAGAAGTCCCTATCAATTAACTCCAAAATCAGGCATTATAACTCTGTAATCGAGCCAGAGGCTACATATGCTAGTGAGACCCTTTTCAACTTGAACACTCGATCAACCACGGACAAACTTCAAAAGATAGACAGAAGAATATTAAGAACAGCCATTAATTTCAAGCATCAAGTCCAAGGAAAATGGTGGATAGTCCCCAACAATATAGTTTATAAGGAAAATGAGCCGATATTGGACACAATGAGGAAGAGGAGAGTCACTTTCTTTGGCCACCTTAGCAGACTGCCTGACTCAAGACTCATTAAACAGCTCCTTGACTACCAAATGAAGAATAAGATCCAAAACAAATGGATACAGGAAGTCATGTCAGACATGAGGAACTTGAATATAAATGAAGAAATGATCCAGAGACGAGAAGAGAAGACCATCCTAAAGGAAAAGAGGATAACCCAACTGCCTTTCAGAGAGAGAAGACAGCTGAATGCAGCTGTAGCAGAGAGATTGAGAGCCACCAGGTCAAGGAATATGAAATTGATGTGGGAACGAAGAAAACAACAGTGTGGTGCCACAACTAACTCCTCAAGGAACGCATGTCCATGAGTGACTTGAGTGCTCCAATTGGGGCGTAAATTAAAAATAAATAAATAAAAATACAATAATCAATGAATCCCTTGCAATTAACTTAAATAAGACTACTCTAACATTAATATATAAGTACATAAATCCAGCATTCAGAAAAAAACATTAGATTAAACAGCAACTAACCAATGCAGAGATTTGAATTTTACAAAACCCTATTTTTCAGCGATAAAAACAAATTTGTAACACTGAATACCTAATCGTGTTACCCCAAATTAAAAAGTACTTAATATATTAGGCTGATAGAATTCTGTAGAAAAAATAAATATTTCTTGCACTTCAATAAATAAGAAGAGAAAACAAATAAATATGCAGAAAAGAAAGGTACAATAATATCAGCGAGCCACAACGTGAAAAACACTAAAATATTTGCCACTTCACAGCACCTTCAATAAATCTTTATCAGTGCCTATTACAAACACGTCATTGTTCTTGGTAGATATCTGAACCTTACTAAATCGGCCCACACAAAGTTAATATTCGGATTAGATGTTTTGGCTGCTCTTGCTTTAGGGAGCAGCACACGCCTCATTTTTAGTTTGCGACAAGTTTATAAATACCTGAAAATCAGACGCAACACCCAAGTGTCTTGTAGAAAGGTCTTTATTGACTTTTTTGGCATCGAGGATCCTAACCACGATGCTCCTTCTATTGAACTTTACGACATTGCCAGAAGGACGACCATCAGGCGTTCTCCGCATACGATGGCAAGTATCAATGGATTGCTCATCGACGTCAACTGCCAAAACCCTGCCAAGATTGATGACTGTATTTACAAGATTTTCGCCCTCACAGGTAGGTATACCCCGAACTTCCATGGTATTACGTCTTCCATATTGATCCAGGTCATCCACCTGCATCCCAATGAAACTACCGTTTTTTTAAGGTGAATGTTTTCGGCTTTTAAATTGTCAATGGTTTCCTGCTGCTCCTTTACAATTTTCAGATGTGCATCCTACGACCGGGATAGTTCAGTAATCTTATCGTGGCACAAATTAATTGATTGACTAAGTTCGTTCTTTAAATGTCACTGACCGCCCAAAATCTGTGTTTTAAGCTCTGAATAAAGCTGTTTGACTGTCCCTACGGTAAGCGCAGGCTCATTTAGCTCAGAAGATAAGCCACTGACAGGGATATCATCTTCGTGATTACGACTCGAACGACATTACATTTAGCGCCCCACTACATTTATTACAAAACCACCGTTTTTCGCTGTAAAATTCCAAATCTGTAACCGTCAAATTTACGCACAGTGTATGGTAAAATGTACTACAGATATCACGTATAATATTTTCCTGCCCGGCGAGATTCACAGACTTTAAACACACTCCGCATGACGACATTGTTAGCAAAATTTGAAAAATGAAAACGATAAAGTAAAACAAAAATTGAAAAAGAAGTTGTAACTTATAACTTAATAATAATTATTTTAAAACGAAAGCGTAGAGCACACTTTTAGAATACTAATCGACGAGCGGTTGTAAGGAATTTAAAACAAATTCATTAGACGGAGCAAAGATAAGATACGTCTTTACTCTATGAAATACAATCAACTACTATATAATAATAGAACCTTTTATAATAGTTTCGATGGGATTAAGCTAAACGGAGTACTCCTTAATAACACAAGATGATACACTCATTTTTGCAGATTCAGCAGATGAACTTCAACGTTTAATGGCTAGTTATCGGATAGGGAAAGTTCTTGGTCTAAAAATTAGCCGACTGAAAATTAAGAGATGGTGGTCAGTTTAGTCCTCACAATCAATGCAACCTAATTTCTGAAGATCAACCTATTGAATAGGTTAATACATTTTATTTAGGAAGCTGCATTACAGCAGATCTGGAGCCAACAATAGAAGTACAGTAGGTCCTCAATTTACTGTGCTAAAGTCTAGTCGGACAACGACGTTAATTCGAAGCCACGTTAAATCCAATCCTTCAATAAAGGGATTGGGGAAATCGTGTAATCTTATAATATGTACAGTGATCCTATGTACTTTATTAGAACTTACAATAAGACATAAGTCATATTATAAATTGTCGGATTAGAAATTATATAGACTAGAGTTTAGAGTCGAATATCTCAAAATTGGCCAAACGTATTTTAATCAATTTTACGTCAAAATTACGGCTAATCGATTTTACCTTATGTGGTATTGATTAAAAAATTTTAAATGCTTAAAAAACTGACGTATTAGCGTTGTAAACGATAAAAGTGCTTGTATTTAGTGCTCTCTTACGGAAGACGTCAGTTTGGCAGACTATAACATGATGCGAATGAGTACTCCGATTGTTAGCGTTTGTAAGGCGCTGGATAAGAGACAATGAAACGAATTTAAACTGAATAATTTTACAGTAATTAGTAAACGATTAATTGACTTAATTCGGAGGACCAGGTCAGTTTTAAGCAGCTGCCAACCACAGCAAAAACGATTTAAAGAATAAACAAAATGAATTAATAATAGGAGAAACCAAATAACGAAAGGTAACGGACATAATTGGTAGGGAAAAGACATAGGGAGACACACAATTGAACAACTAACCGTAATAAATGAAAGACGTTCTTACCTGGAATCCATAAAACGACTTGAAACTTGTAGATACGCACGTGGAGAAACACTGGTAACATTGCAATGAATACACTACGACAGTTTACAATAAAAAACACATGAGCAATTGAATATAATTCACACAAAGCATAGAATAACGAACAGTTTAGGTTTGTAGTAAACCAACGAGTAACGAAACGAACTGATTGTAAACGAAGAAATGGCAGGGAATCGCCACCCACGCCACGCGCTAAGCGCAAGAGACAAGAACGCACCCATTCATCACGGAAGCTGAGACAAGAGTGTGTTAAGGAAGAAGCCGGATATGCAGACGGGAGTAGGGATACGGATGACGTGACTTAATGATGTCACGCGGAAACAAAGGCAGGAACAAATTGTGATTAGCGGGGAAACAGTTTGAATTAACCCCGGTAAGACTGGCGCTAACATACCGCCCGCCTAAATCGAAGTAAGCGATTTACAAAGAACTGAATTAAGAACGAAGCCGCCCGCCCTGAAGCAACAGGGAGCGGAAAACGCAGGAAGAAGACGAGGAACGAAGCCGCCCGCCCTGAAGCAACAGGGAGCGGAAAACGCAGGAAGAAGACGAAGAGCGAAGCCGCCCGCCCTGAAGCAACAGGGAGCGGAAAACGTAGCAAAACGATGATCGAATCATCGACGACGACTGAGTACGTAGAACAAACGAGGTGAAGAACGGACACATCTTGATGTGGCGTGACAAACGCACGGGTTTGCCCGGCCAACGACGAACGGAGCATCTTCCACGGCTTGCGCGGAAGCCAACGAGTAACGGAACGATCTTGAGGTGATTGCCAACAAGGGTTGACAACCAGAAGCGACGCAGAAGAAGAATCGAAGAACAACGGAGCAAAGGTAGAGTTCCAGCAAGGGAACAGGCGAATGAAAGACGAATACATGAATGTGTATTTGTAAGTGTCACGAGTGAATTCTTTAAGTTGCTAAAGGAAATTTTGTTAAAAGATTGTATGAATCAATACATACAATATACGCAGTGGTTGATCAGGAGCATCCTACTCAGAAAATTGAATCTCTAGGAGAGAAATAAGACGACGCAGGCGGAGCAGACAGCGGTGAGAAGAAGACGAAGAGTTGAGAACGAAGGTAAAGCCTAATTGTCAGGCAAGACAATCAGCTTAGATACTGGTCGAATGTACGTACCGTGGATGGTTTTTATCTCAGCGGTACGAACTGTACGGTCTTTGCCGGGAAAGACGTTAACGATTGTGCCCAGCGGCCATAAGGCAGGGGCAGTATCTAGATTTTGAATTATGACAACATGACCAACTCGAAGGTTGTCACGAGCACGAGTCCATTTATTTCGCTGAGTTTGCGTATGAAGGTAGTTCAGGGACCATTGCTTCCAAAATGACTGAACTAATACCTTTAGCTGCTGCCAGCGTGAAGCAGGCCGAAGTTGATCGATTATGCTTGGTTCTGGTGGTTGTAATAAAGAAGATCCGAAGAAAAAATGCCCAGGAGTTAACATAAGTTTCTCCTCGTTGGGGTCAGACGAAAACTGGAACAGAGGTCTGCTGTTTAAGACAGCTTCAATACGAGCGAATAAAGTTACGTACTCCTCGAAGAGCAGGGGTTTGTCCCCGATGAGACGAAGCAAACAATGTTTGGCAGATTTAACGGCGGCCTCCCATAACCCGCCGAAATTAGGCGCAGAAGGTGGATTGAAGTGCCAGGTAATTTTTAACGCAGCGAGATGATTTCCAATAGCAGTGGAAGAACTACGAATTAAATGATAAATGTCGACAAGCTTGTTTTTAGCGCCTACAAAGTTGGTGCCATTATCGGAGTAAATGTCCGATGGCAGGCCTCGACGAGACACAAAGCGATCCAGAGCAGCAAGAAATGCTTCGGTTGACAGATCGGATACGAATTCGAGATGAACAGCCTTAGTTGACATACACACGAAGACACACAAATAGCCCTTGGAGCAGGGAGCTTTACGAAGACGGGTAGTTTTGACGATGAAAGGACCAGCATAATCAATACCAGTAGATGAGAATGCTCTAGAAGCAGTGACACGAGAAGAAGGTAATGCAGACATCATTGGTTGAACAGGTCGTCCGTTGTATCTAATGCAGCGAACGCAGCGATGAATTCGGTTTCGGATTACGTTTCTAGCAGATAAAATCCAAAAACGTTGAACAATTAAAGCCTGTGTAGTACGAGGTCCTGAGTGAAGCGACAATTGATGAAAATAATCACATACTAAACTGGTTAAGTGACTGTGTTTAGGCAGTAACATAGGATGCTGTGCAGTTGAACTAAGAGCGGAACGGCATAGTCGACCGCCCACTGTTAGAATACCTTGATCGTTGAGCAGAGGTGACAAAGAAATGAGCGATTTGGATGGCATTTTGCCCTTGGTGATGGCATGTATGTCATCGGAGAAATAACGCAGTTGAGTTAATTTCACGCAGAGATTAGTGGCATTGCAGAGCTCTTCTGAAGCCAGAAACGATGAGAAAACGATGGAGGGAGACTTGAGTTTTTTGACGAAACGCAGAACATAAGCCATGATTCTAATTAGACGAGAAAACGAGGAGAATTTTAATAAGATATCGTCGGGAAACGAAGGATCAGTAGAAACGGCGAGACATGTTTTTTCTTGCCGCAGATCGAGCTTGTCGGTAGCAACAGACGGAATATTAATCGCAGGCCATTTGGAAGATGGTGCACGATAAATAGGCGGACCTAGCCACCATAACGGGTGATTGATCAAGTCGGTACAGTTTGTGCCCCGAGATGCGACATCAGCAGGGTTCTGGTCAGTGGAAATGTGAGACCAGCAGTTTACATCGGTTAAGGATAAAATTTGTTGCACACGATTGGCAATAAACAACTTTAAACGGTGTTGCGGTGTTTGTAACCAAGCCAACACGATACTAGCATCAGTGAATAATCGCAATTCACAACAAGAAATTGAGCTCGTGAAATTAGAAATTGAAAAAATTAATCGAGCTAACAAAAGTGCAGCGCACAGCTCGAGACGAGGAATTGTAACATTTTTTAATGGAGACACCCGGCTTTTAGCTTTGAGTAGAAACATGTTAGCATGAGAACCTGTTTGTACGTGAAGGTAAACACAAGCAGCGTAACCCTTCTCAGAAGCATCGCAGAATCCAAGTATTCGGTATTCAGCGCCGTTGACAGTGATTAGCCGAGGTAAACGAAAATTTTGTAAAGAAGACAAATCAGAACTGAATTTATTTCAAGCACGGTCGAAGAGCGGCGGTAACTTGTCGTCCCACTGCAGATTGTTATTCCAGAGTTGTTTCAAGAAATGTTTCACCCAGAAGGTGACTGGAGTGAGAAAGCCGAGAGGATCGAAGATTTTCGCAAGGTAGGAGAGCACAGTACGTTTTGTGACCTCCGAATCGAAAGGAATTACATGATACGAGAACGAATCAGAGTTGGGGTTCCACTGAAGCCCTAAGATTTTAATTGACGAAGTTTCGTCCGAGAAGCAGACGGGATTTTCCAGGTGATCATTTGGAAAACGTTGTAGAAGATCAGGATGATTAGAAGACCATTTGCGCAGCTGAAAGCCTCCTAAAGCGAATAATTCGATGAGCTGGTCGATTAGAAGTTCAGCTTCCTTAAAGGTGGAAGCGCCGGTGAGTATGTCATCGACATATGTGCTGGAACGTATAGCATCGGACGCAAGAGGAAAAGAAGAGCCTTCATCTTCAACTAATTGAAGCAAGGTACGTTGTGCTAGGTAAGCAGACGGTTTGACTCCGTAAGTCACAGTATTGAGCTCGAACTCTTGAGGTATGGAATTTGCATCAGAACAATAAAAAATATGTTGATGAGACCGATCTTCAGGTCGCACGAGAATTTGTCGATACATCATTTTAATGTCAGAACAGACAACTATTTGATGTTTTCGAAACGAGATTAAAATATCGCAAATGTCCTTTTGTAATTTAGGACCAGACAAAAGTTGATTATTAAGCGAATTGCCGTGACAATCAGAGAAGGAAGCGTTAAATACGACACGAATTTTCCCATTAGGGTCGGCGGTTTTAAAAACGCCGTGATGCGGAATTATGTATTCAGCAATAGAAGAAGCAGGAGACATGTGGTTGAAATTAAGATACTCACGCATGAAATCGTGGTATTTTTGTTGAACTACAGGTTGCTGCGAAATTTTAACAGCGAATTTTTTAGCAGCACTACTTGCAATATTGCGATTGGAAGACAACGGTGTAGAGTTTGCTTTAAATGGAAGCGCAACAATGTAGCGTCCAGTACTATCACGAGTGGTGGTATCGGAAAATAACTTCTCACAATAGTCATTGTCCGGATCAGTAGCAGGAGGAGCGACGATTTCTTCCGACTCCCAGAAGCGTTGCATAGTTTGAGCGAGTGAATCGACAGCAGCGAATAACGAATTGGTAGGTTGGTTATTTAAAACCGTAGACAATGCTGGTAATTTACCAAAAATTACCCAGCCGAAAACTGTAGAAATGGCAGAGGGACTGCCTTTGATTATTGAATTATTTTGTTGAATTATTAAATCAGGAAACACTTCGGCGCCCAGTAAAATGTCTACAGGGGCGGAGTGTATGAATGCAGGATCAGCAAGAACTTTATTGGAGTGTGATTGTAACACTTCGTGAGACAGACAGACAGATGGTAAATTATTAGTAATTTTAGGAATTACTAATGCGGTTGTATTAAGACGAAAATCGCTGTTCAGTTGAGAAGCGATGGTAAGCTGCGAAGTACCCTGAATTTGAGTAGTGGTGGCTGAAATGCCTAACAGGTTTTGACGACACGGAAATATTTTTGCGCCAATTAGTTCAGCAGCGCGAGACGTGATTAAATTCACCTCGGAACCACAGTCGAGTACAGCGCGGAAAGCGAGAAAATTACCAGAGTGATTTTGTATAAGCACAGTAGCAGTACCTAACAAAACCTTTTGAGAACCAGTTTGACATGAAAGCGAATTACTATTAGACGAGTCGATTGAAGTCACGGTATTTTCAGTAACGGGTTCTTGACGCACGCTACTGAATGCAGAAGGAAGTTTATCACCACTAGTACTTGCAGATGAATTACGATCAAACGAATGGATAACTTGAGAATTATTATTACGATTGAAATTGTTAACAATAGATTTATTGTTTGTATTAATCGATGCAGAATGACGAACGTTGGAATCGACTTGACTAGGTGCGTCGTGTAACAGCGTGTGGTGATTAGTAGCGCCACATAAACGACAGGATTTGATAGATTTACAATCTTTGCGAGAGTGCTTGCCGAGGCAGGCAAAACACCTACGAAGTTGAAAGATTTGTTTATGCCGTTCTTCAACAGACATAGCAAGAAATTCGTGACAATTGAAAATATTATGGTTAATGGAACCACAAAACTGACATTTATAAACAGTGTCGCTACTTGAATTGGCAGGATTACTGCTCAATAAAACTGAATGTTGTTTTTTAGGTAGCGTCGGAGACTGCGGCTGTTTACGGAAAACCGGTTTGTGGACCGCCGGTTTATCGACATTAGATTTACTTGCATACGATGAATTAGAATTATCGATAGATTGAGAAGAATTAAGTAATTCGCAAGAATGCATTTTAGCAGTAACAAACGAGATTAAGGCTTCGTACGAAGGCACGGTGGACGCAGGATTATGATCTTCAAAGCTGAGTTTAGTAACAGGATCTAAATTTGAATAAGCGATTTCAAATAAAAGATACTCGAGTAGATTAATATTGAGTATTCGCAAGGCACCGATAGCAGATTCATGAACGTTTAAGAAATGTTTTAACGATTGATAGTTAGGAGAGTCAGATTTGACGAAATTAAAAACTTGATTTAAATGTACATTTGCAATTCTACGTGGATTTGAATAACGGTCGAGTATTAAATTATATGCCAATAGGTAATTATCAGCAGACAATGGTAAATGCTCAATTAAGCGAAGAGGTTCGTTGTTTAACGAGCATCGCAGGTAGTGCAATTTTTGCACTTGAGACAAATCAGAATTGTGATGGATTAAGTCATTGAATAGACTTATAAAGTTCTGGAATTTCGTTATGTCCCCATCATAGGACGGTAAGCGAATATTAGGTAACTGGACCAATGGCGAATTATTGATTTTGTGTTGACTTGAAATAATCACAGTGTTATCTAGCGATTGAATTAGTTGTTGCGCTGAACCGATTAATTGAAAATATTTGTTTTCAAAATTAGTGCGCTCGACTTCGAAGTTGTTATCAGGTTTGAGTAATTCAAGTTTGGTTTGAATTAATTCAAAGTCAGACCAGAGATCAATGAATTTTTCTAACCGTAATTTTACTTGAGTTATTTCTACATCAGATTTGAGAAACAGATCAAAACGATTTAAATGGTTATTGATCACGTCACGTTTTTTAATTAATGAATTATAATCGTCCATGTTGACGAAATAAACGAATAAATATAAGTGAATTAATAAACAAACACAAATTGAGAAAGGTAAACAAACATTGACTGTCAATAATTAGGTTAGTGTAACGATTTAACATTGAAGGTTATGAAGAAGTGCACAGCGTGAGCATCAGTCTGTGAATGAAAACTGGTTGACTGTGGAAAGAGAATGGACGAAGAGCGAGTCTGCGCACTAGAACTTTGTAACTTGATGAAGACGAGAAAATGGCTGCTGTTACAAATTCTTGAATAGCAGCTAACATAAGAGTGAAGCGTTGAGTGTGACGTCACGAGACGCGCAGTATATATTTTTAAACAGGACTCAACCAACATATACGCAACAAGTAGATACATCCACCGTTAACGCAATAACCGTAGATGATTACACAATATGTAATTAACGAATTTAATGAAATAATAAAACAGTATATGTAATTGACTGTATCCATAGATCACTGATAGATATCCGATGCCCGGGATGGACCATTAATGTTAGCGTTTGTAAGGCGCTGGATAAGAGACAATGAAACGAATTTAAACTGAATAATTTTACAGTAATTAGTAAACGATTAATTGACTTAATTCGGAGGACCAGGTCAGTTTTAAGCAGCTGCCAACCATAGCAAAAACGATTTAAAGAATAAAAAAAATGAATTAATAATAGGAGGAACCAAATAACGAAAGGTAACGGACATAATTGGTAGGGAAAAGACATAGGGAGACACACAATTGAACAACTAACCGTAATAAATGAAAGACGTTCTTACCTGGAATCCATAAAACGACTTGAAACTTGTAGATACGCACGTGGAGAAACACTGGTAACATTGCAATGAATACACTACGACAGTTTACAATAAAGAACACATGAGCAATTGAATATAATTCACACAAAGCATAGAATAACGAACAGTTTAGGTTTGTAGTAAACCAACGAGTAACGAAACGAACTGATTGTAAACGAAGAAATGGCAGGGAATCGCCACCCACGCCACGCGCTAAGCGCAAGAGACAAGAACGCACCCATTCATCACGGAAGCTGAGACAAGAGTGTGTTAAGGAAGAAGCCGGATATGCAGACGGGAGTAGGGATACGGATGACGTGACTTAATGATGTCACGCGGAAACAAAGGCAGGAACAAATTGTGATTAGCGGGGAAACAGTTTGAATTAAACCCGGTAAGACTGGCGCTAACACCGATCGTAACCAAGTTTTGCCACAACATAGTCTATACCTTTTTCAATGAGTACCCAAAATTTCAATTTGGTGGCCCGCTAGGGTTTTAGTTATTACATTTATATAGGGGCTTGTTATCTCGGTGTCCAGATGACGTATGAACATGAGCCATATATCGTTGGGTTTGCTACGAACCCCTTATTATGTGTGATAAGTCTAGTAAAACTACGGTAAGCCGTTTTTTGGATGAGTTTTTAAAAGCTTAAAAATTGATGGGCTTAGTGAGGGTGGATATCTCGAGCGGTGTTGCCAAGCCATGCGCACAAAATATGTTTAAACATTACTATAAGAGGACTTGAGTGTGCAGTCCATGACTCATTAAGAAGCTTTCGAGATGTGAGTATTTGATTTCATCGATAATTTGATTATGGGAATTGATGAGTTGATGAGTATAATCAAAAGAAGAAAGCCCGCCTATCTTTTTTTTTAATTGAAGGTTTTAGTTTTCTACAAACTTACTTCACTTCGCTACATGGCTACCGTTCACTTCTAAGCACTTTTCAAAATGAACACTAGCTTCTTTTTTACTTTCTCTGGCCCTATATAAATATATTGGGAAGAAAAGTATTGTTTTCATGTTGATTTTACGAAATCGAGTTTTCAACGGATATACACGTTTATAGGCCCCATGAACTCAAAAAACATATTTTTAACGATTGCTCCAAGTGTGTAGGAACAAAATATCTCAAGAATGGAATATAGTACGAAGTTGAAACTCGGAACTTAAATTAGGTACAACTAGGGAACTCGCATGAACTGTTTCTTCAATATTGGTTAATTAAACGTAGTAATTTATTCGTGTATATTTCACCTTTTTGCAATTTTCTCAAAAACGGTTCCTACGATTTTTTTAAAAATCGAAATCGGTAAGAAATTAGGGATTTTTTAAGATTGCGCCCTTAGTATACATTTTACGACAAAAGTAATGGGAAATTTAATTAACCTACAACTTTCCTTTTAAATATTTTTTCTGCAGAGCTTACTTTAGCGTTAAAGAGTGATTTTCCGTATTTTTAGGCCTAACTGGGTTTGATTTTAATTTTGGATCATTCACTCATGAGTGATAAATTAGGTTACGTTTTTCACTTATTTTATTTAATTATTTAAATTCGCATCAACAGTTTGGTCATTAGAGACTACGATGTGTTAAGAAACTGTTACGATGGGTTTTGGCACGTAATAATTTCCAGTCCCTAGCCGAGAATCAAACCCGGGACCTCCGCTTAGTAAGCTAATGTGCTAACTTATACACCACGGAGGCGGCCATTTTTAATTTTACATTGTTTACTAATGATTTAACTTAGCTTTTATTGTTCATTATTTATATTGGCAAAGAAAGTCGTGTGAGTGTTCCAAACCAGATATTTTTCCTTATTTTTGCAGTGAACTTCGCCAGTTTCTTGAAGATGTAACTCCAGACATTGCTAGATTGAACGAAAGTGTTGGTCCTAATGAGACAAAGTAAGGATTTTATCTTATTTTTTTTTATTATTTATATTTTTATTTTATGTTCAGCTACATTAAAATCTCCTCATTTTCTTTGAACAACAAATAATTAGTCTGGCAGAAAAGTTAAAAAAAACTAAACGAAGTCAAACTTCCATCGATGTTTGACCTTGGTGATGTAGATTTTGTACAATCTAAACTACACGAACACGATGATTAGGATTTAAGTTAACAGATAATGTTAATGAATTAGAATATAAGTTAAGGGGAAATGTTAATGAATTAGTAGGCAGTAAGTTAGAAAAAATAGGTAGGGCAAATTATAACGGTGGCAGCAGATGGCTGGAGCGACGAAGATCTTCGCGAGGAACAGCGGCAGGACCCGGACATAGGACCACTGATCAATGAGAAGAAGTCAGGCCAACGACCATCATGGGAAGACATCAGCTTAAGAAGCCCGGAATATAAAAGCTACTGGGCGCAATGAGACTCATTCTCCGTGAGAGACGGCTTGCTATATCAGGAGTGGCAGTCAGTGGATAGCAGTAAGCGCGTTCCGCAAATAGTCATTCCACGCATGAAGACCAAGGGGGAAAGTCAGAACTACACGGTGGCACTTCAGGCGGGCATCTCGGAGTCAAGAAGAACATACAGAAAATTCGTCAGTGCTACAACTGGCTTCATTTACGGAATGTTGTCGAGAATTTCTGCAAGCTGTGTGACTCCTGTGCGGCTAGTCAAGGGTCCCGGACTCGAAGTAGAGGACAAAAATGCAGAAGTGCAATGTGGGAGCTCCTTTCGAGCGCATCGCCATGGACATCGCTGGTCCGTTTACCGTGACAGATAGCGGGAACAAATATCTTCTAGTGACCATGGATTACTTCACTAAATGGCCGGAAGTATACGCCATCCCGAACCAAGACGCGGCTACTGTGGCGGAAACCTTGGTGAACGAGCTGTTCTCCCGATTCGCAGTACTGAGAGAGCTGCACAGTGATCAAGAGCGGAATTTCGAATCGCAGCTACTTCAGAAAGTACTGAAACGTTTGGGCGTCCATAAAACAAGGACGACAGCATTACACCCGCAGTCGGATGGAATGGTTGAACGCTATATCAAGACAGTTGAAGAGCATCTGCGCAAGGTAGTCTCCAAGAATCAACGAGACTGGGACCAAAAGCTTCTTCTTTTCTTGGTGGCCTACAGAGCGGTGATACATGGAACCACCGGCTTGACACCCTCCAAGATGATGTTCGGCCGTGAACTTCGGCTGCCCTGTGATCTGCTGTTCGGCGCCCCACCTGACAAGGACCAACCGGAATTTGTCTGTCGGAAATTTTTAAATCGTTGTTGAGGGATTTATTGCTTAATAAAAAGGAACACCAGAAGCAAGACTTAAGATTTTTGATTGAACGACATGGATCGACTTAAGCATCGAGCACACTGGAGATACGTTCCGTTACGTCACGTCTCTATGCAGCTCGGAGACGGTTGGAGACGTGACGTGACGGAACGGTGTATAGGCGCACACCAAATCGTCTCTTTCAGTCTGGTTTGTGACTTGTGTTGGCCTCCCAGAGAGTTGTCTCTCTCGTTTGAAACTGTCGTGGTTGTTTCGTCGTAGTTTTGAAAATTAATTTTATTACTTTGCTTTATTGAAATTTCACCATGGACCTTTCTTCCGGTGAGGAACTACTTGTAATAGCGCGTACTGAAGATGAGGAAGAGAAAAAAGAAAACAACGTTTATGGGTTCATAACATTAATGCAAAATGAGATGATCACGGAGAATTTCATACATTATTTCCAGACCTTCTTAAGGATGAGTCAAAATTTTTTAAATATTTCGGGATGAGTTCGCAAAAATTTTATTTATTTTATTTAAAGATTTTATTTATTTTAAAAATTATAAAAACATAATTGAAACATTCAGTAGAGTTATTAGACATGGATAAAATTTAGATATAGTGTGACAATATCGGAAAGGAATGTGTATTCGAGAGGTTTCTAGGGGGACCGAGAAATTTATAAAATGTTAAATAGTAAATAATAGAGTGACAAAGTAACAATAGAGTTAGTTATAAAATAATATTTAAAACGGGCCGTGTATAGATAGTAAGGTAGGGTCTTTGTTGTACAACTATTTGTGAAAGAGTCGGTTGGTTACCTGTTTAGATAATTGGCCTTTTGCGTAACACCTTTTATTCAATTGTGACTTGTTTACACTAGCTAAGATTTTTCCAGAAGCATAAAAAGGATTTTTGTATTGCATCGAATCTCTCTGTCTTTCCAGAAATTTCTCTAATCCACCTATATAAAGAGAGCCCCAAGTGCGGTCGGGGAGTTAGTATTTGTTTGATCTTTGACGATTGTTTATTGCGTATGCTATCGGTACGTTACAAAAGGTTGACGTTTCCGGGCATTGGTCAACTATTGTTATTCCGTCTTATTGTGTATAATTTTTGTGTATGTGCATTCTGTATAATTGTTTGTAAGTAGTACTAAGTAAATTATTTAAGCTATTTATTGTGTTACTTCATTATAATTAGTTTATTATTTACTTTGTAAATCTTTTAGTTGTAATAAATACTTGTAATTTTAAACTTTAGTGTATTAATTATTTAATTTACCTAGATCCCGAAACAGACCTTAGCGATAAGTGTCACAATATATTTATTACTTATATAAATATATAATTATTTAAACACTCAATTAATACTTCGTCTTCCATACTAAAATGGTACGCAGACAACAAACTAATGAAGCAACAAATTGTGCCGCACACAGAAGACATATATGTCGAAATGCTACTGCCGAGAGGCTTCCGTCATCCGTCAAATTTTGTCCTAAACTGCAAAGTATCCATCACCTAACGTCTACTAGACGTGACGCGACGTAACGTGCCGTAACCTGTGTGCGCCTGTTCATAAAAATCTGTAGTAAGCAAAGCTTTCGGTTCGACGGAAGACGCGATGTGACGTGACGGAACGTATCCAGTGTGCGCGCTGCTTCAGAGTTACGAGAGTAACTCAGTCACGAAAGAAAAGCAACGTGAGTAAGCAGTAGAGATGCCGCTGCTCCAAAGAGCTGGATACTATAAAGCCAGATTGGTTGCAAAAGCGTTTTTGTAAATCAAAATTTTGAAACGGAGGTTCCATTTAAAACGAGGGTTAATTAAGCAGAAGATTAGCTTCTGTCGGCGGTTAAATTATAAACGTTTTGTACGCAAATAAGGCTTACAAGTTAGTGTAAGTTAGTGCCAAGTCACAAGCCAAAATATCCCACCACTTTCGCCTTGGGGATATGTACGTTATTTAACACCACAGGTGGACAAGTTTGACGTCATAAGTAACTTTCGTTGGTTTAAATATATGGCAGTGATATTACTATAATCAAAATGGCAAACTTACTTTTAATCTTTTCTTTAAACCAGGTTAAAGAATGGTAGCAACGTGAAAAGGACGGTTGTAACACATGGAGACATGGAACATATACAAAAAATCCATAGTGACCTCAAAACATGGTAAGAGATTTGTAATTTTGTTTTAAGATATATATCTGATAAACTTTTTATCAAGCCTCTTCATCGTAAAAGAAACCCTAGATAATTGTGCTATGTCACTGCTCAATTCGGTTCACTCCACGCACTACATCACACACGATAAATGGAGTCCTTCCATCATCACTTGTTTCCGTAGTTGAGTCGGCCTGAGAATTAAATGCATTTTATTAGATACCATTTCGTAAATTACGTACTAATGAAGTACACTTTTATGCTCTGGTGTGATCTAATTTTAAGAGGGAGAGACACCAACCCATCCACTCAACCCCATACCAGTAGGACCAATAACTATTATTAAGGGTGCCATACCCTACTATCTTCTATCCTGCAGCATAACAAACCACATGCCACCATGCGCCGAGGACTCATGGATGTAGGATTTGCTAACAGAGCTGATCAACTATAACATAGAAAGCTCTGCCTCATTTGACCACAACAGCAGACATTAACTGGCGTTTAATGTTGAGATTTATTCAGCATCGATATCCCTACGACTGCCATTTACCAGCATTCGACCTCCATGGGTTCCCTTAGGAAAACGGAAATAAACATTGGAAACTGCAAAGATGCATTATCTACGAAGAGTCAAGGGTTGTGTGAGGGAGGATAGAATTCGAAATTTCGAAATAAAGAAAGAGCTGTTGACAGTAAGTATAAATGAGAGAATCGGCTATTATCGCTGTCACCGTCGCCCCCTTTAAATAGGTATGTGTTGTGCCGGCCGACCATACCGACAATGTAGAAAGCGAATAACTGCCCCATTCCTGCTTTCTGATTAGTATTAATCAGACAGCAGATATAAAAATAAAAAACAATCTCTCATAAACGATGGAAAGTATATAAATCTCATTTTCATTATAGTCACCATTTACTAGTATTACTAGTATTTTCATTGTAATTATACAGTATTTTTTTATGTGGTCCTACTCGTATATTTTATTTTATCTAAATAGATGTACTCGTTTATTCTATTCCCATATTGACAACTGAGAAATCAAGATTTATCATTCTTTTTTTTGAAATTGATCAACAGGAAATCAATATTAGGAAACGCGTAAGTTACAAAAATTTAAGTATATTTTTCATAAATTGTTTTTAAGCTTTTTTATTTTTGATAGGTTGTCATAAAAGTTTTACGAATATCTTCTTCTTGTGTCTTCTCCTACAGAAGGTTGGCAATCATGACGCAATTCTTACTTTTGATTATTCTGCCTTAAATGATTCCACACAGGAGCAATTATACCAGTCTCGTAGGTTTTTTAACCAAGTAACGGGTGTTTTGTAAAGGAGACAACCGTAACATTAAGGAGGTAACACAGGCGTAATTTTGATGTCTCCTTATATGTCAGTTGGCACCACTGTATTCAAGGATAATAACTGGTAACAATTGAAATGTCGTTCTTGGTCACTAGCCCAGTATTTATTTATCTCTATTGTGTCATCAATTTCGTTTTCCAGACAAACATGTATAAATCTTACAAACGAGATTAAGTCTACAGTGGCCAATTCTACAGTTCAAAGATCGTGCGTTTGTTAAATAAATTTCGTGAAATTGGAAGAGTACTAGATCGCAAAAGCACAGGTCAACCATCAGTGATAATCGTGGAAGTTCTGAAGGATGTAAAACGTTTGACTCGCTTTTCTAAAAAATTGCTAAGGAAATAATCTTCACAGACTGGGGTTTCACTATCTACTGCTTTCAGGGCTACTAAAAAAATTACATTTGCATGCTTACTGCATTGGCATAGTACATGAATTGCAAGAAGTAGATCATGGGAATCGTTTACAGTACTGTTGTTGGATTTGTTCTCTTGTCGATGAAAACGGTATTGACGTGTCGAATCGTGTTTATACTAATGATCAGGCGTGGTTTCACTTGAATGGCTAAGTTAATAGTCAAAACTGGGTTGGTAGTACTGAATTTGAAGATTGCAGTGGTGTGTGTTTGTTATCGTATTTTTTTTGTATATTAAAGTGGTTTAGATACAACTGATTGTTTTTTATGTGATGGTTCTCTTATCTATGTAAGTGTGTGAGCAGGTGGTGCAAAAAGTATTGAGGTAGGAAATTGTGTATAACTTTTTAATCAAAAAAATTGCATTGTCGAATGGGTTTCAGTACGAATTCATTGGGTAAGAGTTACGGTAATATTTTAAAAAGCTGAATTTTGTACTAGCAGCTGGCAATCTTAAAGTTTTAAGAAATAAATGAACGGGTTGTAATGACCTGTACTGCAGACAATTTAAACAAACAAAGGATTGAATTAGAAAGGTAGATAAGCCTACTTTAATATTTATAACAGATTATGTACTGAATTAGATAAGAAAATAGTAGGCGGTATCGGATTTTTTTTTTTTTTTGCTTTAATTGGATTAAGGTAAAATCCATTCATTATAATATTATTTTATCACCATTTAATAGGCTACATTTTTTGATTAAATTTGTATTCCTTTCATTGTCATATGCCGTCCACTTTTGTTTTTCCTGTCATAATTACCATGGGCCTTCTTTTGTGTTCCCATGCCTTGGTAACCCTCTAGACGTATCCAGCAACTCCTGTGTGCCTGTTTCTCCATGGGTTTCAAATAATTGTGTGTCAGGGTTAATGTTAATCTGCAGTCTTATAGGTTTGACTGTAAGGCTTGCATTAGATCAGGGAGGGCAGTAGATGTCTTATAAAAAAATCAGCCAGTATTTTGCTCCGGGGAAGCGCTTAAGATCCAAATCTTCACTGTAAGCGTTAAAACAAGTAGCAAATAAATCGCTACAAAGTGGACAAGGGAGTTGCAACGGAGAAGGTAGTAAAAGTATTTGTTCAAATATGGAACCGGATGATGCGATGGTGAGGGTTTTGGCGATTTACTGGATCGAAAGCTGGCTGGCCTGAGGGATGATTTCAGTGACTTGAAAAAAGTCGTAATGGAGGTACTGCAGGAAAATAAGGAGTTGAAGGACGAAGTAAAAAGACTGAAATCTCAAAATAATTTGATATTTGAAAGGCTAACAGATCTAGAGGATCGGTCAAGACGGAATAACTTGATCTTCCGTGGCATGAAATATAGAAAAAGTATGGAGAGCAGGGTAGTTCTTGAAAAATTCTGTAAGGATACGTTGGGACTTAACCAGGTAGTGATAAATCGCGCCCACCAGTTGGGAAAACCTATTGACAACGGCCCGATTATAGCTCACATCCCAAAGGATGAGGATATCCAGGAAATACTACAAAATGTAAGCAAGTTGAAGGGAACCGATTACGTGATCCATAAGGACTTCTCCAAGGTGACGAGAGAAAAAATGAATAGATTATTGAGCATAAGGTGAGAGATCCTGCGAGTGGATAATACGAAAAAATTAAGCGTCAGGGCAGATAAGATGATAATAGAGGGGTGCTATTTTACTTCCTCGGAAGAAATGGCACTCAGGTGGCGAAGGGAAGATGGTGTGAAGAAGCTTTCAGAGATTTTCGGTCAAGAGATGTCAGATCTAATTGGAAATGTGGGCAGGACATCTGCGGAAAAAAGTTAGAAGGGGATCGTCTGCCGGGCTGGTGGGAGTTTTTCGGATCGCGGGCTGCACCTTGCACTTGTAGGGACGTAGTTGGTGGCCTAAGATTTTGGGGTATAATATTGCAGGACTCAGGGGTAAGAGATATGATAGTGATTTTCTGAATTTTGTTAGGGAGAATGACATTTTGTCCTATTTGAGACTCACGTGGAGCAGCACGAAATAGATTATTGGGGGGGGGGGGGAATTATTTCCAAGGTTATTGTACAAGGTGAGTGAGTGCAGTGCAGGATTGTAAATATGGTAGAGCTAAGGGGGGAATGTTGCTGGGATTTAGGGATGCTTTATAGGGAAGGGTAAAATATGTAAACATGGGGATTAAATTGGTGCTATTTTTACAGCAATTGGGTCAGAAAATTGTGTTAGTTCCGATATATCTAAGTGGAAGTGGCAATATTGAAAATTTGGAAGAAGATTATAATAAGGTATGGGAGACTTTGGAACAGGGAGAGGAAAATACAAATTTTATCGTGCTGGGAGACTTTAATAGTAGAATAGGTAATAGACAATCTGTCCCGGAAGAAATGGTACCAGGGGATTTACTTACAAAGGATTGACACTCAAAGGATATGGTAGCAAATAGCAAGGGTGAACGTCTTTTGGAGCTCTGCGACAGATTCAATTTACTTCTTGTTAATGGACGATGTAAAGGGGATGAGTCAGGGGAATATACTTATATAGGGGGGATGGGTTCATCAGTAATAGATTTCGCATTAACATCCTTAGATCCTAAGATCCTTAGTGGATCTGATAAAGGAGTTTTATGTGGGCTTGGAAAGCTTCTCTGATCATTTACCTGTTGTAATATCTCTTAAGAATGTGGATGGGGGACCGGTTCTCTATGTACTTCCTCTGCTACCGAAGCTGAGATGGACGGCAAATGATGACCTCGGTTTTAAATGTAGAATGCAAGATATTTGCGCCCAAAAAGGCGGCCTTTCAGATAATGTTAATCTAATCAGGCAGTAAGTGACCTAACAGAACGAGTATTGCAGGCAGCGTCGGGTGGACTGGTTTTAGGGGTTGGGTTTAGGACAACTCACAAGCAGCGTTGGTTTGACAGAGAATGTGTGAATGCAAGGAAAAGAGTGTAGGCTACAGGTGTTACATAATTATAGAAAAAATATGAAAAATTAATACGGAACATTGGAGACTAGAATACTTAGAAACTAATAAAACGTATAAGAAATTGTGCAAAGAAAAGAAACCTAAGTATTATTCTGAACTTTCAGAGAGGTTTAGGAGAGTTCGTGATTCGAGGGGTTCTGGGAATTGGTTAAAGGTTTAAAGTCGAACCCATTTCTAACACAGGGTAGTATTAGTGCAGATAAATGGGTGGCACATTTCAGAGAACTGTTACATTCAACGGAACCAGGGCTGCTGACATCATATGCAGCAAGGAGGGTGGAGGATGAGGGGTTGGATGTGGTAATTACGGTAGAGAAAGTGCAGCGTGTTACTAGAAAAATGAAGAACAATAAAGCACCGGGGCTAGATAGGATACCAGCTGAGTTTTTTAAGCAGGCACCTAAAGAATATTTACGGCTATTAGCTACTCTATTTAATAATATTTTTGAATCTGGGGTAATACCAGAATCATTTAGAAAGTCAATCATTTTTCCAATCCACAAAAAGGGGTCATTAAGAGATGCAGCCAACTACAGGGGGATTTCCTTCTTAAATGTAATGTCTAAGGTATTAACATGAATTTTATTAAGTAGATTAGAAATGTGGGTCAGGAAGAAAGGGTATATTAAACGAATATCAGGCGAATATCAGGGTTATTCAACATTGGATAACATCTTTAATTTGTTAAATATTATCACTTTGAAAGTAGGTGGGGGTGGGAAAAAATTGTACTGTTGTTTTTTGTGGATTTACGCGCGGAATTTGATGCTGTGAATAGGAATGCTTTGTTTTATAAACTATTTTTGAGATGTGTGTGTCTACTAAACTTCTTACGGTCATAGCGAATTTGTACCATAACACGGCATCACTTGTGTGTGGACCAAGGAGGGGATCACAGAGGAGTTTATTATAGATCGTGGAGTGAGACAAGGGTGTGTGCTGTCACCACTGTTGTTGTCATTGTTATTTGCCTTGTTCATTAATGATTTACATGAGGTGTTAGAAGGCGGAGTATGGCGTGGTAGAATAAATGTCAGGGTACTGATGTATGCAGATGATCTAGTGTTAGTTGCCTCTGTTCCAGGAGAGTTACAAAGAATGATTGATAAATTCCAAGCGTACTGTGAAAGATGGAACCTGGTTGTTAACCTAAACAAATCAAAAGTAATGATTTTTAGGAAGGGAGGAGGTTTACGAAGCAATGAAAAATAGTTTTATGAGGGTAAACATATTGAGGTGGTTAACAAATACAAATATTTGGGAGTGACTTGGTAAAAGGAAGAGGGTAACCCTTCCTGTCTTTTAACTTGCAAATACAAGAGAAAATATCAGCAGCAAAATTTGCCCTTAATAATGTTTGGCGGCTTTTTCTGTCAAAAGATAATATTCCGATATCCTCTAAGGTGAAAGTGTTTGATGCTTGCAAGACGATAGTAACATACGGAGCTGAAGCATGGGGGTGGAAAACAGGGAAGGAGATTGAACAGTTTCAGGCGTTCTTCTTGAAAAAACTATTTGGTTTACCAAGGACCACGCCTGGGTATATATTGTACCTGGAAACGGGTGTAAGCTTGATGAGGATTCAGGTTTCGGAGATGCATTTTAAATACGTATTAAGAGTTTTAGGCTTGCAACAGACAATACTAGTGCATCGGCTAACTAGCTTAGTAATTAATAGAAAGGTGGGTTGGTTTAAGACATGGTTGGATCTTAGTGAGAGGTATGGAATGCAAGGCAGGTTTGAATTTGCTAATATCGGGGACTAGCCGGATGGCACTCAGTCACTGATAGAGAAAATAAAGGAAGTAACTGAACAGGTTTGGGTGGGAAGGGCAGCTAGGTCAAGTTTTCATGGATTGTATGCCGACCTGAGATGGGATCTTGGTGAAAAAGGGTACATGAAAGACAATATTGGGAGAGGCTCTATGAGCATAATTTTTAAGGCTAGAGCTTCTATGCTACCGTTAAATTATAATTCTGCAAAGGAAGAGGGCAAGTGGATGTGTTCCCTGTGCAGTGCTCGGGAGGATGAGGATGTCATCCATTTTATATCTAAGTGTGGGGTGTTGGCAAAATTCAGAATGAGATGCTTCTGAAAGAGAGAGTTTAGTAAGGAGGAAATCATTGAGTACTTAAATGGAAAGAACTGGTTAACGCTGGTAAAGTATCTAAGAGAAGCTGGCTCGTACAGGTACCAGTTGGTTAAGGAATTTAATGTTTAAATAACTAAGAAATGTAAGGGTACTAAAAGGTTTAAGGGTACTAGATTGTTATGATAATTCTCTTTTCTCGGTGCGCTGGGTTTTGGATCCTGTGGTATTGCACCGTTAATATAGTAAATGGCGTAACGAAGGTTGTTTTTTTTTAGTTATTTCTATTGGACTTGTTTGTTTCCTTGCGTAATGAAACTTTTTGTATATTGTTTTAAGCAGGTTTGTGCGTGTAAATGTTCTGTTCTTTTTTTTTTGTTCTTTTTTTTATAATGCAATGGTAAAGGAGTCTACCAACCAGGCAGACGACCGGGTAGGTCATGCTGGCAAGTGTTTTACGAATAATAAGGAACTCAACAAAGTGAAAGTGAATTAGTAATATTGTATTTCTTTGTTTAATTAATGTATGGTCTGGTTTGCTATATTCTATGTGTGCTATTTTGTGTCTTCTTTTTCTTTTCTCATGTTTGTAAACATTAATGGTGTATAAAAACACTATTATTATTATTATTATTATTATTATTATTATTATTATTATTATTATTGTTAATATTATCATTAATAGTCAAAACTTCCAAATACGCGTATATGTGCGATCTTTCGGCATCGTATAATAATAAGGCCTTTATTTTCTAATAAATCTGTGGGTGTTGCGGTTTATCGTGACTTAAAAAATCAGTTTATGTTATATTTGCATGAACATGAATTTTAGTTCCAATAAGATCTTGCCCAATATTCGTGTCAACTAAAAACGAGTTGCATACCTTTTGAAAAACTCGCTATAATTAACTTATATAATCAATTTTTAAACTAACAAAAACTAAAAAATAAATACTTGATTTTAGATTTCAGGTATCACTTTACCATGGTGTGCATAGCAACAAACAATATAGCTCTGTGCAAGCTGTAGATGCATTGCAACGTCTGATTCCTCAGTTTCCTGAAAAAATGATGTGAGTAATTTTCTTTAGTTATCATTTTAAAATTATGTTGTATCAATAAACCCTAATGATAAAACAGGGTTTTCAATTCTTCTTCTGGTTAATAGTATAAAAGAAAGTAGAGAATTGGATAAATTTATTCATACATCCCATTCAGTCAAAGAGCTATCCTGTCAAGGTCGTCCTACCGTGTAACTTATAGTATGTTTCAAAGTTTATATCGACATTACAATACGACAGCAACAGTAAGAGCCGGCTGGCACCTCCCGTTTACTCTAATGTGTTATTTGGTTATAAAATACACATTTCAATAAACTCCCCACAATCACTTTCCCAAAATATAGATTTTTTTTTATTGACCGGTAAATAAATCTGCTCATACGCTGAGAAAAATATGAAGATTTTAGTCTACCAATAGGTAGACTAAAATCGTCATATTTTTCTAATAATTTTTGCTTAATGAAGATAATTTTACACTTTAGACCTATAGGCCTAATAAATAAAAGAAGTAAACACTTAATGTAGATACACCAGTCAACTCCGATGTCATTTGCTCAATATCTTATGGGTCAAGAGTAATTTTTTATAAGAAAGCAATTAAATATATTTTAAAATAATTGTTTTTTTTCTCCATTTCTTAAACGCTTCCCATTTTTCTGTTTCACAACAGAAGTTCACGGCTCGTCACTCATTTCAAAGTTTGGTATCGGACAAAATACTTAAATTAAATTTTCGAAGCATCGTACAAGTAACAAAACAAAACAAAAATATTAAAATTAAACAATAATTGTGTGCTTACACTTCAAAGATCGAACTAAAGTAAATAGTTAAAGAATTAAAAATAATTATCAGTATGTGTTTCAAAATGGCTGCAGGCCTATGTTGTACTGTTGTTAAATATAAATAACCAAACAATGGAAATTATGGTAATTCCTAAATACTGTAACTTCCAGAAATAAGATGAAACCCTATAAACTGGTGTAACGGAAAACCCTATGGTTAGAATCAGTTATTATTAGCGTAGTAATTAGATCATAAGTTGTAAATATATCTGTCAATCGTCTGGTACGTGTGTTCTTTAGGTGTTCTTTAGGTGGGTGTGTTTCCCCGCCTTTGTTTGTGAAAAGAGGAAAGGTTGGCTATCAAAATATCAATAGTGTTTTGCGAGTCATCCGGTGTTTGTCATGCTGCACACAAAGACACCCTGCTGTATTACTCGCCACTACAAACGCATTCATAGGATAGTTCTTAGGCTGAACAAAGTATAATAATAGTTAAGCCCTAGAACACGTAGAAACAGTTAAGTTCTTAGAAGTATCACTAGATAGGAATTTGTCGTGGGATTTCTATGCCGATCCAGTTTTTAGTGAAGTATCCTCTGAGGTATTTGCATTGAAACAAATTGCCAACCTAATGAGATTAACAATTTCTGAAAAAATCAAATTTTATGTGAATTATTTGGTTTTTTTTTTGTTTAACATCCGACTGTTCTGCAATTACTGTTAATGCAGACGGTGAAGGATGAAATTATTTTTTGTAACGTATGAAAATATGCCGTGCCTGAAATGGATTCGAACTCAAGACCCCATGATGAGAGGCGAGCACGTTACCAACTACGCCAATGCGGCCGGCGTAGTTATTTTAATTATTTGGGCTGTAATTAAAAAATTAATAATGTTATGTAAATACTTTTAAATTTTAATTATTTGGGCTGTAATTAAAAAATTAATAATAATGTTATGTAAATACTATATGTAGTCAGTAATTATTATTTAATTACTTCTAGGATTAAGGACGGGATTATTCACACCAGGTAAATAATTGTAATTGACTCATAATTACTTTTTTACTTTCACATGTCGAGTTTTTACTAAAAATACACGTTTTAAAGCCCTCTGAACCCAAAAACATGTTTTCAGCGATTGTTCTGTGTGTGTGTGAACAAAATATCTCAAGAACGGAATACCGTATGAAGTTGAAACGTGGAACATGTGTTAGGCATCATGAGAGGATGAAATACAAACATTTTTATCAAAATCGGCTAAACGAAAGTAGTGCATAGAAGTACATTCATACGATATTCACTTTTTTGCAATTTCCCTCAATTTTTCCTCGAAAATAGCTACTACGAATTTCTTTAAAATCGCCTCATTTACAACATTTTCTGTAATCTACAAGATAGGGTAAGCGGCATGTCTCCTGAAATTCGTGGGGGAAGTGCTCCCGTGGTGAAAACATTTTTTTAAGATTGTGGCTTTAATATGCATTTTTAATCAAAACCGTACATAATTAAAGTTGTAGAAAATTTTAAAAACCAACAACTTTAATTCCAAACATTTTTTTGGAGTACAATTTCTGCGTTTAGCATCAATGAATTTTTTTCAAATTTGTTCATCTCTGAAATTTGTAAAAAGTATCTTTTTCTAGATGGCGGCCTTAATGTACATTTTAAGACAAAAGTGTATAATTTAAGTTATAGAAAATTAAGAAACTACAACTTTTATTCATGCCATTATTTCTACAACGCATGGATTAGGGTCAATTAGTGATTTTTTTTGTATTTTGTTTATCAAAATATGTAAAAAATCGGGATTTTTAAGATTGTGGCCTTAGTATGCATTAAACGACAAAAGTGTAGTCTGTAAAGTCAAAGTTATAGGAAATTAATAAATCTTCAACTTTTAATTCAAGCATTTTCTTTTGCAGAACCTAGTTCAATGTCAATTAAATGATTTTTCGTATTTTTAAGCTCTAGAGAAGAGAGGTTGATTTTCGTTTTCTGTCATTCACTCACTCATGATCAAAATTAGGTTATGGTTTTCATTTCACATTCTTTACTAATAATTAAACATAGGTTCTGTGGGTTTCATTTACATTCACAAGAGAACGTTATGTGAGTGTTTCACACCAGATTTCTTTTTTATTTAGTGTAATATGTATTTCAGTTTTAACTGAAATAAATGAAACAATACAAAACATTTAAAACAAAAAATACATTGTACATTGTTGTATTGTTTTAAACAAACAATACATTTTTTTAATGTATTGAATGCACATTAAATAGATAGTTTTTGTTAAGTTAAAAAAGATGTTCTTAAAAAATGACGTTTTATTTGTTAAATCCAGGTTATCCGAAATAGATCCGCACGAATTATTTTGGATAACCAGGATTTTATTGAAAGTGTTAATGGTTCCAGAAATAAAATTATTATATTAAGTAAATTCCTGAAATTTATTCAAAAAAATTCATTACAATTCTTTCGCTGGGTATTTTCAGTACACAAACATGGCTAACTGGACGAAATGCAGTCTTCAACGCGAATAACGTCGAGTAAGTGACTAAAATTTTGTATTTCTCGACTGTATTATCAACAAAATATTGAGGCTCAATTATTTTGTTCACTTTGTTTATTGTGTTAAGGAACAATCATATGATTGGTACTTGTTAACTGAGGAGATGAAACTTGCTGAGTCATAGATATAAGAGGCATATTCATAAAGTCAGCACCTTATGAACATCGGCCATAAAAAAATGTTTGAAAAATTCTTTCACATGTACTCTCGTATAAATCTAATAATTGATTTTAAACCATAGTCTATTAAAAAGTATCGTGAGGGTTCACGATAGTTCTACAAGGCGTGTCTGGAAAGTAAGTACCGATTAGTTTTAACAATGCCAAAACGATACTGTTGGAACTCCGCGTATGCACTTTACTTTCCCTAGTTCATTAGCTCCGCGCAGACGCCATACAGTTGATTAGTCTTGTGTTTTATGTTTGATGTGCTCGTTTACATTTGGTGAACCCACCGACTTTGAGATTCGTTCTGTTATTCTGTTTTTGCATGCAATGAACGATAATACAGGCGAAATTCATCGGCAGATTACAGAGATTTTAAAGTGAAAGTGCAATGACCGAAAGAATGGTGCAAAAGTGGGTTAGGTAATTCAATGAAGGACAATTATCTAGGACATCTGTCCAAGATTAACCACGAAGTGGGTGGCCATCTGTTGCCAATGATGACATGGTCAGGAGAGTGGTTGAGACAGTTGAAGAGAACAGATAATTCATACTGTCAATACTTTCAGATGAATATCAACATGTTACGAGAACTGTTTTGCATGAGGTTGTAGCTGATCGCTTGGGTTATCACGAGCTGGGTTCCCACTAGGTTCCAAAAATGCTCACAGATGTGAAGCGATTTGAAAGTGCTGTGACATTTCTTACCCGGTACACTTAACTACCACGGTCCTTAACCCCGTATATTTCTGATTACTACTTGTTCCTGCACATGAAAACACTCGCTCCTGCGCTTGATGGTAAGCGCTTTGAATGTGATGACGACGCTTAAAACATTTTAAAATAATTTTAAAACGTTTATTATGGCTGTCTTCACTCGTGGGATGATTCTTTACGGAAGGTTTAGGTAAGCTGGTCATTCGCTTTGATAAATGCCTGAACAATAGTAGAAACTATGTAGAAAATCTGTGTAAGTTGTGTAAATTATCTTGGAAAAATATTTTAGTATTTGTTTTTTTTTTCAAAACCGTTCTTACTTACTGGACACGCCTTGTAGAGCTATCGTGGACACTTGACGATATTAGAGCTCAATTGGAACGCAGGAGAGGTCTTGGGCTCACCGGTTCAGTGTACGCGTAACTTTGATTTCCATATTTGATGACGAAAAACTGCTGAACCACTACAGTACCTAAGACGAAGCTTAAATCTTGTTTGTAGAGAATTTAATTTTCTACAAACATTTATTATGAGGTTTTTAATTTAGACTGACTGTTTGGTCTCTGAAAATTAAAGCATAAATTAAGAACATGAATTTCCGCCATTTTTTAACATGGACGAAGCTCAAATCCTAGAGTCGGGGACTTCTTCTTCTTCCGGTCATAGATTAGGCCTTCCGACTTCTCTGCTCATATTTTTCAAGGCCTACCTACATATCTCGTATCTTGACTCATTCGTATTAAATGTTCCTCTCATTTCTCTGTTTGTGTTTGGGGACTGTTTTTAAGAGAGAGAGGAGGCATTTAAATGGGCCAGGAATTCCTCATTCTTAATGTGAACCATCAAGCTACACCCCTGAATTCTTCTCAAGAACCGCATTTCCGCTGCCTGGATCGTCAGATGCAGCCATCTTTCTGGTTCATCTTTCCTCCCAAGTACCCAGGACTCACTACCGTAAGCAGTACTGGAACAGCCACAGTCTTGCAAAACTTCATATGGGTTTCTTTCCGAACTCTTTTACTCACTGAGCGCACTGTTGTCCCACATATATACGAAAAACGATTAAGTTTATCAATCATGTCTGGATTTCTAGCGTACGTTAAAGCACATCCCATGTATTTAAAATGCTGTACCTGCTCTATCAGGCACCTATTGATAACTGTTTTTGTTCGTACGGGATTTTTACCCCATTAAGTCGTCGATTTCTGTCTTTGTAGCGGATATATCAGTTATAATCTTGAAATATTGTACTCAGATTATAAACCCCACATCTCTGCTATCAGAACCTGATCGTCTGCAAACGATAGCGTATTTAAGTAGTTCCCTTTCTTTACTTCAATGCCCTTACAACTAACTCTCTGCCATACCTGAAAAGCGTCATCAATGTATATATTAAAAAAGAGGCAGAGATAAATTACAACCTTGTCTTACACCTAAATTTATTAAAATCTAATTCCCTCGAGTGCTGGTTTTCAAAGAAATATGTGTTCCATTGTAAAGGGACTTTATCCTCTCTATAAGATATGGCGGGTATCCTCAAGCATACAATATCATCTTACACCATTCCCTACGAATCAAAGGCCTTCACTATATTAATGGAAAGGAACTGAGTCTCCAAATTGTATTCTTTTATTTTCTTTATTACCTGATTTTAGATAAAAACGTCATCTGTGCATGATGAGTCGGAGATTTTCATGTCACATTTTATTTAAATAGCTACCAGGAGTGTGCTAAATTTTAAAATTATATGTGAATTATTTTCCTCGAAACACTAAATACCCTAGGCTATTTTGATCACTACTTAGAACGATCAAACATTTGGAGCATCTACTTGATCTAAATAAGCAGCGGTTATATTTGGTACTACAATTGTTTTTAATTACAGAGGAAGTACGTCCGGAACTGTAATATGTTTAACTGTAACAAGGTAAGCAAATACAAGATATACTCTTCATACGATAAACTTCACATGCATTTTCTAAGTACAGTCTTCATCACAGAACTAGCGGTTAAGATTTTTGATGACTACAGAAATACCTTTACTATAGTCCCAAATTTCACATTATTCAAGAATTGATAAGAAATTCACGCTATAGTATTTGTTTACTTTCTCTCTATATAAATATATCTCAGTGCCTCCAGTTTCCTTGTGATGGATTTATCTAAAGTTCAAGACTCTACACCTTATTGAAGGACAGAAAAGACATAACATCTTAGATGCCTCATTTTTGTTGCAAGAGTAAAGTTGTGGCTTTTGAGAATAGGACCCATTTTGTTAAATACTGCATTTGCCTTCCCGTACAACATTTTATTTCATGTGTATTGTCCCTTATCAAATGTTGAGGGTTCCATGGACTGCTCGGATGCCAAATATAAAGGTTCTCAGGAGAATAAAGAAGGACGTGGAGGTCATTTCCACCATCAAGTGTAGGATGCTCCAATATTTTGGACATGTTATGAGGAATGTTTTACGATATCCGTTAATACCAGCCATTCTGCAGGAAAAAATATATGGAAAACGAGTACCTGGCAGAAGAAGGCTGTCGTGGCTTCGAAATCTCAGAACTTGGTTTGGAAAGAGCTCAGTTGTATATTTTGTTATTTTTTATAACTTTCATTATAAATATTTTTGTCGTAAAACGCATACTAAAGCCGCAATCTCAAAAACCACATTTTTCATAGATTTTGATGAAAAAAAGCCAAAAAATCTCTAATTACCGCCAAACTAAGCGTTGTACAAAATATTTTTGCGATAAAAATTGTAGGTTTGTAAATGTTCTACAACTTTAAATTCACACTTTTACCCTAAGAATGCATATTAAGGTCGCAATCTTAAAAAAGTTTTTCTACGAGCGCACAGGCCCTCATACGGTTTCAGCAGACATGACACTTACTCTATCATGTAAAGCATAAAAAATTTAGTAAATGAGGCGATTTTTAAAACAATCGGAATTGTTTTTGAGAAAAACGTTAAAAAATGAGAAATTGCACGAATAAACTACTACTTCCGGTTGACCAATTTTAATGCAAATGTTCGTGTCGGGTTCCGTAATGGTCTTTAACTATAGTTCCAAGTTTCAACTTCGTACGATCTTCCGTTCTCGAGATATTTTGTTCACACACATACAGACCAATCGCTAAAAACATGTTTTTTGAGTTCATGGGTTTGAAAACGTGAATATCCGGTGAAAACTCGTTTTCAAAAAATTAACACGAAACAGCATCTATTTCCTTCCCTTTATATTCTTATAGGGCAAGAGAAAGGTGTGAAACACTTACACGACTTTCTCTTGTCAATAAAAATAATAAAACATAATATAATTTATGTTTAATCATTACTAATCAATGTAAAATGAAAAACAACATCTAACTTTAATTATGAGTGAATGACGTAAAATGAAAATCAACCTGTTCGATTTAAAAATACAGAAAATCTCTAAATTGGCGCTAAACTAAGCTCTGTAGAAAAAAATACTTGAATTTAAAATTGTAGATTTTTTCATTTCCTACAACTTTATTTATACATTTTTGTCGTAGAATGCACACTAAATCCGCAACATTAAAAATTCTAATTTTTTACCGATTTTGATGAAAAAAATACAAAAATCACTAATTGTTAGTAAACTAGCGTTGTACAAAAAATGTTCTAAATACAAGTTGTAGGTTTTTAAATGTTCTATAGGTTTGATTATACTCGTATACACTTTTGCCATAGAATGCGTTTTATGGCCGCAATCTCAATAAAACCATTTTTTGTTATCGAGCACAGGCCACCAAGAATTTTAGCAGACATAGCGTTTACCCTATCTTGTAGAGCATAAAAAATGTAGTGAATGAGGCAATTTAATAAACAAATTGAAGTAGCTGTTTTTGGAAAAAGCGCTAAAAAGTAAGAAATTGAACGAATAAACTACTACTTCCGGTTGACCAATTTTGATGAAAATGTTCGTGTCGGGTCCCGTAATGGTCCCTTACTTTAATTCCAAGTTTCAACTTGGTACACTATTCCGTTCTTGAGATATTTTGTTCACACACACACACAGACACATCCAAACACACACACGCACACACGTACACACAGATCAATCGCTAAAAACATGTTTTTGGGTTAAGGGGGCCTGATATCGTGTAGGCCTACATCCAGTGAAAACTCAATTTCGAAAAATCGACATGAAAACAATACTTACCTTCCCTATTTATTCATGCAGGGCAAGAGAAAGTAATAAATATCCCATTTAATGAATAAAGTGACAAAATGTGCGCCGCACGATATTAATACATTTTTACTTCTTTCATATCGGAATGAAGACTAAATGTTTTAATAGTTCTTAATTTCACCTGATTAAGTTACTGGAGATATTGTTCGTTGTTATATATTTATTTTTATGTACACGGTATCGTAATACAAACATTTCATATTTTTCAGCCAACCTATAATACCAACATTGTTGAGAATTTGCCAGTAAGTACAGAAAATCAAACTGAATTCATCTCTCCGATTAAATATTAATGGTGTTTATTCAGATTCTAACAAGCAAGTTAGGCAAGATTTTTTTTTGTTGAACGTCCGACTGTTCTGCAATTACTGCTAATGCAGACGGTGAAGGATGAAATGATTTTTTGTAACGTATGAAAATATGCCGTGCCTGAATGGATTTCGAACCCAAGACCGCATGATGAGAAGCGAGCACGTTACCAACTACGTCAATGCAGCCAAGAGGATGGACGTTCAATTACGTGTGTTGAAGAAGGTTATCCAGAAATAGGAAATAGAAGTTGCCAAGAAAGGATTCTTAAACACACTGACGGATCAAAGAAAGGTGTCAGGATCAACAACCTTGCTTTGCAGACGAACTGAAGATCGTTTATAGGAACTCAGAAAAAGCAGGATAGAATATGCCAAGAAAAAACTGATTTCTAAGTCTAAATTTACACAATATGTTAAATTCATTTATTGCCACTACTTATTCAATAAGCGTATCCCCAACCATTGACACAATTTTCCCCAGAGTTTATTTAGAAATTTGTACATTTTTCAACCAAAAACTATTTAGAAAGGAATTCGTGTACACTGTAAAATGTTTCATCGATCAAGTATTTCTATATCTCAGTTGGTTCCGCGGTATCGTTAAGTCAGAATTGTCTACTTAAATTTATTTAAATATTGTGGTCTTGACCACCCCCGCGTCACCTGAAGACACAATACGGAAAATTTAGGAAAGTTGATAGCTTCAAGTACCTCGGGGAAATATGACAACCAAAGACCAGCAAAAAAGAAGCGAACAATAACAGACGATGAAAGATGACCGGTGCATTTCGAGGAACTCACAACTTGCCTAACAAGAAAGCATTTCAAGACAAACCAAGATTAGACACTTTAATAGGTACTGTAATAAAACCTGTGTGTTTATACGCGAGTGAGTACCTTAGAATGACCTGGAAGGCTGGTTTAAAAGAAGCAGAGAAATTTAAGAGAGAGATCCTCCGAAAAATAATAAACCCGAAGATGGTAGACGGACAATATAGGTTCCGAGGTTGAGAAGAGCTGTACAATGAATATGAACGATTAATAAAAAGAATTAGAAAAATAAGACTAAAATTTTTATTCACCTCTATAGAATGGATGACAACCATTTGACAAAACAAATTTTTAAGACACTAAATAATAGTCCCAAGGTGTTGGATAAATGGTTTAAAGAAGTCAAAAAAAATATCGAGAAAACCGTAATAAACAGCGGGTAAACAGAAGAAAGAAGAAAAGCCTACAGTGAGCGATGCTGAGAATCTAGGCTGCAAAAAGATCTTCCAGAAATGTCTAAAGTCACCTTACGTGGTCTAAAATTGGCCCTGTAGGAGAAAATAAATTGTGGGGCTTAGCCTGTAGCGTAGGAGTGTAAGCCTTGAATAAAAACTTGCTTGCTTGGTGCAGTTTTACAGCAATCGTAGGGTAGCTGTGGAAGTTCAAAATCTAATGGCAAAAAATAAACGTATTCCAAAAGACAGAATTATCATTTGACTACCACCTTGGTGATAATGTAGTGGTGATACTTTCATTAGGGTCTGAAAATAATAACAAATTATATTTTATTAGGGACCTAAAATAGTCACTGATGCAAGTTATTAAAACACCATTTATAACAATCGGGTGTTAAACATTCACAAGACTTTCTCGTGTCATTGTAAATAATAACCCATGTAACCTATGTTTAGTGATCAGTAAACAATGTAAAATTAAAAACATAACCAAATTTTAATCATGAGTCAATTACGTAAAATAAAATCAATCTGTAGATATTAAATGCACGTAAAATAACTAATTGGCGCTAAACTAAGCTCTGTAGAAAAAATACTTTAAATAAAAGTTGTAGATTTTTTAATTTTCTTTAAATTCGATTTACTCTTTTGTCGTAAAATTCATATGAAGACAGCAATCTTAAAAAACTGATTTTTACCGATTTTGATGAAAAAAGTACAGAAAATAACAAATGACGCTACTAACCTTTGTAGATAAATGTTAAAAATAAAAGTTGTAGGTTGTTTAATTCTGTAACATTGATTTTGTATAGTTTTAATCAAAAAAGCATATTAAAACCGCAATATTTAAAAAATACCCTTTTTACCATGTTTTTTTTTGGTTTAACGTCCATTTTTACCATGAGCACAAAAAGTAAATAAGGCGATTTCAAAAAAGTTTGTAGGTGCCGTTTGCGACAAAATCGCAAAAACGTGAAAAATTGCACGAATAAAATACCACTTCCGGTTGACCGATTTTAGCAAAAATATCAGGTCCCCTTGCGGTACCAAATTTATGTTCCAAGTTTCAACTTCGTACTATATTCCGTTCTTGAGATATTTTGTTCACACACACACACACACACACACACACACACACACACACACTCACACGCACGCACGCACGCGCGCGCACACACACACACACACACACACACATAGATTTGTCGAAAACATGTTTATATTGCTTTGGGTTTAGGGGGCCTGAAAACGTGTATTTGTGGTGAAAACTTGGTTTCGAAAAATCGACATGAAAACAATACTATCCTTTCCTATACATATAGGCCTACTATTCATGTTTGGCAAAAGAAAGTAAAAAAGTCAGAAAATGATCTTCAGGGGAGAGAATGAAAAGAAGAGACATGAACCCCACAACGTTGAACAACTTAAGAAAGGAAAGATCCAAAAGAATGAAGACATTGTGGGAGACAAGAAAAAATGAGCAATACATGAAGTAATTAAAATATTGATTTTGCGGGCTCTTTCTAAAGGGCTATTCGGAAAAATTGGAATATTAATATTCCATTAAATAATCATGATTTTAGTATCAATCTAAAAAGTATAACTTAATCGTAGTTTCTGACAACTTAACGGTTCTCGATCCGGTTGAATGAAAGGTAATTAAACAGTTAGTTCTTACAAGTCAATTGGCTCATGCAATTGTTTAATGGAATAATTTTTTGATCCCAATGTGTGTACGTTGCAATCTGTTCAATTTAAGAACAATACGAAACCCCATCATCCGATGAGATAAGGATCATTATGTAAAACGAACAAATGAGATGTAGTCTTGTACAGACTCAGGCTAACTATTCCTGACAGAGTACAATTAATTAAACCCTAACCATCAAAGTACACCGGTAATCGACATGAAATGATACTTTCCTTCCTTATAGGGCAAGAGAAAGTAAAAAAAAAAAAAAATCGAATGTGAAACACACTCACGACTTTCTCTTGCCAATATAAATCATAAAACATATAACCTATGTTTAACTTTAGTAAACAATGTAAAATGAAAAACATAACCTTATATTTAATCATGAGTGAATGACGCAAGATGAAAATCAACCTTTGTTCGGCTTAAAAATACGAAAATTCACTAAAATTGACTCTAAATTCTGTAGGAGAAAATTCTAGAAATAAAAGTTGCAGATTTTTTTATTTCCTATATTTAACTATACGTTTTTGTCGTAAAACTTTTAGTAAGGCCGCAATCTTATACAATCCCATTTTTTACAGACTTTGATGGAAAAAAAGAAAATCACCAATTGCTGCTAAACTAAGCGTTGCACAAAAAAAGTTTGAAATCAGAATAGTAGGTTTTTTAATGTTCTATAACTTTGATTATATCCACTGTCGCCGATCGGGACCGACGACACGCGGCAAAACCTTGTTTGAAAAATTGATGGCCCTGATAAGGGCCGTTGTTGGCAGTTGGAAGCGGCGAGCCGGCGTGGTAGAAGCGGAGCCCGAAGAGTGACGGCTCGGCGCTACCGGGTTCAGGCCTAGCCGTTCCTCAGCGCCAGTTGGGTCCACATCGCAGCGTGGCAGTGATGGCCCCCAGAGCCCCGCAGTGTCGGGTCGGCGTAGGCCGTCTGCCGATAGCGCGGCCGAGTTGGTTCTCTCCGGGTCGGTGAAGGCTGACCGGTGCGGGAATGTAGTGTCCGCCACCGGTAGCGTAGACCAGGGATGGTGCGTCTGGTCTCGGCTGGGCTCTTCTTCTTCCGTCTGTTCTTTCGGAGTTCTTCTCCGGTTGAGAGTGGATTGAAGAGTAACTCTCGCGGTCCAGGGCTCTCGCTTAAATCCCCCTCCGGCGAGTCCACTTCAAGGTGGAGGGGAGGCGCTGTAGGGTCTGCGCGTCTGTAGCGATCCACACTGCAGCCAGGTAGTGGGACCGTCTGCAGGCGCTTTTTTTATGTTGGTAGGGGAGTCGGTGAAAACACTTTTGCTCTAAAATGCAAATTAAGACAATATTAAAAAAGAAAATTATTTCGTACGAGATTAGAGGCCCCCCAAGAATTTCAGCAGACATGGCTGCCTATCTTGTACAGCATAAAAACTGCATTAAATTAGGGGATTTAAAAAAAATCGTAACAGCCGTTTTTGATAAAATCGCAAAAAAGTTTAAAAATTGCAAATATAAACATCTACGTCCGGTTGACCGATTTTTATGAAAATTTTCAGGTCGGGTTCGATACTGGAATCTAACGTAAGTTCCAAGTTTTAACTTTTTGTACCATCTTCCGTTCTAGAGATAATAATATTTTGTACATACACACACTCAGACTAATCGCTAAAAACATGGTTTTTCGGTTCAGGGGGCCTGAAAATTTGTATTTCCGGCAAAACTCTATTTCGAAAAATCTGCATGAAAACAGTGGGCCTACCTACTTTCCTTCTCTTTATATTCATATAGAGCGAAAGAAAGTAATAAATAATAAGGTTGAAATCAATTTTGTTTCAGTGGGGATAATTTTGATGATGGTTACCCGGCTACTGTAATATACACCACGTAAGTACGACTACCTAAAAACTACAAAAGAAAACTCCAAAAGTGGATTGAGGAATTTTGGGATTGAATTATCGGGATAAAATAAACTTTGGTATTGCTACCACACTGTAATACGGTACAAAACTAGGTTTAATTCAACATTTTTATTTTCTATGAATTATCACTTTAACATATCCATAGAATCAGCTGGTTTCATGTAATTGAAAGGTTAGTTCCAGTACAGTTCAATGATTGTTTGGTTGAAAAAATGTTTCTCAGCCCTTCAAGAGAATCAATATTAAAACCATCCCATATTAATAATAAAAATATTATTAATGGTAATATTAATAATGCAGTAATATAAGGATGTGTATGTGTGCGCACACGAAAGTATCTTAAATTCTGTAATAAGGCCGCTGTTTCCTTTTGTTTCCGTGTTCCTTAAAATTAAAAGAAAAATAGGTTAAATTTTTACCGTCACTGATGAGCTGATCGGCTGAGAAACCCCATCAGATCACAAATATAAAAACAATGTGTTGTAAATAAACGTGTCACGTTAAATGAAAAAATCTCTCATATAAGTTAAATTCAATTTGGATAGTTTCATTTAAAATGCAATTCTAAAATTGTAAATAATAAAGAACATTTTGAATTGAATTATTATATTAGTTTTACAATATAATTTTGGATTTATTTATTTGGATTTGAAGAAAGAAATTAAATCGCAACTGTGTGAGGGAATGCTGAACTACACCCTCTTTTCAAAACAAGGATTGAGGAAGATTGCTTTGAAATACTCATCAATCATTAATCATTAATGATGATTTAATAATTGTGGCTGCTGTTTACATAACTAACTTAATATGCATTTAGAGAATACCAAAGCTTATTATGAACTAAACAAAAACGAACCGAAACCAACTGGAAATCTTATACCACTGGAAAGGGATGGCGGTTTTCACATGCTGATAAGTTTTCTGTGAGAAATTAGTTAATAGAATACTAAAACAGCTGGGCAGGTACAAGGATAGCGCTCTGACAATATTATCAAATATCTAGATAGGATTTTTGTTACGTCCTTTCATTGTATTTACATTTTTATGACTTATGAATTTTTTATAAAATTTCCACCAGCTTTTCGTCTTCCGCAACTGAAAGCAGTACTTCACAATACTTTCTTCTTTGTGGCTCCGTTTACGCTGCTCTTCAATGGGAATGACCGCGCGGCAAGAGCTATGGCGTCAACCGCAGCTACTAAGATTGTAGCAGTAATATGCGGCTGACGCATTGCCTACGTCAGCCGCATGCGTCGAACGGTTAACGGGAATTACCTACACCTTAAAGAAGTCTTTAGGAGCCTGGCAGCCACTCACTTTAATAGCTTTAGCTAAATTTTCAGGGTCTGCCTTAGTAGGCTGTATCTTCCCTGGTTATTTTTGGATTAGAACGTAAGGATCATAATTTTCTCCTATTGTAGAATCTTGAGATTCACTCAGCAATAATAATTTATTTTAATGGCTAACAGCCACGAGATGTATGAAGAAATTAATAACTGCTCCTCGGCAGTCTGGCCTGAAAATAGAGTTAGTAAGTTTGCCACAACAGATCTTGTTAAGTTGTAATGATACGAGTAATAATGCCAGTGAATGGGCAGCTAATCTACGACAGGCAAACTAATGTTTTTTTTCTAAAATCTGGTTGTTCTGCATATTACTGCTAAAGCAGATAATGAAGGATAATCATGAAAATTAACGATCACAAAATGTCAGAAAAGATTGGAAATTGAACTCGGGACTTCTATCGTAGAAGACAATTGCCCTGACCACTATACCACGGTCCGTGGTATGGTGGTGAAAACTGTGTCATCTTCACATCAGAAGATTTGATGAGAAAATACTTTCCATTCATAATTATTTTTGTCCTAATAAAATTTTGTTGAAACGAAATTTACACTATCCTTATATTTTCAGAATGGTTCAGAACTATTTAAAGGTGTATTATAAATGGTTAGTATTGATTTAATAATTTAATCTTCTGTTTAAAAAAACAAAATCTGGTATGAAACATTAATAAGACTTTCTCTTGTCAATGTAAATAATGAAATATATAACGTATGTTTAATCAAGAGTGAACGGACGCACAATGAAAACCAACCTCTGTAAGTCATAAAAATACGGAAAATCACTAATTGACGCTAAACTAAGCTCTGTAGAAAAAAGGCTTGTAATAAATTTTTGGGTTTTTTTTCAATTTTTTATAACTTTAAAAACACTTTATCGTAAAATGCATAGGCCTGCTAAGGCTCCAATCTTAAAAACCCTCTGTTTTGCCTATCTTATAGAGCATATAGAGCATAAAAATGTAGGTAGATGAGGCGATTTTTAAGTAAATCGGAAGAGCCATTTTTGAGAAAATCTTAAAAAGTGAAAAATCGCACGAATAAACTAACACTTCCGGTTGACCGATTTTAGTGAAAAGTTCTTGTCCAAATTGCGGTACCAAATTTAAATTCCAAGTTTCAATTTTGTACATTATTCCGTTCTTGATATATTTTGATAGCGCGCGCGCACACACACACACACACACACACACACACACACACACACATTGTGTATGTGAAAACTCATTTTCGAAAAATCAACAAGAAAACAATATACTTTCCTTCCATACAGAGCTAGAGAAAGTAAAAACGGTCAGCACTTTACGTTTCTTATCGCGAGTTGCGATAACACACCTTCACGAACCGGAATACAAAGTTTTTAACGAGTAAACTAACAAAAATAACGACACACAACAAAGCAATGATTTTGACTACACTGAGATTAAGCCGATTGCCATGAAATGTTTATTCAATTGGTTCGTAAGAGTGAAATGACCTTTACATTGTTACCGAAAAAGCACATGTGGAGGCGGCCAAATCACATTTTCCTAATAAGTAAGACAGTTTCCTGTCCGAAATAAGCAGCACACACGTCCCAAACAAGTTCATTCCATTATTCCGTACGTTTTGTTTTCGTTCCAGAAGATTTTTCCCGTTGAAATTGCAGTCCCGATAATCCGTTGTTCCATTTAATTATACTATACTATAATAGAGAGCAGAAGAATAGCCGTGTGGGAGGACAGTCGGTCTTCCATCGACACATTGCATGTATGATTGTGCGTACGTTAAAGTTATCTCTATAAGTTAATAATTCATAATGCAGTAATTTTTTGTACTTATCTAGTTTATTTTTTCTTTTTCACTATATTTTATACGATAAAACGGTGATTCATTAATTCATCTATCACAAGAAAATAAGTAATAATATTAGATCTTTCATATTGACTCAACGAAAATATTTCATCATTTTTTGTGATGCGCTAATTCCATAGCCTAATTTTTTTTAACTATAGGCCTACTAGAATCTTATTTGTGGCTCTTTGAGGTGCACGAAAGGGATTTCTTCTCTAATTTACTTTATAGAGAGCCTCTCAAAAAACTGCAACATGTTTAAAACGATTTTTAGCTTTGACCGCTTGAATCCGGACTTTTTTACTTCATTATAAATAGAAAATTGAAAATAATATACACGTAATTATTACAGTAGGTCTCCAATTAACCGGTCTCGTATTTACCGTGGCTCGGATTTAACGTCACTCATTTGAGAAAAGCAAAATTTTGCCCCTCTTTTGTTTATCAATTAACAAAAGTGCCTGGTAATTCCACAAAATAAAATGAGTTTAAAGTAGAGAGTGAAGGATAAAAACAACGGTTTTGTAATTTTGTTGAAAGCTAAATACGTAAACTGTTATGAACATAGAATATGGTCAACAAATCCAGCACGCATCTACTTAACGTTATTCATGCCCACATTGATGAAAATAATATCTATCTACCAACACTGTCAGGACTGGGTATGGCGGAGAGGAGGCCTAATAAGCACGGTATGAGAAAGTATGGTATAGGTCGCAGACGTAAAGAATGCGAGGCGGTCTGTTCTAGATTTCCACTACAGATCTTACAGAAAACATTTACCTCTTTTAAAAAAATTCTCTAGCCACCACCAAATTAGAGCAACCAAATTTTGCATATAGCATCTTTACAATGAAAAAATTTTTTCGTAATAATTAAAATTGTATTATTTAATTAGGTTTTTATTAATTAACAAAAACTTAAAAGTATCGCATTCCCTAGCGAGGAATTGATGAACTAACTGGTACCTAACTAAAAGTACCACCGGTATCCATTCAGTAGCTCTGTTTGAAGATATTTTTGTTTGTTTTTCGCCCACACACATACCCCAGACCACCAGTAAAGAATACGGGCTGTCTAAAGGTCGTAGCCTCGATAAAAATTGCATTACTGTTGTACTCATAGTTTTCGATTCTTTCAATTTCATCTTTTAATCCCTTTATTGTCAACAGATTTTGAAGTTTTTACAAGTTTTGGTTTTCTTACTTAGTTCGTTTTCTTTACTTCTAGATATCTCTTAACTCCAAACGCTATTTTTGTCTTATTTCGAAGATAAAATTATGCCTTCGTGGAAGAGAACCTGCTTGACCAAAGTTACAAGACGTGCCAAAATTATAAAATTAAACAAGGCTAACGAGAGCCAGGAAACTACTTCATCAAGGCTACAAGCAAATCGAGAGAGGCTTAGTCATACCCGCCAAATTGAACCCGTAGAACCATGCGAACCACGACTGGTGTCTCAGCGAGTTCACCAGGCTTCTACGTTCGCAGAAGTGAGTGTTCTAAAGCCCGTTCCAGTCGCCTGGAGGCTGACCGGGAGAGACCCTCACAACTTCGCGAGGCCGAGTCTGTTGAAGAACATCAGCTACAATTAGCGTCTCAACAGGTCCGTCACCTTCTACTCGCAGAAATAGTGTTCTGAAGTCCGGACTATTCGCCTTGAGGCTGACAGGGAAAGACGCAATTTTACGAGACCGGTCTGTTGATAAACCTGAGCTACGGTTGGCGTCTCAACAGGTCATTGAGTTAATATGAATACATTGAGATATAATACCATATCTCAATAAAGGCTAATTCACATTCACTAAAGTAACCATTATTTTTGGAAATTAAAAATTAACGCTTCTAAAAATAATAAAGCGCTATGTATCTTAATTTCAAAATACCAAGATCTTGCTTTTATTTACGTCCAACTGTTTTTTTTTTCATTAATAATAATAATGATGTTGAAAGGAGGTAGACAACAATGAATGATTAAAGAATATCAGACCTGACAGGGATTGAAGTCGGTATACAAACTGACTGTCTACAACACCAAGAAAACCGTTCAAAGAACGGGTATTTTAGCTAGTTAAGAACAAAAATTATTACATATGCTCAATAATACGACATCCATCGAATACCCGGCATGGTTTTTTTGGAACTAAGCTCTCGTAAGGATTCGAGTCGCTGTCAAGCGAAAATTCTAGTAATTTGGCCAAGGTCAACCAATTTCTCCCACTCACAGCCTCGCATTCTTTACATCGGCGACTAATAGTGCGATACTTCCATCCCGTACATGCAATCACTGAGGAAAAGATGTAGGAACGTCCCCCTTGTGCTCACTAGGTTTGTTACGGACGGAGAATAGATTTACGCCATGTATAAGGCGAGTAAGAATACATTAGCCCAGTTTCTTTTCAATAAAACAAAATATGGTGGTTTGACACACCTAAATTTATATTTATTTGATTTATTTAAAAGAATTGAGGAACATTTTCAAAATCATATAAAATTTAATTCTTCAGATACATATATAATAATTTTATTGATGATGTATTAGCTAACGAGCAGATTACTTACATTCCTGCGTGACGACCACAAATTAGAAATGATTGCTTTTTTATAATATAAAAAAGCAATCATTTTTATCGACATATTATGTCGATAAAAATGAGACAATTTTCAAACCAAGAAAATAAATTTTGTGATCCAAAGAAAAAGTAAAACTATAAAGCGATTTTTGTGATTTAAAAGTACAAAAAAATTAATTTAAATTAATTGTATCAGTATTACTGATAAAACTTAGTGAAATGAAGAAACAATTTGTATGTATATTTACATTAAAAAAAAAGAAAATTATATTTTTAAAAAACTTATAAATTTTCAATATTAGGTATTGAAGTATTATCCTCTCATTCTCTTTTGTTTTGTTAAATCACTAAGTAACAGAATTATGATTATTAAAATTATTCTCATATTTTCCATTGAATTGTTATTCTTACTCGCCTTATACGTAGCGTAAATCTATTACGCATCCGAAGATTGACAGACAAATCTATTACCCATCCTCAGCGATCCAAGCGGCCAAAAGAGGCAGTTCCTACATCTTTTCCTCGCTACGAAAGTGGGAGTTGTACTCCATACTTTCTTATTCCGTGGTAATAAGCCTACACACGCCAATAGATCTGTTTCGAATTTTAGTGAAGTACTGTATATACGTAGTAATACCTAGTGTACAGGTTTCTTAAAATAATTTATCGATTTCCATTTCAGTTACGCAGACGAAGATGAATTACAACTGTATGAAATTTGTTTCACAGATTTAGAGTAAGTTCGCATTAAAATTTACTTGATAAAGTAAAAGTTATAGCAAAGCTAAGAGTTTTTATTTTATTTTAGTATGTTAATCAGACTTACTCAACTAGCTTAGTTCTTTTCAGTAACTGGACCGACCGATTGTGAAATAGGTATAACAACATGAATACCGACTACCGTCATGTACACACAAACTAACGTTTTAGTGCAGGGATACAAAATACTACGCACATATTAAAATGAATGACAAAAAGGATACGGGGAATTACAGAACTAGTATCGTAAATCACAGAAATCTTCGGCACAACTAAATGTACAAACAAAAATCGTAAATAACCGATTTTTGTTTTTCCCACTTGTGATTACTGTAGTAAATATTATATTTCTGCGCTTAGGGAATTTTCGAAGTTTTCATATTTTTCTTCGTAAAATAATTATAATATCAGCAGTGGTTGGACGCATTGTGACCACTATGTCGGGGGAGCGACATACGAGTATGTGCATACATAAGAGAAAAGGTTGTTGCCAAAATTAAAATAAAAAAATACTTTATGTAATAAAGGTTAACTTTAATTAAACAGCAAACATATTTCAGGTAATTTATCAAAAAAAAAAAAATTTAACAACCAAAAGGCTTTAAATTTAGTGAAATTACATCACATAAATATGGTTAACCAAACCAAAGAAATATTAGAACGTATAAAATTTAGAATCTTAGGTTTAATTTTTGACCTAATGGTAGGCTACATCACTGTTTTAAAATGTTAAATTTAAATATTATGACAAATAATAATTATAGTTTTGTGTTTTCATAAGAAAGTATTCAAAAAATATTAATCATAGGTAAATAGTTTGGCGTGCGCAACCCAAAAAAAGTATATAAAAAAGTAAAAAAAATCAAGCCAATCACATTCTATAGCGGTACCAAAAGTATAATGAATTCCTTTTTCTAAGAAAAGTTTGCTTACAAAAGTTAGATATTATTGACATAATAAGTTGTTGAGAATTATTTGTATACATTACATATATTTATTCATATTGCATATATAGTAGGATACATTCATATATTATTTATGAAAATAGCGAATGAGCATATTTAAAAAAAATAACAATTAAAAATTTACCAGGCTAAATCCAATCTGGCTGCAGGCCCAAAATTTTCTGACCTCCTGGTGATTGAATATACGGTGAAAGAAACACAGAGAAACAGTTTTTCACCAAAACAGTAAGATCAACCAGTCACGCTCAAAAAACTTTGTGCATTAAAATTAGAATATTAATTCCATCTCCCGGGGAGAAACCCTGATAACATGAATAGGAAACTTTAAAGCATTAAAACACAGTTGAACATTTACAGCAGTAAATCATAATCAATATTCCAAAAATAACTACGTAATACTGTCAAAAACAAAATGTAATTAGCAGAATTGTTAAGTTGGGTTTTTTTGCGCCGTGACAGTCAACCTGTTACGTGCTTCAATACTGACATGATCGTGAAGACAATCTTAATGCTTCTTGGTACACTTACGCCCTTCCTCAGTTACTGAAGTCAGTTTCTGTTGACAGTGGATGTATGGTGATCTATCGTTTGATCTTCATTATCAGAATTACGTGTAAGTTAAAATCTTTTGAAATAATATCAGTCCTCATCTTCTAGTCAATCTTCCCGAGGTTCTTGAAGCTACAAGATTTTATAACTTTCCCGTAATATATCTTCAAGTGATGCGGAATTGTTTTGATATTCGTTAAATATTAAGTTCTTCGAAGAAAATTTGTTGTCCCGCTTTTTAAACTTGTTTTGCCGCGTTGATATGTTCCATCGCTGTTTCCGTGTTCCTAGAAAACAAAAACAAGATAGTTGATCTTTATGCTGCTCTTCAGTCCTGCAATCTGTACTTGATTTAACAACCTTTTCTTGGCAATTTTCATTTATCATTCCCGAATAACCTTCTCCAGCACACATTTAAAGAAAAACAGGCCACAGTCTATCACTCTTCCTAATACCAATATTAATTAAAAACTGCTCGGAGACTTTTTCTAAAAATTTTAATTTCGATCGGGCTGTGTTGCTTCCTTAATAATTTCCGTTGTTTTGACGCCTACTCCAAATTCTTCTAATTATTATTCAGTAGCGTTTTATGGTCGACTGAAACATTAGTGTTTTTAAAATTATCAAAGACCACAACTTGATCTCTTGAAATGTATTTTTCCAGTATTAATTTTAGGTCCCACGTCTGTCCCACGTAAGATCTTTCTTTCCTGAAGCAGGTTCCTTGATATTCATCCACTTTGTGATCTATTTGTTCTTACAGTCTAGTCAAAGTTCTTTAGATATACCTATATCTGTATAAAAGTTTTTTGAGTGCATAGGTAAATATGGAGTAAATATTGTTAGACTACTAATATGTAATTTGTATTTCAAAAAATTCTATTTGCATGGGGTTCGCCCCGGAAACAAATTTATATTACAAAAATTGTATAATATAGTGTGAAATACTTACACGGCTTTCTATTGCCAATGTAGATAGCGAGCAATATAAGCTAAGTTTAATCATGAGCAAACAATGTCAAATTAAAAACATAACCTGATTTTATTTATGAGTGAATGACGCAAAATAAAATCAATCTCTGTTTTACTTAAAAATACGGAAATCAGTAATTGCCTCTAAACTAGGCTCTGCAGAGAAAATTCTTAAAATAAAAGTTGTAGTTTTTTTAACTTCCTTTAACTTTGATTATACACTTTTGTCGTAAAATGCATAGTAAGACCGCAATCTTAAAAAATTCAATTTCTTTACCATTTTGTTGAATAAAAAAAAAACAGAAAATCACTAAATGGTTCTAAACTAAGCGTTGCAAAAAAATATGTTTGAAATAAGAGTTGTAGATATTGTATGTTTTACAACTTTGATAATGTACACTTTTGCTCTAGAATGTATAATCTATAAGGCCACAATCTTAAAAAGTGTTTTCTTCTACGAGAGCACAGCTTCACCAACCAAGAATTTCAGCAGACATGGCGCTTACTCTGTCTTGTTGAGCATGTAATGTAGTCAGCAAGGTAATTTTTAAAAAATCGTGGGAGATATTTTTGAGAAGATAGCAAAATATTGAAACATTGCACGACTAAACAGAAGAAAACAGCCCTACCATTTCCAATCATTGTAGAAGGAGTTAATGCGTATTCAAAACTACAAAACATTCTTGGAAAGAATGCGGTAGAAGATTATCGAGTTTCCCTCTTAAGAGGAGACAAATTTGAAATAAACCCTGTAGATGGTGAAAAATACAGGGGTACCATGCGATAGCTGCGCCAGAATTAAACACCTACGAAAACAAACAAAAACGATCAATTAAGGTAATGTCAAAACAATTACATAGATCTTGTGATGTGATCTTCAAGATATTGTGAATGATCTTAAAAGAAAAGGGTTCCAAATAATTGCAGCTGTGAACAAACTTAGGTAGAAAGCCAAAGAAAAATTGGATATGTTTATTCTTGAATTTCACGAGTTCTGAATCACGAGAATATCAACAAGGTGTATCAGATAAAAGATATCTTTAATACAAGAATAGAAATAAACTGCCAAGGTTATGGGTATACACAGCGGTTCTGTTTTAGGGAATCGAGGCGTGTGAAATACCCTGATAAATACCATTCCAAAGAGTGTCCAAAGGATGAGCATAAGAAACCTAAATGTGTGCACAGTGGGGAGCCTCACCCTGAAAATTGCAGGAGCTGCTTAGTGGCAAAAGAACTACAAAAGTTGAGAATAATAAGGGACCAACAGCAATTAGAAAGAACTTGCAAGCGGAAAATAACGGCAAACAAAGCAACCCAAAAGAGTCTACTCAATGCATTAAGACCATCAACCGGATTTTTGGTGATGTAGCTAAAATTATTAATCTAGAAGTTGAAACAACGAATAAAGAAACCAATGAATCGACTGTTGACGGAAAGCTACAACTGATCCTTGACGAACTGATTAAACAAGATACACTCATTGCTAAAATTGAAGAGAGGCTGACACACTTAGAAAAAAAGTACTGCCAGTGTAAATAAGTATGAAATACATCTGAATTCTGCAATGGAACGAAAATGGAGTTCTGCAAAGACTGCAGGAACTACCATGTAGACTACTTAAGAATTAGGAAAAATAGATGTAGGTCTTGTCTCGAAAACACTTTTCACTATAAACACGCTTTTATGAGGTTGAAAGGATATACGGTAAATAATTCTATACACCCCGATTACTGTGTCAGAGGAGGCAGTACGATAATAATTAAAGAAAACATAAAACACACCGAAGAAGAAAGATATGAGTCAAGAGAGATACGACCCACGACAGTTACCGTTAAGACTAAACGGCAAGTGTTTCTGCCTACTGCCCACCAATATACGCACTTAAGAACAAACAGTACGTTGACTTTCTCAGTAGGTTTGGTAGGAAGTTCATCTGTGGAGGTGACTTCAACGCTAAGCATATTAATTGGGGATCAAGGCTGAATACTGGGAAAGGGAGAGAACTATACGAAGCAGCTTCTGATATGGGATGCATTTTCGCTTCTATTGGAAAGCCTACTTCCTGCCCAACTGATATAAACAAGGCTCCTAACTTGTTGATATTTTTTATAATAAGGGACATGGGAAGCAATTCTTAAAGGTGGAGGAGGTTTTCGATTTAAGCTCTGATCACTCGCCAATCATTCAAGTCTTAAGTTATAAAACAATCACCAGAGATCAGAATCCCTTCTTAGTAAATAAATTTACTAGCTGGGAGAAATTTAAACAGATTTTCGAAGATAAACTTCTTAAGAGTACCGCTGCAAACACAAGACCAACTGAACTCCGAAGTAGAAACAAACGTTAATGCACAATATTCAGCAAGCGGCATGGAAAAGTACACCGATAATCAAGGAAAGTGCTATAGGAAATGATTATCCAAATAAGATAAGAGATATAATTTCTTTTAAAAGTAAATGCAGAAAATGCTGGTAACTGACCAGACATCCGCATAATAAAACTAATCTCAATAATATAACACAAGAAATAAAAAGAGAAATACAGAAGATGAAAGTAAAATCGATCAATACGTATCTAAAAGCATTAATCTGTGAAAAAAGTACCATTACTCACTTTGGAAAGCAACAAAAAAGCTGAAAAGACTGATAAGGCAGATTCAACCAATCAGGAAAACAGATGGCTGCTGGGAAAGAACTATTGAGCAAAAAGCTGAAAACTTTAAAAAACATCCAGAAAGCACTCTCCACACCTGTGAGGAGAAACATCGACAAAGAGTTAAGAGCAATCGAAAAAGCTGAAGAAGGAAGAGAAGACGGAGTAATTGATGAGATGTTTATTTCTAATTAAAATTTTTTTTATTATTAACGTTACGTAAATAGATTTTTAGTTTTCTTTAATAAAATGTGTTACTGCAATTTGAAAAAATTGTGTCATGTGTGAATTATTTTGAACTGCCAAATTCTCAAAAATAATAATGTGGTAAATTGTTGAATACTTCGATGTCCTGAATTAAAGCATCTTTAATTTGGTTGGCTGTTCCGATTTACGTGCCATTAATAATTATAAATTTTGAATATTATCTCCACAATAAAATTATTAAAAAAAAATTTCTATTCTATTATTTGACAAAATTTGGTACCAAATATTATAGCTATTTATATTCATTAAGTTCGTTCATTACTGTAACTAAAATAATATTTTTGTCGCTACTGAACTAACACCCTATAAATCGCAATAAAAAAAAAATTTAAATAATATACAGAGTGATTCATGAGGTTTCCCACCACTTTTACTGCACATTCTACTAGTAAAAATAATGAAAAAATATTATAATAAACATAGGTCCGAAAACGCTTCATTAGCGAGTTACAGCTAGTGAAGTATTTCGGCATGATTCCTGAGCAGAGAGTAAAATAAAGCCATAGCCTACTGAACTTCTGGAAAGGTAAATTAAGTGGTAAATATTTCAAAAATTATTTGTACAACGCTTACTTAAGCGGCAATCAGTAATTTTACGAGATTTTCATGAAAATCTGTAAAACATGGGATGTTTTTAAGATTGCGGCCTTAGTATGCATTTTACGACAAAAGTGTATGAACCAACGTTATAGAAAATAAAAAACCCTACAACTTTTATTTAAAGCATTTTTCTCAAAAGAGCCTGGTTTAGAGGCAATTAATGATTTTCCGTATTTTTATGTGGAGAGGTTCATTTTCATTTTGCATCTTTTACTCATGATTAAAATTATGTTGTTTCACATTGTTTACTTTTGAATAAACATAGGTTCTATTGTTCATAATTTACTTTTGCAAGAGAAAGTTGTGTGAGTGTTTTTACATCAGGTTTTTACGTTCCTTGCCATACATGAATGTATGGGAAGGAATTGTTTTCATGTTGATTTTTCGAAATCGAGTTTTCATCGGATATACACGTTTTCAACCCCCCCTGAACCCAAAAAACATGTTAAAAGCGTTTGGTTTGGAGTGTGTGTGTGTGTGCGCGTGTGAACAAAATATCTCAAGAATGAAATATCGTACAAAGTTGGAACTTGGAATATAAGTTAGATACCATAAGAAAATCCGAAACGAACATTTTTACGTAAACATAAGTGATGACCATTGGAGAAGAAGTTAAAAGCTCCATTTTCATCAAAAGCGGAGTTAACCAGGGTTGTCCATTATCGCCACTTCTGTTAAATGTTATCATAAACCCCATATTTAATATCGCGTCTAAATTTTATTATCCAAACTTTAACGGTGCTTTTGTTCTATAGGGTTTGCAGATGATCTAGCGTTGTTGAGTCTCGATCCCATCTGTTGGTCACGCTCAGCTTCAAGATGTTCAAATATTTTTAAATAAAGTCGGATTAAAGTTGATATTCTAATAAATGCTTTACAGGTTATGTTAAATCTACAAATAATTATTACGTGGCTTTAAATCCAAATTAATATTTTCTCGGTGGGTCAAAAGTGAAAGCACTTGATATTAGCGAACAAAATATCTAGTCATATTTTATTCTGTTAAAAAGGGTATTGTGCTTCAGCAGCAAGTAGAATTATTGTTAGAAGCTGCTACGCGTGTCAAGAGCTTGTGATTGAAGTCCCGACAGAAACTTACTTCTCAGCCATATGTTAAAACTCTTAACATCTTAGACGATACGTTAAGATTAATAATAATTTATTTTCCATATGTATTACATATTACAAAAAAGGAAATGACTATGATACAAAATTTATTATATTGCACTTCTATACTAAGTAACGTCTGGTTTTCTGAGTTACATATTTTGTGGTGTTTTTGAATTTCCTCGCGCCGTTTGGTTACGTTTAGGCTGTAGCTCGTACGGTGCAGCGCTCTATCGTTTTCTCTAGGCTTCGTTGTAACGGTCGTTCATCAGCTGACCACACTTTGATTCCGACTGCATTGGACTTCAGATGTTTTGATTAGTGTTACATTTATAAAATGTAACTAGTTATTTCGTTTTGGTAGCTTTTCCTCTAAAAGCTTCTCCGATGTGTCTTCCTTTTACCCTTTTTAAGGGTTCGATTCCCGGAGCTTTCTTTCTGGGAATTTTTAAGTCCCGGATTATGATGATCTACTAACCTACCGTTTTCCTGTACTTTGCTACTCTGGAAAAGCCAGCCTGGCGGTGGATATTTTGGACCATGGCGTAGCTGGTCTAGTGAGGTATCTGACGTTGCGGACCTTGGTATGTTTTTTTAAAATTTTATCTGCTCCGTTCAATATTTAAGCTGTTTATTAGATATTACCCTCAAAATACTTCTTTGTGATCTTATCAGTGGTTCCATATAACAATGAGCAGCTCCACCCCAACCCACGATACCATAAGCTAAAAGCGACTGCACAATGGCAAAGTATACCACTTTTAGTGTTTCAATGTTAAGTACTGGTCTTAGTTTCTTGAACATATAGATAGCTCGTCTAAGCTTATTTCATAAGGTGTTAATATGCACATTTCAACGAAGCCTAGAATCGATTACGATTCCCAAGTATTTTATCGGCGGCTTTTTGTTAACCTTTTTTTTTGGGTTTAACGTCCGACTGTTCTTTGTTAACTGTTTTGTTAACCTCTGACACTGGCCAGTGACTACATTATTACAATTATGAATGACACTAAGTTCAGAGTATCAGATTGAAAAGATAGGAGTGAGGGAACTAGAGGGTCGGCTCGCCTGTGTTCGTCTTCTCGAGGGTCTTTCTTTCATCATCTGTAATAATAACTTCTTTTAGTTTGTCGCCTGGGGCCTAAAGCCGTATGCGATTATATTACTGTCACGATATGGCCAACCTTTTGGAAGGAACATCTAGAAAGAAGCTGTATCCTCAGCTTCTATTAAATATGTATCATAAGAGGATCCGAACCGAACATTTTCATCAAAATCGGTCAACCGGAAGTAGAAGTTTATTGGTAAAATTTTTCACTTTTTGCAATTTTCTCAAAAACGGTTCCTACGATTTTTTTAAATCGCCTCATTTACTATATTTTTTGTGCTCTACAAGATAAGATACGCGTCATGTCTTCTAAAATTCTTGGGGAGGCTTTGCTCTCGTAGAAAAAAATGGTTTTGTTAAGATTGCAGTCTTAATATGCATTTTAAGGCAAAAGAGTATATAATCAAAGTTGTAGAACATTTAAAAACCTACAACTTTTATTTCAAGCATTTTCTTTTACAGAGTTTAGTCTAACGTGAATTAGTAATTTTCCGTATTTTTATGATCTACAAAAGTTGAATTTTATTTGGCGGCATTCGCTTATGATTCAAATTAGGTTAAAATTTTCATTTTTCAGTGTGTACTCATATTTAAACACAGGTTATATTGTTCGTTATTCACGTTGGCAAGAGAAAGTTAGGTGAGTATTTCACACCAGATTTTTAAGATTGCGGCCTCAGTATGCATTTTACGACAAAACTCTTGATAATGAAAGTTACAGAAAATAAATATATGTACAACTTTTATTTAAAAATTATAATTTTTCTCGACAGAGCCAAGTTCAGGATCAATTAGTGATTTTCCGTATTTTAACGTCGAACAGTGGTTGATTTTCATTTTGCATAATTCACTCATGATTAAAATTAAATATGAGTTTCAATTTGCATTGTTTACTAATGATTAAACATGGTTGACGTGTTCATTATTTACATACACTGGCAAGATAAAGTCGTGTGAGCTTTAAACACCTATATTTTTTCTTCGAATTTGAAGATCTATGTTTTATATTTTGCAGCCAAAATGGACAGCGTCTGGAAAAATTTCCTACGGACCTTAATATTCCTTTTGACTTCCAAAGTGTTACATCAGATGCTACAATGGAGTAAGTAGCCTAAATAAATAAAAAATAAACTTTTGTTAATACGAATTGGGAAGGTAAATAGCACAGAGAGAGAACGGAGGGCAGACCGAAAAATTATGTCACTCATATTCTCATTTCTCAACAAAAATGTTTACAATACAAAGTTACTACCTTAACTGCAACTTAAAAATCGAAATTTGTATATACGTGTATAAATGGGAAAGCCCTTACTGACTGACTTAACTCATCACTAATTCTCCTACTTGGACTATACCTAGAAAGCTGAAATTTGGAGGGAATATTCCTTTTAGGTAGGTTTACCGTACGTCCTAGATTAGCCCGGACAATCCGGAATTGAGGAATGTGTCCGGGATTAACGAATATCCAGGATTTTCGGATATCTGTGAAAAGGACCGGCGGCCGGGAAAATTCGCTCTGTTTTGATTTTTTGATTTTAGAGGTTGATAACATTGTGTGCAGCGATGCTAGACCGTTAAAAGTTAATTCAAAGATGTTTTATGTAGACTTTTGCGAAAAAATTAAAACTGATGAGGCGTTTCTTGTAAGTACTATCATCTAAGAAATATCACTCCCATTCACCTTCAGGGCAAGAAAAAGAACCCGATGACACAGATGTTGTTATCGCAGGACCTAGTTTTTGGTAAATGTTTGGGTGTTTTTGTGCCTACTTTTAGTTAACATTATTATTCTAAAAATAATAATTTAGAAAATAATTACTTAGAAATTAATTGTAAACCAAAGGTTTCAGTGAAAAAATTATTAAATAAACAAAAAATATTTTGTATGTTATTTATTAAAAAAACACTCCTTTCGAAAAAATGTCCGGAATCGGAGTCCAAAAATTATGGTAGTCTATCTTTAGGATAAATAGAAAAATAAAATATAAACGTTTTCAAAATTCCACTGTTTAGGGGTTGAAAAGGGTGTTCAACCCTTCAACGGATGTTTTCCTTGTACTAAGTTCCGGACAAGCTGAAATTCGGTTAGAAATGTTACTTATAGTTCACCTGCAAAAATTACTCCTTAATCATTTCCAAAATATACCCCTAAGGCCGGCATTCAACCGGAGTAGCGTGGGAGCGGCGTGGCACGGTAATTCACAAATTTTGCAATCGGTAGCATGCGATTCCTTGTAACTACACTGAAGCAAATACGAGTACGTTCCATCAGAGTGACACACTGAGACGCACGCCACTTCCTTGCTACTAGTCACAAAAGTCACTCGTTCTATTCTTGAACACGCCGCTATTCTTGCGCGTGTTCTATTTTTGCCACTCGTGTTGTTTGTGTGATTGGTGGTTCTGTCGGTAGTTTGGGCATTTTAGAAGTGTTTTCTAAATATTTATTTACTACTATATTCAATATGAGTAATGTGAATAATTGTAAATAGGTTAGTGTAGTTGAAAACTATAATTGTGTACGCATAATCCCCCAATACTCATGCCCCGAATTACTATAATGTTATTATTAGTTCGTTGTCAATAAGTAACTGTGCCCAGAAGTATAAATAATAAAAATAAAAACTGATTAATCAGATTCCCGTCAGAACGATACAAAATCGTTTTGTTCATGCGCTACTAGTAATATTTGCCATTCCAGTTAGTGGTGCTAATGTTTGTTATTACTGTCGATTTCTTTATTATAGATACCCGAGTTTGGAGCCTTATTTCTTCAAAACCGCTTGATCAATGTTAACGTTCTATACACCAAAATTTAGTTAATTTCAATTTGCGTTGTTACATGTTAGTTTCATATTTTTAGTGTTTATTAATATTCCGATATCAGGATGAGAAGAAAAAAAGAACCGGTTTTCTTGTTGCTGCAACACATTGGATGCATTTAGAGGCTTATAACTCAAACACCGCTCAACCGATTTATTTGAGATTTCGCCGGAATATAAACCTGTATGTTGTTATTGTACATACGAAATTTCAGATTTTTAGCTTATTTAAATTTTGAGTTATTAGTAAAATTCTGAATCCCTGTTAACTCCGTAACCGCTCATTAATTCGACAATTTCAAAAAACCATTGTATTTAGTATAAAAAAATTAATACAAATTCATTAATATTATGGAATAGCAATTGACCAGTTATTCGGTAGAATTATTTAAATGTTTAAATAATGGTTGATGCTGCGGGGGATGGAAGAAGCTTAACCATGTTGCCACGTCTTTTAACCGGTTGTGTTCTGTTCTCTTCCTGCTAAAAAAGTCGCCTTCCGACGTAACATAAAACAAGTAGTTTAGTTGAAAATTGTAAGTAAATGATGAATGGGTATTAACATTGCCATGTTTCCTATGCGTATACTGGAGGGACAGGTCCCAGGTATGGTAATGAAAATAGGTAGTAGGCCTACCGATTTACAACGCGGCAACATTGCTAAGGTTCTTCCACCCCTCGCAGCATCAACCATTATTAAATAATACCATTAATAAATTCATTACACCAGTTCAAATGGTTTTACTCGAAAAAGCCTCCTATTCAGATCTGCGTTGTCGAGTAGCTATAGCTTCGGCATTCACATGGTGAAGAAGTCTGTCTTCATGACTCCTGGAAAATTTCCGAATTACTTCGTTTATGAAATCCACTCCCAAGTCCCGGTACAGGTCGTCGTTCCTAACATACCAGGGAGCGTTGACAATGCTTCTGAGAGCTTTGTTCTGGAATCTTTGTATGATTAATTGGTTTTATGCATTTGTACATCCCCAGAGTTGTATTCCGTAGGTCCATACGGGATTTAATATTTGCTTGTATATTAGAAGATTGTTAAAAGTAGATAATGAAGGTTTCCTACCTATTAACCAGTAAAGTTTCTTGAATTTGAGGTCGAGTTCTCTTTTTTCTTTTTTACATGTTCTTTCCAGCGAAGTTTTACAACGAGGGTCATGCCAAGATATTTTGCTGTGTTTGAATATGGGACGTTTTTTCGTTGACATAAATAAGTAGTTTACGGATATTTTTATTTGTAAAATTTATATAAACAGATTTGATTCATTTAATTTAATTTTCCATTTTTTTGTCCATGTTTGCACTTGATTCACGGCACCTTGAAGCTTCATAGTTGATTCTTCTTCAGTTGTACCGACAGCTAAAACACGCGTGTCATCCGCAAAAGTTGCCACTATTCTGTCATTAAATGTAGGGATATCACTAGTGTACAAGAGATACAAAAGTGGTCCAACTGCACTACCTTGTGGTACGCCACCTTCTATAAGTTTTACCCCTAAATACGCATCCTCCTGTCTAACTCTAAAATAACGACCTGTGACATAAGATTCGAGTATTTTACAGTAGACCAAGGGGAGCAGTTTTTCATTTTGTATATCAGCCCTTTTTGCCAAACCTTATCAAAGGCCTGAGAAACATCTAGGAAGATTGCAGAACATACTTTTTTGTCTTCGAGGGCCCTTTCGATGACATCTGTAATTCGGTGTACTTGCTGTATCCTCAAATGTTGGTTTCTGAACCCGAATTGGTGATTAGTTATGAGTTGCTTCCTATCTATTACTGGATTAAGTCTTCTTAGAACAGTTTTTCGAAGAGTTTACTCATAACAGGGAGAAGCGAAATCGGTCTATATGAAGTGATTTCATGAGGAGGTTTACCAGGTTTTAAAATCATTATAATTTCTGCGACCTTCCAGATGGCAGGAATATTGTGCAGTCTGGATATTGCATTGATTATAGCGGAAACCTTAACAATTGCTTTCTTGGGTAGCTGTTTCAGAATTTCGCCTGTAACTAAATCAAAACTTGGGGATTACCTAATTTTTTCGTCTTAATGAGGGCTTTTAAACGATGTGTTACATGATGGGGTTGCCATTTAAACTTTTTGAGTTGCTACCCTCACCCACCTCTACAAAAGGGGTTAAATTGCAATAGTATCACCAAAAGTTAAATACATCAACCCATAACACGTCCCAAAAGTTTCACGTCGCCATCTGATACAGCTGTTCAGGTACGAATAGGTTTCCAGACTTTTGCCTCACCCGGTATAAAATTAATAATATTAATAAAAAGCCGGGACGGCCAGCTATCCACTTATATTAACGTCGTGGTGGGAAAATTAATCTTCCCAACTGTATTAAATTTATCAAATACTGTGGCTTCAGATGTTGGCGATAGGCTGCAGTTCTAATGGTAATTTCTAAAACAGTACATTATTGTTTTTATGGTGATTTTTCGAAATCGAGTTTTCACAGGAAATTCACGTTTTCAGGCCCCCTGAATCCAAAAAACATGTTTTTATCGATTGGTCTGTGTGTGTGTGTGTGTGTGTGTGTGTTTTGTGTCAACAAAATACCCAATAAACAAAGTTGAAACTTGGAACTTAAGGTAGGTACCAGTAGGGAATCCGTCACAAATATTTTCATTTATTTCGGTCAAACGGCATTAGTAGGATTATTCGAGCAATTTTTCACTTTTTTTTTAAACGGCTGCTACAATTTTTGTTAATCTTCTCATTTCCTACATTTTTATGCTCTAAAAGGTAGGGTAAGCGCCATTTCTGCTGAAATTCTTTGGGGCTGTGCTCTCATGGTAAAAAATTGTTTTTTTTTTTAAATTGCGGCCTGAAAAAACAGCTGATTTTTGTTAATCGACTAGCAGTGCGCGAACTTACGTTCTGATTTTTGTTATTTAATTAATAGTTTATTCTTTATCGATACCAGTGGTAATTTTTGTTTGTGACATTCGTTATTTAATATAGTTTTGTTTGATATGTGACATTATGTGTGATATTTATTTTAAATAAGACATTTTCATTTCATTTAAATTACCACAACAATCAACGTCGGTTGCCATGGCAACGGAGAACACTAACCTGGATGTTGAACCAAATGGCAGCGATTCAATATGGGAAACTGTGGTCGGGAAAAAGAGACCTCTATCAAATAGTGATCAAGATTCACGCCTAAAGAAGAGACAGGAAATAGACAATACGGTGCGTCTTTCTAACTCTTTTTCGCCTCTGTCAAACACAATGGATGAAACAGAACTACGAGAGCAAAATGTTCCTCCAATTTATTTAAAGGGAGTAGCAGATGCGAACTGTCTTATAAAAATCCTGAGAGGCGTTGGAGGACAGGACTCATGTAATTTAAAAAGCAGCGTCTCTAACGTTATCGTTTACCCGAATTCGCCTGCAACGTACAGGATATTTGTGCGGTATCTTGAACAACACAACGCGAATTTTCACACATATCAACTGCCTTCGGAGAAACTTCTAAAGGTTGTTGTACGCGGATTACATCCTTCTGCAAGAACAGAAGATATCCAAGAAGCTTCTCGTCAGTTAGGATACACTGCTGTTACAGTGACAAATGTACTGTCTCGCCGAAAAGTAATTGTCAATGACAAACAAGAAGAAGAAATCATCCGAACAACTTTACCACTTTTTTTTGTGGAAATAAGCAGCGACACATACGACGAGAAGGTTTTTGATCTGAAATCTCTTCTTAGCTACAGAGTTGTAATTGAAGAACCACGAAAGAAACGCAGTATTCCACAGTGTACAAGATGCCAGTCGTTCGCTCACACCAAAACCTACTGTCGCCACCCATTTCGATGTGTGCGTTGTGGTGAAGCACATGATTCAAAAATCTGCACAAAACACGCACGACACCTGCAAGATGCGCTAATTGCCGGGGCACGCACCCTGCCAACTATAAAGGTTGTCAGGTGTACCAAACATTGCGCAATCAACGACAGCAAAGGACAGCGTCTTCTGCTCCAGCACAACCAGCAGCAAGCACATCATTCAACCAGACAGACTTCCCTCCACTACCAAACAACACAGCTTGGCAAAAATCTTCACAACCAACTACAGCACGACAAAGAACATACAGCAACACTGAAGACATCAACACTAACCAGTCGTCCCAGTGGCCTCCTGTCGAGTCGCATTCACAGACATCAACTGATTTAGTAAGTTTAATCACAAATTTAAACAAACTCATCCAACCCCTTTTCAGTCTTCTTTCACAAATAACTAATCTTACACAGTCGCTCGCTCACACATGCCAAATAACTTACTGACTTGTGGGTCCCTTTCAGTTCTTCTATGGAACGCAAATGGTCTCACCCAGCATAGAAATGAACTAGACTTTACATTGCATGACAAACGTATTGATATAGCTTTAATTATGGAAACACACTTTACTTCACGAACTAGGTTCTTCATTCGAGATTACACAACATACAGAACGGATCATCCAGAGAACACGGCTCACGGTGGTGTTGCAGTAATTATTAAATCATCTTTAATTCATTATCCCTGTCAAAACATTTCCACCCCTTGCATTCAATTCTCCTGCATCGTAGTAAAAACTCTTCATAAAAATATTACAATCGGTTCTGTTTATTGTCCTCCAAGATTTGTTATCTCTCGAGCTATGTTTTCTGACTTCTTTACTAAACTTGGCTCGTGCTTCCTAGTCGGTGGTGTCTTTAATGCCAAACATGTTCATTGGGGCTCTCGATTGAGCACTTCTCGAGGAAAAAATCTTTTTAGTAGTATTACTGTGAATAATGTACGTGCAATTTCTCCGAATTCTCCCACTTATTGGCCAAATTCCCATAGAAAAATTCCAGACCTTCTTGACCTGTTCTTCCAAAAAGGCCTAATGAACGTTCCATACGACATTTCGTCTACACCGGACTTATCATCTGACCATTCCGCTGTGTATCTATCGCTGTGGGCAGAAGCCAATTCCCAAACCAACCCAACCTTAGTCGTTGGAGAGACAAATTGGAATAACCTTCGTGAAATTTTAAACGCTTCTTTAAAATATATACCTATTTTACTGAAAACCGGAGAGGAAATAGAAAAGGCAATAGAATTCTTTAACGAAACTGTACAGCAGGCTGCACGGACCTCTTCAATCTGTAAACCTCCGAAATTGTACCCAATTTACCCACAATACATTAAAAATCTTATCACTGACAAACGGCGAGCCAGGAAAAGGTGGTAAAACACTCGAGTGCTTGCTGAAAAACGTATATTTACTAAATTAACTAATTTACTTAAGACTCAACTAAAACTTTTTCGAGATTATAAACGTGATGAACAGATCAGTCAACTTTCCAGTCGGGATGGTAGCTTGTGGTGGAAAACACGAGCTATGCTCCGACAGTCGCAAGTGCGTGTTCCAATACGTAATGAGGGGGAGCCGTGGAGAATCACGGACGAAGAGCAAGTAGAACTCTTTGCTGACCATTTATAACAGATATTCCAACCACATCAGGACTTAGCAGACGTCACACATGATGGTTATGTCCTACAATACCTAGACACACCTTTGCTGGTTTCGCTTCCCCATGATCCGATTAAACCTTCTGAGATCAAACGTGAAATAGCCGGTTTAAAAACTGGAAAAGCCCCTGGATATGACCTTATATGCTCCGAAGTACTCAAAGAATTGCCTCGAAAGGGTACTGTATTTCTAACATGTTTATTTAATTCTATCTTTCGTACAGCAACCTTCCCTGTACAGTGGAAGCATTCGCAAATTCGCATGATTTTAAAGCCTAATAAACCTCCCTCTGTTTCTTCATCGTACCGCCCAATTAGTCTCCTTCCACTGTGCTCCAAAATATTTGAAAAGATTTTACACAAACGGCTTTTAACTATTCTTCCACAACATGTCATCCCTGTTCATCAATTTGGCTTTCGGTCAAACCATTCTACTATTCACCAATTACACCGTATAGTCGATATTTTAGCGTCATCATTAGAACGGAAATTGTATTTGGCTGGAATTTTTCTTGATGTCAGTCAGGCTTTCGACAAGGTCTGGCATAACGGTCTTTTATTAAATTGAAATCTATTTTACCGTCTACATACTATCTTGTAATCAAGTCGTTTCTTTCACATCGCTTCTTTTCTTTAAAACAAGGTTCTGCTGTATCTTCGTGTCGTTCAATAAATGCAGGAGTTCCCCAAGGAGCAGTTTTGTCACCCCTTTTGTACTCCATCTACGTATCCGATTTTCCTACCACACAACAAACTATAACTGCAACATTTGCTGATGACACAGCAATATTAGCCAGCGAAGCCAGGTGTGAAGACGTAACGCTTAATCTGCAACATCACATAAACACTGTACAACATTGGTGTAATACTTGGAAAATTAAACTTAATGCTGAAAAATCACAACACATTACATTTACTCTCTGACGACAAACTTGTCCCCCAGTTTATTTACATAATACACCGATCCCACAAAAAACCTCAGTGAAACACTTAGAACTGACACTAGACAGAAGACTGACATGGAATCCATATACCAGACTCAAAAGGCAATCTCTTAACGCGCGTTTAAACTTCTCTACAGTCTTATTCACCATAAATCTCCTATTCCAATTACTCAGAAACTTAACTGTTACAAGGTACTTCTTCGTCCTATTTGGACCTACGGTTCTGTGATCTACGGATCAGCTAAAGTATCTAACATAAAACGTATTCAGACATTCCAAACAAAACTTTACGCATCATCACAGGCAGTCCAACATACGTTAGTAACAAAACATTACATAGAGACCTTAACATTGAAACGGTGTACGAAACAATAAAGAAACTATAAAGACGTTTTCATAGCAAACTACACTATCACACAAATCCACAAATGCAGTCATTGTCCGCTCCTCACCTACCACACAACCCACTTAGAAGACTGAAAAGGCAATGGAATAGAGACATTTTGTGAATCGTCTTGAGGGCTTGCCGCTGGGCGACTACCTCACACAATTGACATAGAGATAATTATATAAAACTATTGACATTATAACTGCTGGTTGTGTTAAATTGTTACACAGTTGTAGTTTATTTTTCTTAAATAAAGTCAAAAACAAAAAAAAAGTTGCGGCCTAAAGTAAGCTTATGCATTTTATAACTAAAGTATACATAGTCAAAGTTGTAGAAAATTAAAAAGTCAAAAACTTTTAATTCAAGTTTTTTTTCTACAACGCTTAGCGTCAGTTAGTGACTTACTGAATTTTTCTCATTAAAATCGAGAAAAACTGGGATTTTTAAGATTTCAGCCTTAATATGCATTTTACGATAAAAGTTTATATAATCATATACATGACACGAAACATTCACATGACTTCCTCTTACCCATGTAAATAATGAAAAATAGACCTACGTTAAAACAACACGAATAAAAAAATGTAAAATGAAAAACATAACCTAATTTTAATCATGATGGAATGACGTTAAACGAAAATCAACCTCTGTAGGAGTTAAAATTACGGGAAAATAGTAATTGACGCTAAAGTAGGCTTTTTACAAAAAAAATGTTAAAATAAAAGTTGTAGGTTTTTAAATTTCTATAACTTCGATTACATACATTTTTGTCGCAAAATGCATACTAAGGCCGCAATCTTAAAATTTCCATTTTTTATCGATTTTAATGAGAAAAATACGGAAAACTCTCTAGCCTAATTGACGCTAAACTAAGCGTTGTAAAAAAGTTTGAGATGAAAGTTCTAGGCTTTTAAGTTTTCGACATCTTTTACAATATACGTTTTTCCTAAAATGGGTATTAACACCGCAGTCTTAACACATTCGCGGCTGACAATTTTTCGTTAAATGACCTCCAGTGCTGATTAATTTGTTTTAACAATTACGTTAGTCACTAATAAAAAAATAGGTTAGGTATATATTTACTTTTTTGAAATCATGTTTACGGCTCGGAAAAGTGGCTTTTCTATACGACGCAACTGTTGCGTTGTGAGCACTCGGTAATGTCGGAGTGCAAAATATGCCACTTGGCTGAAGACGCATACGTTGCGTTGCCCTCTATTTTCTCTTAGTTCGGTATTCGTGTAGAGAATAACAACACGCTAATATTTTATCATAATGCCTATTTTTATTGAACCTAATTATAATACACTAAAATACATAAAATACTAGTACGCAACAATACAAAAATAATACGTTACATACACTACTAATAAAGATACAAAAAACAATATACTAAAATAAAAAAATATACTAATATACATTTTTGAAAAACATGAAATGAGTAGATAAACGAACTATCAACAGTGTATAGATCTACTGTATAGAAAAACAATTGACTGGAAATGCTAAATTATTTATCACCAAGTAATGTAAAAGTAATTTAGTATTTGTGAAATAATCTAAAACATGGAGTCAAACATAGTCCTGAATTTTCTGGACAATCTACGCAATAATAAAATTGGTGTCTTGTCTTTATTTTTGTGCAGAGCAACATCGGCATTATCGTCTTAGTTTTTTACTAGCTGGACCCAACGTTACGATCTCTGCTAAATGTATTTTACCACTTACAGGTACCACGCGACTGATAGGCTCTGGCAAGAAGTGCTTGCAAATGATATTCTGATAATCATAAATATCTAATTTGGTTTTATTGGGATTATATTTTTGAAACAACTGATGATTATTTATTAGCATCATTCAAGATTGTCGAAATATTTCGTCAGTGCACAAAAGTCTAACACAGGACCAATCCACAACTCAAAATCACTGGCTACGGTATCCAAGCTTTTCTCTAGACCTTTCTAAGTGCTCTAGTATAATTCACAACAGTTTCAATAGTGCTAACCCTCACCTAAAAATAAAACAACAGGTAGAATACCGTGACGCATCACGTGCGTCGTGAGCACGGGAGGTAAAACCTTTAGGACGCAACATATGCGTCGTCAGCATCAAACGTGTTAATATAAAAATATTTTTTTACAACGAGAGCACAACCCTTAATAATTTCACCAGATAAGGCGCTTACCCTATCTTGAAGAACTTAAAAATATATTAAATGAGGAAATTTTTAAAAAAATCTTAGGAGCCGCTTTTTGAGATAAAAGTTGTGTACCCTCCTGGCCCATATACCCCGCCGAAAAAAATGTTCGGTAATGGAGGACACAGAAAAAAAAACAATAATTCCAACCAAATAAAAACACAGGTAGTTGTTACAGGTTAAAGAAATTACCAAAAACAATGTAAGCAAAAACAAATATTTTAATTAAGTTAAAGTAAAAATTTTTAAAGTCTGAGTTACAAATGACATAATAATTTCCAAGTTTTCTGTTTTGCCCTTAAATACATAATCCAAATAAGATACTATTAATAGTCATATAATACAAGTTATTCTATAAGGTTGGCCAACCGGGATATTTTGTGAAACTTTTCACAAGGTAAATTTAAATCTTTTTTTTTCTTTAAAAAAAAATTAGAAAAAAAGTATCTTTTTTTTGACAAGTTCCAGAAATATATCATAAAATTGAATACGCATTACGTCGAACCTTTTAGCAATTTCGGTTTAGGAAAAGAATTTTACTACAGAACAATCTAGAACTAAGCTAAACAAGTTAAAAAAAATTTAAAACATTTCGGCAGAAAAGCTAATAAAAACGAGTAGCCAAAATTAATTAAAACATGTAAAAAAAGAATAAACATAAACAAATTTGACAGAATAAACAAAAATTAAAGAAAAAAAAATTAGTAAGCTACGCTAAACCGAAATAGCCATTAGCCACGACTCAAAACACATTAAAAATAATTTTGTAGTGGAATGATTGCTGGTTACCACGTATTAAAGAAAACAAGCATATTTACCTTATAGGGTTAACAAAGAGCAAAAGAAGGTACCAAGTACATTGCTTTATTTCAAAAAGCAACAAAATTTAAAATAAATTTCACTACAACCATATTAACAAAATATTATAACAGTAGTACAAAAGACAACTCAACAGGTCGACGACATCAGATAGAACAGCCAACAACGAGGAAAACCGAAACGTGGAAACAAGAACGAAAACACCGCTAGGGGCAGCACATTACGGACATTAGTAGCAGAAGACACGGCGGACGGCAAACTGCACCAAATTACTAACAAAACCGTAACCCATGTAACGCAGGTTACAGTTGAAGATGGCACGCATAACGTCTTCTACTTCCTGGATCCCTACTGCTACCTAACCTAAGTTCCAAAATTGAACTTCATACTATATGCTGTTTTTGAGTTGTTTTTCACACACACGCACACACACACACGCGCGCGCGCGCACACACACACACACATACATACACACACACATACAAACACGCGCGCGCATGCACACACACACACACGCACGCACACACTCCAATCGCTAAAAACATAGTTGAAAACTTGATTTTGAGAATTATTCAAAAAACAATACTTTCCTTCTCTATTCATATTCATATAAGACGAGTGAAAGTAAAATGGAGCATAGAAATATTAATAAAAATATTCGATAAGAACTAGTTAAACATAAATATTATTTTAATGTGTTTCCAGTACTTTAATACTGAAACCATTTGGGGTTATGGGGTACAGCTAGTTCATCGATAATAGACTATAGAAATTCTGCAGCGCTTTCAATCAAAATGCCTGAGACTAATCACTAAAGCGCTATTGTACTTACCCAATAAAATATTGCACAACAGTCTAAACTTGGCCTTCATAAAAGAAGAAATTAAAAACCGTAACGAGAAACATTTAAAAAAGTTAGAAGAGCATCAGAATCCTTTTGCAATGAACCTTCTCGACAACCGCGAAAATACTCACAGACTGAAATGTTTTAAAACATTGGACTTGCCTTTAAGATTTTGTTAATCGTTTATTAATCTGTTTTTCTATTTTTACTACTAATCATCGTCATCTCATAATCGGCATCATTATCAACCTTCATCATGAAGATCGTCATCTTTAGCTTCAACTACTTCCTGTTTTAAGATATTGATGCACAGTTCAGTCAAGTTTAGGTTTATTTTTTGTTCACACTTTAGCGTTTTCCTTTTAAAAGACAATAATACCGAGTGTGTTTTATATTTACATTCAAGAACGTTATTATCCATATTTATACTACTTAAAAAAATTATTATTTCCATTAGACAACGATATTTTAAATTAATTTTATTTTCAGATTACTTTTAAATAGATAAAAAAATTAAATTTTTAAAATTGTATAAAAGTATTGTAATTGACTATCCATTACAGTGTTCTAAATGCTGCACTTAATGCTACACTTATCTATTCACGTCGGAGATCTGTCACTGGACTGTGTTTCCACTCATGTTTATTTATCATGTTATTTTTTTCCAAATTTGTGTTATCACATTAACTGATTGTTTCCAACAGATTGTGAATTTCCTAAATAGAGAAAAAATAATTGTATAAAAAAGTTTGAAGTCTATTTGTAAAAAAATTCTTAAGTGATGATGAAAAATGGAGTTCATTTTTTTTAATAGCCCTACCAAAAAATACATAAGATTGGTCAATGAAATTTAAAATAATTTTTCGAAACGTTTATCATTTTAGATGTTTTTTGGACCAAAACTTTAATCCCGAAAATGAAGTTTACCAAGGTGTTCGAAATATTGAAAATTCTTTAACTCCAGATGCATATAAAATTCAACGTCATAGAAGTATTCAAAAACAGAAGCGATACTTTCCAGATATAAAATTGGAAGTCACTGGTAGATACATGTGCAAACTAGGCTGTCCAGTAAGTTGATAAGAATTTTTATTTTTATTTGAGTTTGAAAAATCTTATGTGAAACATTCACATTACTTTCTTTTGCTAATGTAAATAACATTGGCAAAAAATTATAATTATTATAACATTGGAAAAATATCACCTATATTTAATCATGAGTAAACAATGTATGTAAAATGAAAAACATAAGGTAATTTTAATCATGAGTGAATGACGTAAATTGAAAATCAACCTCGACTTAAAAATAAGCGCTTTAGAAAAAAATTGGAATAAATCTAAACCACAATCTCTAAAACCTCATTTTTGCCGATTTCAATGTTAAAATACGGGAAATCACTATCGCTAAACAAAGCCCTTAGGAAAAAAGGCTTTAAATAAAAGTTGTAGGTTTTCCAATTTTCTATACCTAACTTTAATTTTTACACTTTTGTCGTAAAATGCATACGAAGGCCGCAATCTTAAAAAAAATCCAATTTTTACCGATTTTGATGGAAAAAATACGGAAAATCTGTAACTGCCTCTGAACTAGGCTCTTTAGAAACAACGCATATTAAGGCGCAATATTAAGGGTTGTTTTTAAGTTTTTTTTTACCACAAGAGTTTCTCCCCAAGAATTCAGCAGACATGTCATTACCCAATCTTGTAGAGCATAAAAAACGTAGTAAATACGACAATTAAAAAATAGTTGAAGAGGCGTTTTTGAGAAAATCGAAAGAGCGACATGAAAGAGCGAGGGGCCACAGTAAGTAGAGTCAGAGTCCATAAGTACCTTGGCGTTCTGCTCGATGATAAGTTGCTATTAGCAACCACGTTGCGCAGGTTGCGACTGACGCAGCTGGTGTAATGCATAAACTGCGGCGAATTGCTCGTAAGGACTGGGGTCTGTCTGCGGACAGTCTCAGCATGATCTACAGGGGAGTGTTCAAAAGCATGGTGACCTACGCGGCTGCAGTATGGGCTCACCGTTTGGACTTAAATAGAGGACTCATTCAAAATTTAAGGAGCGCCCAGCGCAGAGCTCTTTTGGTTTGCACTAGAGCCTTTAGCACATGCTCCTATGAGGCTACCACCGTTACGGGAAAGGCTCTCCCGGCGGATTTGAAAGTGCGAGTGCGTGCTGCTATGTGGAGATTGCGAAGGGGACAGGAAGCCGAGATCTTCAGTGAGAGGTTCCGAGTCGCTCCGGCGGGTCGGGATCAGGATCCGGGGGGACCGGGTAATGTAAACACCGCCATAACAATGTTGCCCTACCCTGCTCTTAAGAAGAGAGTTGAAACTCTCGCTCTTGAAGCGTGGCAGCGCGAGTGGGACACCGCACATAAGGGAAGGTCTCTGTATGATTTCATCCAGGACCTGGGGGGATGGTACGCCTCTAGTGTTACTTTAAGTACATCGGGTGTCCGAGTCCTCACTGGTCACGGTGAGTTCGCAGCGTATTTAAAGCGGTTCAGTAAAGTGTGGGGGTTCCTTGAAGAGGTAGCTACGTTCTACCGTCGTCATGTAGCTTAACTAACGGTTGTGTCCCTCGGCTATCGTCGAAGGTACTGAAGACTAAATTATATGGTGTACAAACACTTGCTGGCAAATTTAAAGGCGACTAGGTCCTAACTAATATTTTATATTATTAGTTATTACTATTTTAATCTTCGACAAGTTCTTTTCTGACTGTTAGGACCCAAATGTTTTTCTGAAGCGGGCCTTGAGCCCGAAGAGGCACCCTGACAAGAGGGCGAGAAATGCACACTCCCCAGGCGGTCGACCTGGCTCCAACTCGCCCTCGAAATTTTTATATTCTAACTAGTTTTTAATTTTCAAGCAAGGTGACTGTCGCCGTCACAAAGTTTTATAAGAGTTCTTAGGAACGGCCTCCAGGTCTATGCCTTCTGGCGACCAATTGGAGTGGAGGTGGTGGGAGAAATGCCAGTAAATCATTACCATTACTCCATACTAAGATACCATAACGGATATGAGACAGAATGAGGCCATGATAAGCTGCCATTAGTAATTTTTTATCATTTAATCTGGCAATTTGTTTTAGTGCAAATACCCCAGATGATAGTTTACTACAAACTTGATTGGTATAGAAGTCCCAAGACAAAAATCTGTCTAGAGATACTCCCAGGAACTTCACTGTTTCTACATGCTCTAATCTATTATTATGAATAAATACACCCACTTCTCTACTTTCTTTAACGTTATGTTTATTTTTAAACTGCAAGTACTGACACTTTTTCCCATTAACTGTTAATAACATTTGATTCAAGAACTACGGACTCTATGTTAACATGTGTATTTACTTCAAGAGCATCTACCAGTAAACTGTTACTGATTACTGAAGTATCTTCAGCAAACAACAAAGCTCTGCCATTAGGTATGACTTTTGGTAGCCTATTAATGTACAATAGAATGCTTAAAATAGAACATGACCTGCTTGGCCACTCCCTCGGCCAGTCAGCGGGCGAATGTAGTGATAAAGAGACTGATGGCTCCACCCCTGACCAGTCCGCTAGCTTTTAGCGTTGTGGATTGAGAAAAATAGTATGCTCCTTGAACGAAGAGCTAAGAGTCCGGCGTTATCGCCACTTTGATTTATGTTATTGAAATTAGAGAGTTGGAACCGATGGAATTCTTACTGCTTTTGTGGTAGACCACTTGACCTGCTTGGTCACTCCCTCGACTAAGTCGACGTGAAGTCTTTAGTGACGCCGCACTCCTTCTCTTTGATGGCAGAACTTACTATTTAACTGAATCAAAACAAAATCACAGCAAAAATCAAAATGGCGGTGACACCGGCACATTCTTTGTCATTTAACTCCCACGTTCATTGGTCGTGGATCTATCACAGAGGGAGAGAGAAGAATGCCGTTGGTCCCAACTCTCTAATGTCAATAGGGAAAAACAAAATGGCAGTGACGCCGGACTCATTTACGTACTAGTAAACCGTTATCACTACAAGATTTTCCAGGATGAAGGCCAGCCTGTGTTTTTGAAACAATAATGACTGCTGAATTATTTAACTTACCTTATAATTATTTAATTATATTAAATATTTTTGGCATAATTCTTACACTCGCTATTCAAGAGACTGATATCCCTGTAGGTAATTGGTTTGCTCATTCCTTTTTCCTTTCTTATATAGAGGTACAACGACTGCCTCAAGCCAGTAAACTGGAACATGTGTTTCACTCCAACAAATATCTAGGAAATCCAGAAAGCGACTTATTTATACCCTACCATGCCAACAATTAATTATAATATTTTTTTTTAATTACCTAATGTGTGTACGTTGCAATCTGTTCAATTGAAGAACAATTAGCAATCTCATGACCTAATGAGATAAGAATGATTTGTATGACGTGTAAATGAGGCTTAGTCTTGTACAGACTTAGCCCGACTATTCCTGAGAGCGTATGGTCAATTGAAATCTAACGATCTAACTACACTGGTAATTACTGTCTAGTATTCAAATCTGTATAAAAGGAACTACCATTACTTTGATTTGAACCAGAAACCTTCATCTTCAATTGTCTAAAATTCTTACACGAATTTTCTGGAGAGAAGAGAGTTAACAGCTGAGATTAACTGTTAATTCATCCCCAACCAGTTGGGGATAATTACCAGAAGTAAAAATTGCGCAGAATCGTATACTAGGCCTTATGAAAAAAACTAAGAAATTAAAACTCCTTAGAAAATAGCTTTAAAGTATTCTCGTTTTTCTGAAAGCTGACAAGAGTCAGCTGTTTAATAACTGTTAAATACGACGAATTTACCACAGGACCAACCCAGTGGGTTGTATTTATTTATTTAATAACTGTATGGGTTGTGTTAAGATGTGGGTTTTATTGTAATTTATTGCAATACTATTAGATTTCTTTTGTTTCAGATTCCGGATATTAATGAATACGTGGGCAGTGGCTTCGGAAATTTTCAACATCGTACCGCGACAATGTGGAGCTTCGTTAGGTTATTAGTTACAGTTTCGACATATTACGAACTTCATTCACGTCAGTACGTAGGAAGGACATATTTCTTGAAATATACAGCAGCTGATAATGTAGAAGTAAGTGTTCATAAGTTCATTACTTATTTGTTTCAATTAAATACAGAGGAAACCCAGGGAAAAACAGTAAGCTAGGAAGACAGCCCTGCAAACAGACGAAATCAAAATTATTTTATTTAGCGGGTGAATATAATTAGTAATATACCGGGTGAACCATATGCATTGGAACCCCTCAATAAATTGGAGTCTGTTTTAGATAGAATACTGTAACTTTCAGGAAAACGTATTGGTCAACTACTCTACCTTTTGACGTACAACTGAATTTCAACCCCTTCTTGGGGGGTGGCCCAGGGGTTGTAAGTCAAATACTTCGAATGGGAATACCCATTGTGTGATTCGTCATTTTAAAATTCTCTTGAAAACAAGAGAAATAGCATAAATAAAAAATTTGTACGATGCCTGTATCCAAAATGGCGGGAGACTGAAATTTCGGTTTTAAAGAAATAATTTGGTACAGTAGTTCAAGAAACTGTAAAGATACTTAAATTAATTTTGTTACATCAAAATTTTATTAATTGGTTTTATGAAATACTTCAAAAAACACCATTATTTGTTAAGCAATTTAATTAAACATTTTAATTTAAAAAAAAATCCTCGAAATTTCCTACTGCTGTTTGACAGTGTGCCAACCTGTTGTAAAATGATGTTACTGGATTATTAACAATTCTTCAGTGATTGTTTGTGCTGCTTCTTCACTTTTATTTTATAAATCATTGATATCTTGCGGCTTACTACGGTAAATAATACTTTTTAAGTAGCCCCATAGTATACAATCCAATGGTGACAGGTCGAGTGATCTCACTGGCCATTCTATACACCTCTTCGTCCAATCCATCTTCCAGGAAAAAATTAATTTATAATTTGTCGTACCCGAATGCCAAAGTGAGGTGCCACAAATTTTTACTTTGACTGGATACTGAGTATGGGCTTCACCATACCAGCGTGGATTTTCGTATGTCCAATACCTATAATTATGGTAATTAACATTGCCATTCAAGAAGAACATGGCCTCATCACTGAAAACATTATTGTTTAATAAATTAGGACTTGCACAAACATTATTCATAATTGTTTCGCAAAACTCAAGTCTTCGATCGAAGTAGTCTTCATTAAGTTCTTGCACCAGATGAATTTGAATGGTTTGAACTGTAATCACCCCTTGACTGCGAAGACAAATTCCATGCCCATCAGCAAGTTTGGCGAAGTGACACAGAATTAGCAAAAAAAAAAAAAGAAAGCAAATGGCGTTGCTGCGGTATAAAATAAAGATAACAAGTTTACAATATTAATAACAACAAATTTAATTCACAAGTATTTTCCCAGAAAGTAATTACCAAGAAGTGGCAAACAGCATGTAAATAAATTTATATCTATATGTTTAGTTTTATATCAAAGCAAATAACGTGAGATAAAATAAATAAAAAAATTTGACAGTTTTAAATTACCCAAAAAAATATGCTAACGTTAGCGATATATCTAAGCAAATTTTATAAAGGCTGCCTTTTTCTTAAATCTTAAAAATAAAAAAATGTAATTAAATTGCTTTAATCTGACGTCAACTTAAAAACAAATTGTAAATTACTTCTTTCCTTTTTTTCTTTTACAAGGAAACAATAAATTAACAGTAATAATAAACAAACAGTTGAATAATAATTGAGAAAAATGTTGTACCATATTCAACAACACTCAGATTGCAAGAACGTTAAATTTAAATGGTTAATATTTGAATAATAACTTAAAAAATTATACTGCACCAATGTTAGCAACATACGAATTACAAGTAGGCCTACCTTAAATTTTGAATAGTATAAATTATAATAATAGCTTAGAAAACTGGCTGTACCAAATTTTGACAACATATGAATTGCAAGTACGTTAAATTTTGAAATAATATAATTTTCTTCTTTTTTTTTTAATAAAAATATAATCTACAGTTCAAGTAAGATTACACTGCATAATAATTTTTGCAGAGGAAACTTTAGGTTTTAGAAGAACAAGTCGGCAATTGATTGATCAACCGGATAAGTATGAACAGGAATTTCATAGACACAGACAATCTGGCTTGACGTTATAACGGCTTCCAATGAACTCCAGTCGAAATAGGCCATTAAAAAAATAAATATATATATAAAAAAAACATACCCGGAAATTTGCAAAATCACATTAAAATATTGTTATACCACCGTAGATTTTGGGGATGACATTAACTTGCCGAAACCTTTCCAAGAAATCTCTTCAGCACATCATTAGGTGTAAATATTGCAGTTCAACTTTTCAACTGAAGAGTGGTATTTGTTGTTACTTGCTGTTAGATTTCAGGTGCTTGCATTTAGTGCTATCGACACGTACTTTCATTGTTTTCTTAAAATTGTATCAGGTATTTTCAATCCATGCCTCCAGATCCGTACCTCCAACCCTGGGTTTAACAAAATCCATATTGCTTTAAAATATTATCAAAATTAAAATAACAACAAAACCACTGATTTGTTGATCAAAATGTGATACATAGAAGTAGAATTTACATCAAAATAAAGTCAAATTAACAAGGAATACACTTAATTGTGTAATGAATAATTAGTTAACTGGTAACCAAATCAAGAATTCTTAACAAAATAGATCACAAACTAATTACATAATAAATTACATATTAAATAGCAATTACAGCAAATTTTAATAGCAATTATAAAATATAAGATCAATTCTTTCTATTTCCTTTTGTTTTTTACAACAAACAGAATAATTTTTTAACAAGGAAAAAGTAGCAGAATTTTACAGGTAGACACGAAATGGCCACACCCAATTTTGCAAAGTTAATAATATTTTGCCATAAAGAATTCTCAGCATTTGTTTTACCAGAATAAATAAAGAAGATAGCTTACCATTATAAATGGGCAGAAAAAAAACAGTTTTCTTAAAAACCGCGTAAACTATAAAAATAACGGAATTACATTGTAAACGCAACCGTTTTATTCGGCCATCATAACTACACACACAGAAGGCGATCAGCTGACGAGACGACTGGCGACTAGACAGACAACGACCAATCAGAGCCCCGCATGTTGAACCATCACCGAGTTGCCAAAACGGCCGACAGGTAGCAGGAGCATACAGATACAAGTAATAGCGGAGAAAAGAAAATAATTCAAAAGACAAAGTAACGGATAGCAGATCGACGTTACAGAACTTTACACTTCCAATGTCCAAATCACTGAACTTTGGCTATTGTCGTGTCCTCGTGTTACTGTTAGAGTCGAGCAATGAAGATCCTCAATAAATGCTTGAACAATTTCTAATTATTTGCTATCATCTGTTGCAGATTTAGGTCTTTTTGGTTTTATTCTACAAAAAATTCTTAAATTAAAGTAAACATAAAATAAAGTTAAATTTTTCGTGTGTCTTGTGTGTTGGAACCGTTGTCTGGTTCTTGCCACTGTACTTTTTGAAATAGGATCACGATTATTAAATGGTGCATTGAACAAATTACATACTACATTACATGACCTAATTCTATGACCAAAGCCTTTCATCATTAAAATTGTGATCCTTCCCTGTTCACTAAGTGATATTATTGAAATTATTATTAAAAAAATAGCAAAAAACAAAATTAATCCCGTAAAAACAATTAGAAAAGAAGAAAACGAAAAGTAGCTGGTAAGGTAGAGGAAAACAAAAACAATTAACCAACTAACAAATAACTTATTACTGTAATAACACCAACTGTAATTAACATAAAATACTGTTATTGTAGTAATGGAACGCTTAACACTAAATAATAGTAATACACATCAATGTATTATAGGTGTGTTGTTGCGACAATTCTCTACAATAATATACTAAAGACAATACAATACAGAAATATCGTAAATACAGAATGTAGCCTATTTATTTAAATATTTTTAACAATTAATTTTTTTGTCGAACCTTGTTTGTAAGGTCACATTATTAATTAATATTTTCTAAATTTCATTTAAATTTATAAATGTCAGTGGCATTACATTTAAAAACGAAGTTACAGTTCGTCCTAAATCTGTTTTATTTGAAATTAATTATTCTTTAAAAAAAAATTATTAAGCCGAAATTTCATCGTCCACCATTTTGGATTCAGGCATCGTTGAAAATTTTTATTTATGCCTTTTCTTTTGTTTTTAAAAAAACTATAAAATTACGGAATCACACAATGGATGTTTCCATTTAAAATATTTAAGTTACAACCCTTGGGCCATGCCCCAAGAAGAGGCTAAAATTCAGTTGTACGTCAAAAGGTAGTGTAGACCAATACAGTTAAAATTTTTGAGTAACAACCCCAGGGCCAAGCCCCAAGAAAAGGTTGAAATTCAGTTGTACTTCAAAAGCTAGTGTTGACCAATACATTATCCTGAAAGTTACAGTGTTCTATCTAAAACAGTGTCCATTCTATTGAAGGTTTTCCTATACCTCTGGTTCACCCGGTATATAAATATTATCAAATATTAACATGACTGATTTTATTAAAAATTCCGGATGAGTCGTAGACCTGAATGGGGTATGTTCAAGAAGTCTGTACCGTTGCAGAGGGAACAATCGACTGCAACTCTCTCAGGTCCCTTTAGTATCAAAAGAAACCTTGAGCGAGAACGAAGTGCATTTCTCCGCGGAGCAGCGCATTATCATCACATTTTAGCCAAGAAGTGAGTGAACTCAACCGAAATTTTCTAGCGATTACGGACACAGTTTGGGGACAACACCCTTTTAATAACCTGTGTGTTTGCATGACGCAAAGAATTTTATGACGTATGTTGAAAGATTGAAAACAATAGCCACAATCATCGCCCCCCTTGGGCGGCGTTGGCACACTCGTCCTTATGAATGTGACCAAGATCAACATTAAAGTGGTTCGAAATCTTGCAAAGGTTGCTTTTCACGTTGATTTTCTCCACGATCGGTGAATAATTAATGCGCAATATTAGGCCTATAGTGAATTACTGGTGCCACGAAATTTTAATTTTGAAAGAAATGGAAAAAGCAATCGGCCAGAAGCGTCAATATACTGCATGGCATGGCCAAGTCTCATCCGGACAACGCTACGACGCAAAAATTGAATGCATTAGGATGAGAACCGCTGGAATATCCTCCCTATAATCCAGACATCACCTTGTCACTACCATCTTTTTGGACCCCTTGCAGAAGCTTGAAGGCCAGAGTTTCGACTACAACGAAGTGGTAGAATTTTTGTGCTCCTATGGCTACAAAAATGTTCCAAGACAATAAAAAAAGCCTCCCAATTCGATGGAAAAAATATTTCCGGGGCGGGAGAGTATACTCTCCCGCCATGGAAAAATACTATGTAGTCTACTTGTAAGCTTAATTAAGAAAAGTTAGATTTTGTTAGAAAACGAGTCCCGTTTATATTTGATAACCCGCGTATTTATTTGGCCAAAAATAAAATACAGTATATATTTGAAATGGGTTACAGGAGTTTTTAATCGTATTTATGACGTAGGAAATATTCTAGGAATTTGGCTTAAATTTTAATTTATTGCACTGTCCAAGAAACCAGAAGAGTAAATTGCGCAGAATTGAACACCAGGCCTTATGAGAAACTAAGAAATTAAAATTCTTTAGAAAATAGTTTTAAAGTAGGCCTATTAAAAACTTTAAAATAAACCTATTAGAACTTTTACGAAAAGAATGTGTCAAAGTGACAATCATGTTTTTTTGATGACGCTTACATAAGCCTTGGCTTGTAGGAAAGTAATGACATGAGAGCCAGACCTGACTGGGAATGGAACCCGGAACCTTCAAGTTGTTTTGAAATAATCGATATTATAATCATTTGTTTTTCAGTTTACGTTGCCTCTCGACTACCACTCAATGATCTCCGGAAATAACAAGCCTTCAGCAAATCCTCATCCTGATGAAACAGATCATGTAGATTATCAAGATGTAGATGTTGAAGAAAACTTTAACTCAGATGAAGATACTTCATCCGAAACATCTGACACCGAAGAAAGTTACTTGACAGCAAATATGCACTTTGACCCCGAACACGATAATAGGCCTGCGGGAGATGGTTTTACTCACCAACGAGACCAATTACCTTCAGGTTCAGCTATACCTCCAAATTCCATCTTACCTACCAATGACAATGACAATGACAATTCCATTTCTAAACATGCCGATTTACAAAGTAGGCCTACGAGTGTTCAAAATTCAAGCGTAGACAATGCAAACGAAACTACAGTTGCACAAGCAGCATTTACAGACGTGTAGATTTACTACTTTACGCTTTTTTATAGATCATTCCACTTATCTTTGAAACTGTTGTAAATAACACGCTCTGTTCTGCTATTGGGTGGATGCGTCATTGTATTAACTTAGCGACTAATGCGAAAATGCTCAGCACGGACCATCCCAATAGTGAGGACAAAGTCCCATCTAATGAAATCGTATTTAAGTAGTATAAATTTTGTACCAAAATCAAAAGGTATAGACTATGTAGGCCTATGAACCATCCAAACCCATCGAGTTGGTCTAGTGGTAACACAGCTGATTTCGGAGACGAAGGTTCCGTGGTTCAAATCCTAGTAAAGGTTTTTTTTTGTACGGATTTGAACAGAAACATAAAGTGGTTACCGGTGTATTTTGATGGTTAGTGTTCAATTAACTATACTCTCACAGGAATGATCAGCCTGAGTCTGTAGAAGACTACACCTTATTTACTCGTTACACACATCATCCTCATCTCATTGAGTCATGAGATTGCTTATTTTTCTTAAACTGAACAAATTGCAATGTACACTCATTAAGGATAAAAAATGACCAATCATAAGGTTTTTGTTTGGATTCGAATGTAATGATTTATTTTTAGCTGATATTAAAACGAGTAGATTTGTATTATTTAAATTTTGGATGTAAAAAGAATAATTTTTTCTACTAATAGCGATCTTATAAAAACCCCTAATTTTATCTATCAGTTTTGCCTTATTTTATGGACAGTGTCTGTTCCAAAAGTCCGTTTATTTTAAAATAATTTATTGGACATAATTTTATTTTATTATTCTCTTTAGATTTTTTCAAGGTATTCAGGAGAGTACCTTGAAAAGTTAAGAGTCTGGAGGACCAGATTCGATGCGCACTTTCCAATGCATCATCCACCCCTCGTAGGCTTCAACGAGGTTCTCTCTTAGTGGCCCCAAGTAGCTGTCAAAGCTTCTTTTACCCTCTCCAGTACCCCGTGGTGGTGTACTTTCAGAGTTCTTTTTATCTTGGGAAACAAAACTAAGTTAACTGAATCAACAAAAGAATTTCAGGCTTGGTTTCGTAGCGTACGAGCAACCCCTGACATTTCAACAGGCGATGCCCCGAGCGCTCGTTGTCTTCGACGGTCTCCCGAAACATCTTGTGCCATTTGATAGTTCAGTTTTGTGACATTGCGTCCTCCCTGACGGCTTGCCCGAGAATTTTTAGCTAATCCGCGCCATTTTTACCTAGTTCAATGCAAAATTTAATTGTGTAACGCTGCTCCAAATTTTGCGCCATCGCTTTTTCGACGAGTCTTTAGTGAAACACTTTATACTAAGCAAGATGTTCACTCAACCACTGTCCGCAGGCGACTGCCTACAGTGGCATTCTCAACCTAAGACCATCATGTCTTTTTCCGCCAGGAGCCGCGTCACGCAAGCGTAAGCGCCCGGCAGTAGAAATTCATCACCGGAACTTATGGGACAGACCGTATATGTGTTCCTTGTTGGAGTAAAAATGTTCTCTTTCAATTAAAATTCTTTGCAATATTAGAAACACTGCTTTTGTCAACGCATGTGCTACCTTCTGTCATATTCGCTAAACCCAACACCGAAACAACTTTACTATTTTCTTTATTACGAGTATTATTATTACTTTTGATAATAATTTGAAATTTTATGAACACATTGATAAAGTCTTTAACAAAGCTAAAAAAATTCTGGGATGTATGTATGTGCTAAAATCATAAGTTAGTAAAAGGGTATTAAAAATTGTTTATAAATCATTACTGGAATCAATTCTAAGACAGAATTTAAGTGTGAGGGGAACTAGCTCTTCAGACTTACTTCTCACACGACTTACTTTTCACACAATTTAACAAATATTCAAAAAAGGTATTGTAATTAATCGCAAAGGATAGAGATTATCACCAGCCTAATTTGATGAAAATTTGTGATACATTAAGGACAAAGAATTTTTACAAATTCTTTTTTACAATAATTAACTTTAATGAAGATAAAATAAATGTAATTGAACACCAACATGGAGCAAGAAGATTTAATTTTTGTGCCTCGTAGTTTAATAATTACGGTGAAAGAACTTTAAATTGTTTGATACCGCAGTTATAAAATTCTTTACGTAGGGAAATAATTAGTTGTATGACATTTACAAATTTTAAAAGCAAGTTAAAAGTGTGGTTGCAAAATGATACTTAAGATATTGATGTTAATAGGCTTAAGAAATTGTTATGAATTCTCTACAGTGGCTGCCTATGCGCCGTGACTATAGGTAATGCAGTAGCAAAGTATCAGTAATGAGACATGTTAAATATAAGTGAATTATTTAGTTTAAGAGTTATTGTAAGCTAATTTTTGTTTATATTTTATTGCATGTATGCAAGGGCACCTGATGTTAAGTCAGACTGTTGACTTATCGGGGCCCACAAATAACTGATGTTAATGGAGATATTTCATTTCATTATTATTATTATTATGTATTATAGTGTCAGAACAGGCATTAACATAAATAGTTGATGTAACATCACTCGTCACTGGCGCCTAGCTGTCCAATACAGGCATTAGCACGTTAGTCTCATTTTTAATTTTTTAACAGTAAGCTCCTATGATTGTTTACACCAATTACAAAGTTAAGTGGAGTAAGAGGTAGTTTATTCTTAGTAATTTCTATAGTTGATTCTATGAAATAAGTAACATTGTATCTTTTCAATAAAATATTTGAAATCAAATACTATCAATTCTTTTTATTTAAAAAAATCTGGTGTGAAATACTCCCACGACTTTCTCTTACTAATGTAAATAAAAACCATATAACCTAGTTTAATCATCAGTAAACAATGTAAAACGGAAAACATAATCTAATTTTAATCATAAGTAATTTTTTTATTAGATTGTGATATTGTGACTAATCTAAGACTAACTAACAATTTTGTTTTAACTTAATTGATCTAAGTACTTAATCTAAGAATTTACTAACAAGTATTTCTTAGTTTATGTTCGATATTAGGTACACTGTTTATAATATTTACTTATCATTGATATTTACTAAACACTTCAAAATATATACAAGTAACTATTAACTAATGACTTAATTACTTTGTATTATTCATTACAGTAGTTCAAATGGTTTCACACGAAAAAGCCTCCTATTCAGATCTGTGTTTTTGAGTAGCTGAACATTCACATGGTGGAGAAGTCTGTCTTCATGACTCCTGGAAAATTTCCGAATTAATTCGTTTATGGAATCCACTCCCAAGTCCCGGTGCAGGTCGTCGTTCCTAACATACCAGGGAGCGTTGACATTGCTTCTGAGAACTTTGTTCTGGAATCTTTGTATGATTAATTGGTTTGATGCTTTTGTACATCCCCAGAGCTGAATTCCGTAGGTCCATAGTACGGGTTTTTATATCTGCTTGCTTAATAGAAGTTTGTTATAAGTAGTAGATATTGCCAATTTCCTACCTGGTAACCAGTAAAGGTTCTTGAATTTGAGATCGAGTTCTTTTCTTTTCTTTTTTACATGTTCTTTACATGGAAGGTCATGCCAAGATAATTAGCTGTGTTTGAATACGTAACATTTTTCTCGTTGATATAAATAGGTAATTTATGGATGTTTTATTTGTAAAATTTATATAAGCAGACTTTGATTCATTTAATTTTATTTTCCACTTTATTTTCCATGTTGCACTTGATATACAGCATCTTGAAGCTTTATAGTTGATTCTTCTTCAGTTGTACCGACAGTTAAAACACACTTATCTTTCGCAAACGTTGCCATTGTTCTGTCATTAAATGTATACTTATCACTAGTGTACAAGAATTACAAAAGTAGTCCAATTACATTACCTTGTGGTACGCCTCCTTTTATCAGTTTCAGCCCTGAATACGCATCCTCCTGTCTAACTCTAAAATAAAGATCTGTGATATAAGATTCAAGTATTTAATAGTATATCATGGAGTGTAGGTTTTACATTTTGTATATCAGTCCTTTGTGCCAGACTTTATCAAAGGCCTGAAAAACATGTAGGCCTATACTGTATTTCACGTTCAGAATGCAGTACTGCTCTTATGAGAACCCGTAGTGTTATCAGGCGTACGGGAAACATCAGGCACAGCTAATACAATAACCCCGCTGACACCATCCGAAAGTCACGGGCAATAATATTTGGAGTTTCACTTACCACGCTCTAACAAGCTAATTTTTAATTTAAAAAAATTCTGAAAAAATACTTTCGCTTCCTAATGAATCGTATTATATTACGCTGTAAATGTTATTATCATACTCTGATATTTAGATAAGAGACCGTAGGTACGTATATAAGAGAAAGGAGTTTGACGTCTCTCTCTTCGTCACCCTCACTGTCGGGCCAGAAGAGTTTTATTACCATTATTAGACTTTTCCGAAATACTAACGAATGTTATTCAAACGATTTGAAAATTTACCAAGATTTAAACAATAACTATTCTTTATTTAAAAATAATTAATAAAGACAATAAAATTGATAAGCAATTCCATTACTACAGGGTGATTGTAAATGAAATAGACAGTTTCGATAGCTTATAGAAAATTTATTTTTGAAAAGTTAAGGTAATTACTTACATGATTATATAGAAGAATTCATTAAGTTTTTATTGAAAATATTTACAGATGTTCAATGTGTGCAACATTTGTTAACCGACAGATATCAACACGGTAGTCGAATTCTTCCGACACACGATAAAGCATAAGACGGTCAACTGTGGCAAGAGCATTTGCGATACGTTCATTTAGATCATCGATATCTACAGGAAGCGGTGGTACAAAAACTTTGTCTTTTACATAACCCCATAAGAAAAAGTCGCAAAGCGTTAAGTCTGGACTACGAGGTGGCCACGATGTAAACACAATGTTTTCTTCACTTGCACGGCCGATCCATCGTCTAGGAAGACGTTCATCAAGATAATTTCTGTAACTGCCAGTGAGGCGGAGCTCCATCTTGAACAAAAATGACGTTATTACTATCTTCCTGGAGTTGAGGCATTAACCATTCGTTTGACATGTCCAGATAAATTACTCCTGTTACTGACACTTCGTGAAAGGAAACCTTTTCACGAGATAATGCGCAAAAGACGTCTACTTTAGGGGACTCGCGTGTATGCTCTAAAGTTATTTTTGGGTTTTCTGTGCCCCATATTCTAACATTATGTGTATTAACTTTTCCACTAATGTGAAAATTACATTCATCACTGAAATAACTTATCAATGTTAAGTAACGATATCTGTAATGTTTAATTTTTTGTTAATTTAGAATCCGATAGTTAACTCATAACGTATAATTAAAATATACACATACCGCGCCAACAGTGTAGAATTCAATCATCAATTCATGCCTTAAAAAATATTAGAAAATTAGTTTTGCCATAGCTCTCTGATTATTATTGCTATAGTCAAAATTCTAGCACAAAAAATATAATAATTCTGAGAAATAAGACCGTACATATTAATAGATTACGCCTACGTTATATAAGAAGATGTTGGTTTGAACATTAAATTAAATAAACTACGAGTATTATCAGATTATATTTTTTGAACAATTAGTAAGAATAAATTTGTACGTTCTTTCATAACGACGATGATAATATTCATTTTTTCAAATCCATTCTATCAATTTACTTAAAATTAGGTAAATAATGAGATGTGAAATTTTCGGCACAATTAAATTGGGTTTTTAGATCATTAGGGTAGAAGTTAGTTCAAACATTTACATGTTATCTGAAATAATCAGAAAAAATAATTGGGTTACATTTTTTTGTTTATAACCGTATCACTCAGTAGAAAAGTGTTTTCATGAGCATAGCAGGCCTTTTAAAAATCTTTCAGTTTGCATCTTGCAAATGCGCTTTTAATATTCACTGCAAGGTCTAACTGTATAATAATCTACTGTCGTTGGAAGAAGCTCATAACAGTTTTTCGTTCACCAGTACCTCTTCTGTACTTAATATGATTTAGTTTAAATTTAACTTCTCTATTGAAAAAAACAGAACTATAAATATAGCCGTAGAAGTAGCAAATGAAATTTAAAAAAATATTAAAGTTTAACTGCCTGTTATAGGCAATACTAAATTTTCCCATCATAAAATAAAATTATGAAACAAACTACGAATCAACGTGGAGAAATGTTGAAAAATATCGCCCAAAATTTGTTCATATCGTTAACCGTTTTTAATGTGACGGTTTGTCGTCTAAACGGCACAATTTGTTTGTTGCTGTAACAAGGTATAGATCAACTATGTTCTAAAATTCATTTTGACAATGCCGGCGATTCTACTGACGACATTTGACAAAAAATGGCTTTGACGTCCTTAGTAGAATAAACCTTAATATACAGTGACAAAATCACAACGTGTTACGTTCGTATAGTAGTGTTTGCATGGTAGCCGACAAAATAATTTGTTAAGTTTGAGCAAGCTTGTATGTGACAACCCAATCTTTTATCTTGCTTCGTTCACATGGCTTTTTTTATTTCATACTGTAAAAAGCAGCTGTAAATATACTGCTGTTACATAAATAATACCATAATCATTGCGAACCCGGAAAATCACTAACAATTTTAAAATGTTTTTGGTAGGTGTTTTAATTCTGGAACGTATAGCATATCAGTAGACGTTATTCTGTAATATTCGGCTGTATCGTTAACTGGGCGGTGACAATTGGCGGATCTTATGTAAAAATGTAAATCGACGTCACGCGCAGGAACAGTTTCAGACCAATCAGGAAGTCCATACTGACAAATGACGTGATACTGAATGAAACGATTTCATTCGTTCAAATCGGATGACGTAGTGAATTACAATAAGCTCTCTGATTGGACAATAATAACCAATCAAAGTAACGCATAAGAAGAAATCTGATTGGCTATATTTGGAGATTTTTCATTTGTGAGAATACTAGACTCTGATTGGTTCGATATTATATATTCTGCCTTTGACGTCACACGCGCGTCACCGTCAACGTAGGCCGCTTTACTCGCAAGACCTAAATAATTTGTCAACTGTACATCAGTTCTATTAGATTTTATTAATATTTTCTCATATGTGTTGACACAAACAGTGCAGAAGAAAAAAAATTCGTTAAGTAACGATATCTGTAATGTTTATTTTTTGTTGATTTAGAATCCGATAGTTAACTCATAATGCATAATTAAAATATACACGTTCCGCGCCAACAGTGTAGAATTCCAATCATCAATTCATGCCTTAAAAAACATTAGAAAATTAGTTTTGCCATAGCTCTCTGATTATTCTTGCTATAGTCAAAATTCATGCACAAAAAATATAATAATTCTGAGAAATAAGACCGTGCATATTAATAGATTACGCCTACGTTATTTAAAGAAGATGTTGGTTTGAACATTAAATTCAATAAACTATTATCAGATTATATTTTTTGAACAATTAGTAAGAATAAATTTGTACGTTCTTTCATAACGACGATGATGATATTCATTTTTTCAAATCCAGACTATCAATTAATTTAAAATTAGGTAAATAATGAGATGTGAAATTTTCGGTCCAATTAAATTGGGTTTTTAGATCATTTGGCTAGAAGTTAGTTCAAACATTCACATGTTTTCTGAAATAATCAGAAAAAATAATTGGATTACATTTTTTGGTTTATAACCGTATCACTCAGTAGAAAAGTGTTTTCATGAGCATAGGAGGCCTTTTAAAAATCTTTCAGTTTGCATCTTGCAAATGCGCATTTAATATTCACTGCAAGGTCTAACTGTATAATAATCTACTGTCGTTGGAAGAAGCTCATAACAGTTTTTCTTTCCCCAGTACCTCTTCTGTACTTAATATGATTTAGTTTAAATTTAACTTCTCTAGTGAAAAAATCAGTATTCATTCCCATACCCAAGAAACCAAATGCACTGAAATGTGAAGAATATAGGACAATCAGCTTGATGAACCATATTCTTAAAGTCTTCATACGAGTGATACATGAACGCATCTATAAAAAGCTGGATGATAGAATAGCAGAAAACCAATTAGGATTCAGAAAAGGATTTGGTACCAGAGAAGCATTATTCACTGTACACACACTGATAGAAAGATGTCGAGATGTTAATTGTGATGTTTTTATATGCCTAGTTGACTTTGGAAAGGCTTTTGACAAAGTACAACACCAAAAGATTGCAAAAATATTAGATACCTCCGAACTTGATGACGAAGACGTGAGAATCATTGTCAGCCTATACCGATACCAGAGAGCCATAATAAGAGACGATCAGCAGAAATCTAAGGAGATACCTGTAAATCGGGAAGTAAGACAGGGATGCGTACTTTCCCCTTTACTTTTTAATGTCTATTCAGAAAAATTGTTTGGAGAGGCATTGGAGGAAGTAAATGAAGGCATATTTATTAATGGAAGACTCCTGAATAACCTTAGATATGCAGATGATACAATTCTCTTTGCAGACAGCAGAGAAGGGCTACAGATCTTGGTTGATCGTATTGTCCAATACTGCGAGGGGTATGGAATGGCACTGAATACAAAGAAAACAAAGATCATGGTGGTCAGCAAGAACAAGATTGACGAGGTTAGAGTTTATGTCAAGGGAACACCTCTGGGCAGAGTACATAGCTTACAGTACCTGGGTTGTGAACTAAATGAAGAATTGGATCGTAGTAGGGAAATAAAACGACGCATTGAGATAGCCAGAAATACTTTCAATAAGATGAAGGCAATACTATGTAACGGAAAATTGAGCATAGATATTAGAACAAGAGTACTGAGATGCTATGTATTTTCTGTCCTATTGTATGGAGTTGAAGCCTGGACAATCACAGAGACGATGGAGAAAAGACTCAGTAGCTTTGAAATGTGGTGTTACCGAAGAATGTGGAGAATATCCTGGACAGAGCACATAACAAATATGGAAGTGCTAAAAAGAATGAAGAAGGATAAGGAACTGCTCAACACCATAAAGAAAAGGAAAATGGGATATTTCGGTCACATCCTAAGAAACGAAGAGTATGAATTGATGCGGCTGGTCATACAAGGGAAGGTGGAGGGCTAAAGGGGAACGAGAAGACGACGCACATCCTGGTTGAAAACTTTACGACAATGATGTGGAAAAACATCAATAGAGCTTTTCAGGACAGCAGCAGATAAAGTGAAGTGGGCCATGATGATCGCAAATGTCCTTAGGGATGGGGCACCTTAAGAAGAAGAAGTGAAAAAACAAAACTATAAATGTAGCCGTAGAAGTAGCAAATGAAATTTAAAAGAATAATTAAAGTTTAACTGCCTGTTATAGGCAATACTAAATTTTCCCATCATAAAATAAAATTATAAAACGAACTACGAATCAACGCGGAGAAATGTTGAAAAATATCGCCCAAAAATTGTTCATATCGTTAACCGTTTTTAATGTGACGGTTTGTCGTCAAAACGGCACAATTTGTATGTTGCTCTAACAAGGTATAGATCAAGTATGTTCTAAAATTCATTTTGACAATGCCGGCGATTTTACTGACGATTTTCGACAAAAAACGGCTTTAACGTCCTTATTACAATTAACTTTAATATACAGTGACAAAATCACATCGTGTTACGTTCGTATAGTAGTGTTTGCATTGTAGCCGACAAAAAAATTTGTTAAGTTTGAGCAAGCTTGTACGTGACAACCCAATCTATTTTCTTGCTTCGTTCACATGGCTTTTTTTATTTCATACTGTAAAAAGCAGCTGTAAATATACTGCTGTTACATAAAATAATACCATAATCATTGCTAACCCGGAAGATCTCTAACAATGTTAACATGTTTTTGGTAGGTGTTTTAATTCTGGAACGTATAAAAAACATTAGAAAATTAGTTTTGCCATAGCTCTCTGATTAATATTGCTATAGTCAAAATTCAAGCACAAAAAATATAATAATTCTGAGAAATAAGACCGTGCATACTACTAGATTACGCCTACGTTATTTAAAGAAGATGTTGGTTTGAACATTAAATTAAATAAACTATTATCAGATTATATTTTTTGAACAATTGGTAAGAATAAATTTGTACGTTCTTTCATAACGACGTGATAATATTCATTTTTTCAAATCCATTCTATCAATTTACTTAAAATTAGGTAAATAATGAGATGTGAAATTTTCGGCACAATTAAATTGGGTTTTTAGATCACTAGGCTAGATGTTAGTTCAAACATTTACATGTTATCTGAAATAATCAGAAAAAATAATTGGGTTACATTTTGTGGTTTATAACTGTATCACTCAGTAGAAAAGTGTTTTCATGAGCATAGGAGGCCTTTTAAAAATCTTTCAGTTTGCATCTTGCAAATGCGCATTTAATATTCACTGCAAGGTCTAACTGTATAATAATCTACTGTCGTTGGAAGAAGCTCATAACAGTTTTTCTTTCCCCAGTACCTCTTCTGTACTTAATATGATTTAGTTTAAATTTAACTTCTCTGGTGAAAAAAAACCGAACTATAAATGTAGCCGTAGAAGTAGCAAATGAAATTTAAAAAAATATTTAAAGTTTAACTGCCTGTAATACTGGCATTCTAAATTTTCCCATCATAATATAAAGTTATGAAATAAACTACGAATCAACGCGGAGAAATGTTGAAAAATATCGCCCAAAAATTGTTCATATCGTTAACCGTTTTTAATGTGACGGTTTGTCGTCTAAACGGCACAATTTGTATGTTTCTCTAACAAGGTATAGATCAAGTATGTTCTAAAATTCATTTTGACAATGCCGGCGACTCTACTGACGATTTTCGACAAAAAACGGCTTTAACGTCCTTATTACAATTAACCTTAATATACAGTGACAAAATCACAACGTGTTACGTTCGTATAGTAGTGTTTGCATTGTAGCCGACAAAATAATTTGTTAAGTTTGAGCAAGCTTGTATGTGACAACCCAATCTATTTTCTTGCTTCGTTCACATGGCTTTTTTTATTTCATACTGTAAATGCAGCTGTAAATATACTGCTGTTACATAAAATAATACCATAATCATTGCGAACCCGGAAGATCTCTAACAATTTTAAAATGTTTTTGATAGGTGTTTTAATGCTGGAACGTATAGCATTTCAGTAGACGTTATTCTGTATCATTTGGCTGTATTGTAACTGGGCGGTGACAATGGGCGGATCTTATGTAAAAATGTAAGTCGACGTCACGCGCAGGAACAGTTCCGGACCAATCAGGAAGTCCATACTGACAAATGATGTAATACTGAATGAAACGATTTCATTGGTTCATATCGGATGACGTAGTGAATTACAATAAGCTCTCTGATTGGACAATAATAACCAATCAAATTAACGCATAGGAAGACATCTGATTGGCTAGATTTGGAGATTTTTCATTGGTTGAGAATACTAGACTCTGATTGGTTCGATATTATATCTGCCTTTGACGTTACACGCGCGTCACCGTCAACGTAGGCCGCCTTACTCGCAAGACCTAAATAATTTGTCAACTGTACATCAATTCTATTAGATTTTATTAATATATTTTCGCATATGTATAGACACAAACAGTGCAGAAGAAAAAAATTTGTTAAGTAAGCCTGATCACGTGATGCACAGTAGTTCATTTTAGGTGTTGTTGGCCTAGCTTATAGTAGTATAATGGAGGGGGAATGTTGGGTCTCCGGGGTCTCTGGCGTGCGGCCCTCCCATCTATATAGCCAGGAAAGATTCCAGTCGCTCTGTGGACTTTACACTGTTTACTTATGATGTGATCTGCGTTTCGACAGTTTTCATAAACAGTATTTTTTAATTCTCTTCGCCGTTTCTTAAACAGTATTTTTCAATACCCTTTACCGTTTCTTAAACAGTATTTTTCAATACTCTTCGCCAATTATTAAACAGTATTTTTCAGTACTCTTCACCGTTTCTTAAACAGTATTTTTAAATACTCTTCGCGAATTATTAAACAGTACTTTTAGTTCAGTACTCTTCACCGTTTCTTAAAGAGTATTTTTAAATACTCTTCGCCAATTATTAAACAGTATTTTTCAATACTCTTCGCCGTTTCGTAAGTAGTATTCGCAATGCGTCAGCCAAGATCGAACTGCAGGTTAGGGCGGGGAGTGGCTTTAAAAAGTCAAACTAAATGTGTGATTATGAATGTTTACAAAAAGATTACTGAAGAAAATCTAGAAATGTTACGGTTAGAAATTGAAGCTCGGAGGCGGTATGTCCGTTCATATATATAAAAAAAATTGTAACAGAAGCAAATAAACTGGGTGAAAATGAAAATTTCAGTAAACCGGGAATATCTCACAAAAGGTTGAAGAAGAAAGTTAATATTGATAACTTTCTAAGATGCGCGTTGAGAAACATTGTGTACAATTTCCACATAGAACATAAAACGTTGCCAACATTAAAGAAGTTATCAGAAGTTTTAATAGCCGAACATCCGGATCTTCTGTTAAATTGCACGCACGAGACGTTAAGGAAAATTTTAAGGAGCATGGGTTTTAGGTGGAAAAAGACTGAAAATAACAGGAAGATTGCAAAGAAAAAAACGATATACGTTTCAAACGCGTCAATTATTTGAAGCAAATTAAAATTTACAGAGAAGAAGGAAGACCTATTATATTTTCAGACGAGTCATACATTCACTCAACGCACGTAAGTGGTTGTAGTTGGACTGATAACTCCAATAATGGTCACAAAAAACCGGTTTCCAAAGGGACTAAGCTAATACGGTGCACGCCGGCAGTGCTGCAGGAGAAATCCCTAACGCACTTTTGATTTTTTAATCTGGTCAGAACGAAGGAGAATTTCGAAAGAACATGAATGCTGAAAACTGTGAAAAATGGCTGAAACAAAAGTTAATACCAAACCTTCCACCTCGTTCAGTTTTCGTTATTGATAACGCCCGTTACCACAACGTAAAATTACACAAGGTACCGAACTCAAATTACAGAAAACAAGAACTATTAGATTGGCTACAACGTAAAAATATTCCGTGCTCACCAGATATGTTGAAAACAGAGCTATATGAATTAGTGCGATTAAATAAGCCCTACTGTGAAGAATACTACTTCTACAAAACACTGGAAGATCACGGTCACAATGTGTTAAGATTGCCTTCAAACCACCCTAAACTTAACCCTATTGAGCTTATTTGGGCAAAAATTCAAGGTCAGGTTGTAGAAGCAAATGTGTCAAGTCGGCAAAATGTTAATGAAGTAAAAGCACTGGCTGAGAAATTTTTTTTGAACTACCGGCTGAATATTGGAAGGAATATTGCGATCATTCCTTAAAATTTGAAAATAGCTATTATGACACAGACGAAATGTTTATAATAGCGAATAATGATGGCGAAAGCAGAGAAGATAGCTCCGATGAATCTCAGTCATCAGACAGTCATGAGAGTGACGATACAGATGTTATTATGGACGGAATAGACCATTAAATTAAAATTCATATACCCACTTCCATGTTACTTTTACTTTGTTATTAGATAAATAAAATGAAAAAATAAGCAAATACAAAAAAAGTAAAAATATGATAAAAAATAAGAAATTGTTTACTATCCGTAAAACGAAAAAGACTAGTCGAAGCACATGCGTTTACGAGCGTAGTGTGTTGGTGAATGCAAGCGTGCGTACGTGAATGCGAGTGTACATGAATGTGTGAACATTCACTCTGCCTCCCCACTACGGCACCTTTCTACAGCAACCTACAGTCCAGCCTTTCTTAGTTTGCTCCTAATGTAAACAAATAATGGAGTCACTGAGCATGCGCATATATAAAAATGAGTACATGCTGATTAAAAAGTAACAACAAAATACTTTTAAAAGTATTTAAATACAAAATACTTTTAAAAGTATTTTTATAAATGAAATTGTTAGGCCTGCATCACATCATGACTGATGTTTTAAGTACTTTAAGTACTTATAATTCAAAACACAGTTAACTTAATAGGAATACGACATCCATAAAGTCGCGGATTCTAGCGTGCACCCTGTAGTAGCTGGCTTTGGTTTGTTGACAGTATAGTACATCTACTGTACTCTAGAGTACTCCGCGCGAGACAAGCACCTATAGGTTGTAAACGAAAGTTTTACACTAGTTGGCTCCTCTCTCCGCCTGAATTACACTACGTTCCATCATAAAAATATCTACATCCAGCTAAAATAAACATGGTCTTTTAAGCGTTTTCAATTATACCGTTCTGATTACCTGTAATTATTGTAGTTTGTATCGCACATAATTAGTCATTAATTATGTTGCTGATAAATTAATGTATTTTATATTAGCAAAGGAAATAGTTTATTTAAACATCCGTTAAAAATAAGATTCGTTATAAAAATAAAGAGAACAATCAATTAAATGTAACCGCAAGCTCATAAATATATATTAATATTCCCGACATAATAGTGATACATTTTTATGTATGTCTGTGTCGGCAAAAAATTTGGTAAATGTTTGTGTGGGGAGAAGTTCGTTACTTGTCTAAATAACCCATTAAAAGTAAAATTAATGTGTCGATGTTTAAGTAAGCAATCACTACACCATAATATTAATTTGTATTGTGCGTAGTAATTGCTTACACGTGTCTTATAATTTTTTAACGGAAAATGAGACCTTCGAAACTTAAAAGAAGCGTTCTCATTGGTCCAACGTCATACTTAGAGGGGGTTGTACCGAGTTTATATATGGAAGGCAATTGTAATTTTTCAAGGAGTTCGTTAATTTAATTTCAATAGTGGAGTTCATTGATTTCAATAGAGAGAGTTCATCGTTAAATTTAACAAGTAGATTATGGCTTGAGTTAAAGAGTTCACTAATTTCAATAGATCAGAGTTCGTCGTTAATCTTAATAGTTTGATAGTTTGGCGTGAAGTGAAACAGTTTTAAAATCATTATTGTTTTATTATTTATTTTAAAGTTAATTAAAGGCGGTATGTTAATAATTTATATTGTGAGCTGCGGGGAACATCAATGTTACATCAGGTTTTTATAGAATAATCATTTAAAGTTTGAATTGTTAATATTTTCTATCTTGTCCTTATCATTGTTTAAATAATTAAAATATTTATGTATTTTAAAATTAATATGTTATTTTTATTTTATTCTGCATTGCATGAAGTTTCCATTCCTTTCAATTATTCGACCGAAGTCACATCTTTGGAACAGTATTGTTTCCTTAAGTTTTAATTTTTTTTAATTGTATGTTACCATACAGATTTTATAATGGTACAAGTTTCATAAAGACTCCTTAATTAATTATTTTAACCATCACATTTAACAAAACAAATTTTTCTACTTTTTAATGTTTACAGCTTTTATGTTTCAAAAACTCACATTCACTATCACGCATGTTAACAAAACAGCTTACAAAACTTTTCAACTTCAGTCCACGAAGAAAATCGAAACGAACCGATACAATACCAAAAGATAACTGATGAAACTAAAAATGAGGTAAACTCGGGCAAGTGCAAACAGTTGTATTAAACTAGTCACAGACATTAATTAATTTTTTTAATGATATGATATAAACAATCTGAAATGATAAACAACGAATCACTGGAATTGTTTACTCTCCGGTTATAATTCAAGCGCATTAGTCTTATATTACTTGTGACCAACAATAAAATAAAACTGAGTCTATAATAAAAACCTACTAATCATAAATAATAATGTAATAATAGTAAATAATGTAACGAAAAATAACAATGTAACAGTAACAATAGTAAGAGTTTTAGTTATTAATTGTAAACTGTTGTTCGATTTATATAAAACATTTTCTAACAAATGAATTGAACGTGTTTTAATTATATTAAGCTTAGAGCAAATGATTAGTGTTGTATGGAATTTTGTTTTTGATCATGCAGTGCGCATTTTTAATTTATATGCATGCTCACTTGTATTGGTGGTTGCCTACGTCGGAGTACTCCTAGCGTAGACATACTCTAGGAGCTAATTAAGAACGGCTGAACTTTTTTGCAACCACACTGCGCGTTGACTGCGCTTACTTAACATTGATGGGTTATAACTCTTTCTTTCATGGGTTATATTGCAACCTTTATTCAATTCTAATGTGTTTTCCCTTTTAGTTAATTACGAGTAGAGACAACCAGAACCCGAGAGAAAGACTTTTTATTTTTACTATTACGTAGAAAATCTTTTGTTAATCTCGTAATTTAGATTAGTTAGGTATATAAAGACGCTATGCCGTTTTGAAGTCGATTAGTCTTGAGTTTTGAGTTGTCATGACCGTGTGCATTGTGTAGTTAAAGCCAATTGGATACCGTGTAACAATTTACGTTTTGTGTGGTTTAATCGTTTTATGTAGACATCGTACAATTGGTTGTAGGCCTAAGTAAGATTTAGTTAAATGAAGTGCGAAATAATTTTGTTACTAGTTTAGTTCATTTAGTGTCATAAACTAACATTTTTTTCATCGTGGACAGGCCTTCGACGACCACGCAAATGTCACCTCATGTAGTCTCCTTCTTTCTCCTTCAGAAGTTCTTCATCCTCTTCGACTGTTCGGCCCTTCTCTCATCAGTATTCCCCGCTGTATTCTCCTTTGTTGAGATTCCTTCTTTCATCCACAAAAATCTTGTAAGATATTTCAAGATTCCTTGAAACATCTTACAATAGCAGACAGGTTTGTCTGTTAAATTTTTTTTTAACTTCAAATAATTTTCTTAAGTGTCAATAAATTGTTTAGACACTCTGTAATTTTATTTCATTTTATAAATTTTATTAATCAATTTTATATTAAAATCATTGTTAACTAGAAGTTCTGTATTGAATTTTTCTAAAGCGAATATCCGGTGTTATATTTCTTGGTTTTTTCCGTTAATATTTTTTCCTCGCTAACGTTAGGTTAGGCGTAAATGGGTTTTATAATATGTGTAATTTTGAATTCCCATCTCTGTCAATACAATCGACCGTCGCGTGATATGTTCTCTGTACTTACGATTTACGCTGACGCTTCTTTTTATGTACATTGAACCGTCTTTTTCAATGTCAACGTTTAACTTTTCTCGTGCGTTAAATTTTTCTTATATTCTGCGCCTTTGCTTTGTAGCTGTGGACGAGTGAACATCCTTATAAGCTCCAGGTAATTTATCCACAATGATTTTCTTTAAACTATATCTAAAATTTAAATTTAAAATGATTATTTAATTCCGGTTAGGATTTTGGCTAAAATTTAATACGGCATGTTTTTATTTTAAGATATTTGGTGCATTTAATGTAAAACTATTTCTTCGATAATTTTTTTTAGTAATATTTTTTTTTAATAATTATTATAAAAGTTTAGATTTGGTATGCCTTTCGCATTCCAACTTAATATTAAAATTTAAAATCAGTATTTTTCTCAATTTCTTTTTTTATTATCATTTCACATTAAATTTTTGGTTGTAATAATTTTTATGGAGAAGATGTTTTGTTTTTCAAATGCTTCTCCCAACATTAAGATATTCGACCACCTCAAATGGTCTCTTTTCAGTGTCAGTCGCTTCGACTTTAAACTTTCTTTCTCTTCGTAAATTTTAATTTTTATTTAGAGCTATTTTTATGTGGAAGTCAGTTCAAACGATTTCAAACAAACCTTGTTTTTCATTGTTTAATTTCTTTTTAATTCTAATAATAAAATTATAGTTTTTTTTTTGTAATGTAACGTTGTTTCTTTTTTTTGTAAAGGATTTTTCTAGATAATAGATTTTCTAAAATAGATTTTTAAGTTTTTATGAGTTCTTTTTTTTACATTTTTTTTTTGTTAAATTTTGTCTTTAAGATTAATTGCCGAATAGTTTATTTGTTTAAGTTTTCCTTTAAATAGTTTTTTGTTTTAAATGGATTTTTAACTGATTTTCAAATAAAAATACGTCATCTTTATTTCTCGTATTCACACTTAAATTCTTTTTCTTTCAATTTATCTGTTTAATTCAATTCTAGGTAGTTTGTTCAAATTACATTCTTAGATTTTCTTTTTGTAAAGCCAAGTTTTAATTTTAATCCGATATTTTAATATTTTTTTTTATGAATTCTAAATTTTAATTAAATAATTTTTTTAATAAATTTCTTATGTAATTTTTAAATGATTTTGTCCGTTAATTTTCTTTCTTTAAATCGTCCATTTGACAAACACTAGGCTAATTTCATTCTAACTAGTTATTTATTTAAAATCTTTAAATTAGGTACCTTTCAATTATTTTTGTTAGCTTTGACAAGATTCTTTAATTATTATTATTTTTGTTTGTTCCCGTTATTTAATTATAACTAAGTAATTATTATATTTTTATAACTACTATTAGATTTACTAATCACTTATCATTAATAATTTTTTTTATTAAAAAGTAGAAAAAAAACATATTTTACTTTAGTTTCAATTTTTGTTTAAGTTTAGTTTTAAATAAATTGATATTTTATTATTTTTCACTCCAAGTTGTCTGTGTAATATTTTTCATTCTTAGACCCGAGATTGATTTTTAAATCACACCTTTGCTTTTCCAACAGCGAGTTTTGCTCTACCTGCTAGAATTTCTGGGTTATGCTTTGCATAGATTCAGCGAATGGATATATGGATTTTCTCTGCCGAATCCTATTGCCGTTTTCCTTAGGCAGAGTGGTGGAGGTTTTTCTATGCCCCTGAAGTACCAGTTTGGCTGTGTTTTCATTTCAGTGTCTGGTGAAACACGGTTGAGCCGTTACTTTCTTTTTTTTAGTCTGTTCCTACACTACATTTTGTTTGGTGAAGTTCGCCGTGCTGGTACATCTTGCTTAGTTTGGTGGTTGTTGTCTACTTCGGTGGATATTCCACCTTACTTAGTTTGATGTCTAGCACCGTATTTTGCCATGCGAAATCGGGTGGAGACTACCTTACATATTTTGGTAGAAGCACCATGTTGTGTCCTCAGTTTTTACATTACATAAAGAGGTCGCCTCTTTGGGTTACCACACATTTTCACATTACAATCTTCAGTCCAAAAATTTTGTTTCTGTATTCTTCTCGATTTAGGCAGTCTTTTTCTGTAACGTTAAACTTCATGAGTTCTCCGTTCATCTGTTTAACATAGTCACCCTGACCCTTGTAGTTCCAGAGTTTATTCAAAATCTTGATTGATTCATTAGAGCCACATGACCAAAGAAATTCAATCGTCGTTGTCTCATTGTTACTTCCATGTTTTCAATTCTATTATATTTCTTCATTTGATTTCAGTCTGTAATTCTCCTGTGTTCTTCTCGGACCATAAATCCTTCTTAAGAAATTGTTCTCTCTATCTTGAGTAAATTTTCCATTCCAGTTATACTCGCAGTTTCCATGCCGTATAAGATGACTGGTTTTACCATTGTGCTGTAATACCTTACCTTTGAATTCACTGAAAGGTTCTTTTTATTGTAAATATTTCTTGTCCAGAAAATCAGTTGTTCCAATTAAAAAAAAAACAAAAGTTCCAATTTTCGTTTTTTTTTGTCTCAATCACCAGTTCTATTCAATTTCTAATAACTATTTCTCCAAGATATTTGAAGTGGTCAGTGATCTTCATTTTTCCACATTTTGTTTTTATTATCTTTTTGGGGTATTTATTGTTACTTGTCATCGTTTCTGTTTTAGAAAAGAAAATCTGCAAGCCAGCCTTTTCAGCCACCTCGATCAACTCGTCGATTTGGTTGTAGCTGGTAATAGCTTCTTGTTCTGACTCTGAAAATAGTGCCTGGTCGTCAACAAAGGCTAGACATTTAACCCTGACATTCTGGTTTTTTGTACCTATTTTCACATTTGAGTCATTATCCTCCCAAAAAGTTCTCAAGACCTTATCCAATAACAAATTTAAAAGCAATGGTGTCTGAGCCCTGTCTGAACCCTGTCTCAGCCTTGATGAGACATTGATTTCAAATGGTTCGCTGATTTCACCCTGAAACTTTACTTTAGATATTGTATTGGTTAGCGTGAAATTGATTAAATTTATGGTTTTTTGATTAACTCTTTATTCCTTCAATGTGTCAAATACGGTTTCTCTATCCACTGAATCATAGTCCTTCTGAAAGTCAATGAATGAAATAAATGTATTTTTTGGTCTTGTGTAATATGTTAATATCAATTTTAGGCTGAAGATTTGTTCTATACAAGATCTATTTCTTCTGAAACAGAGATTTCTTCTCTCTTCACAGAGTTTGACCGATCTTCACCATTTCTGTAAGTTCTCATGTGAGCTGGATATTTACCGATTATATTAAAAAACACTTCTTTTCGAACCAAGTTGAGCGTTCAAATCTCCCAGCAAAATTTTTATGTGATTTAATGAGATTTTGATAATTTCCTCCTTCATTTTTTTCCAGGCGATGATAACTGCCATGATTTTTTGCCTTAAAAAATCCTCCATTTTCTGAATTTGTTTCACTATCATTATTTATAGGAGCGTGTGTGTTAATTAGCGTGTATCTCTTATCTAGTGAATTGACGGTCAGAAGTGACAATCTTGCATTTACACACCTGAAATCAATGACCGAGTCCAAAAAAACTTTGCTCGCCATAAAAGTGTTCCCAGACGTGGCACATTCTTCATTGTTTTTTTACTAAATTTTCCCTTAAAATTTCTGAAGCCATCAGATTCAAAAATGTCATCTAAGAACCTGGTTTTTTAATGAGCTAAACTTGAAGCATCAAATCTGTGAAGTTCCGTGGTTAGTTATTTCAATTTTCCTACCTTTATTAGGGAGTTGATTGATGTAGGTTCCGAAATATTATTTTCTCTTGAATTTGTAAAAGTTCTTGTGCCCCAACTTACCATGTAGCTTCAAACTGTCGGGCACCCTGGAATCGGATCACCCAACTTTATCCTCAGGGTAGATATATTCGTAAGAAGGTGAATCCATGATATTATTGTAGCATGAATGTATGAATGTGTGAATGTACTGTAGCATGAATGGTTTTATCTTTTTTTGAATGGTTTTATCTTTACATATTCTATTCTTCCTTCTGGAGCCTCCTGGATGCAGTTATAGAAAAATTTGGTGTGAAACACTTACACGACTTTCTCTTGTCAATGTAAATAGTAAAACATATTAACTTATATTTAATCAGTAGTAAAAACGTAAAATGAAAATTAGCCTCTGTAGAACTTAAAAATATGGAAGGTCACTAATTGACGCTAAACTAGGCTCTGTAGAAGAAAATGCTTGGTCTAACAGTTGCAGGTTTTCTAGTTCCTATAACTTTGAATGTATGCAATTTCGTCGTAAAATGCATATAAAGGCTGCAATATTTAAAAAAACATATTTTTACCGATTATGAGGAGAAAATACAGAAAATCGCAATTGACGCTACCCTAAGCGTCGTAGAAAAACTGTTTAAAATAAAAGTTGTAGGATTTTTAATTCCACAACTTTAAATAAACACACGTTTCTCTACAATACAATCATATCAAAAAAAACATGCAGCAATCTTAAAAAAATACATTTTTTAACACGAGAGCACAGGCCCCCAAAGAATTTCAGCAGACATACTCTTTCTTGTAGACCATAAAGCGTATAGTAAATAAGGTGATTTTTAACAAACTTCGTTGAAGCCGTTTTTGAGAAAATTGCAAAAAAGTGAAAAATAGCACGAATAAACTACTATTTCCGGTTTACTGATAAAAACTCGTTTGAGTCGGGTCCCGTAAAAGTATCTAACTTCAGTACTAAGTATCAAATTCAGACGATATTTCGTTCTTGAGATATTTTGTGCACACACAAATGGACCCACAGACAAATCAGTAAAAACAAGTTTTCAGGATTCAGAGGGCCTTAAAAAAAGTGAAGAGTTCCGGTGAAAAATCGAATTCGGAAAATCGACGTAAAAAATACTTTTCTTCCCTGTAAATAGGGAAGAAAAACTGAAATAGGGGAGAAAGTAAAAACTGAAATTTTATTTCAAGCGGTTTTTACTTTCTCTTTCCCTATATGAATAAGTAGGGAAGGAACGTATTTTTTCGTATCGACTTTTCAAAATTGAGTTTTATAAATACACGTTTTCAGGCCTTTGAACCAAAAAAGTATGTTTGTTGTGATTGGCCTCTGTGCCTTTGTGTGGTAAACAAAATATTTTAAGAACGGAATATCATACGAAGTTGTAACTTGAAACTCTTGAAACTTGAAACTTGAAACTTAGGTATCACTACTGGACCCGACCCGAACACTTAAATCGATTTCGGTTAATCAGAAGTTCATTCTGCAATTTTTCACTTTTTCCAGTTTCCTCAAAAACGGCTCCTGTGATTTTTTTAAATCGCCTTATTTACAAAATTTTTATGCTTTACAAGATAGGATAAACACTATGTCTTCCGAAAATCTTGGGAAGCCTGTAATGTCGAAGTAAAATATGTTTTTAAGATTCCGGCCTTATTATGCATTTTAGGGCAAAAGAGTAGACTATAATTAAAATTGTAAAACATAAAAAAACCTACAACTTTTATTTCAAACATTTTTTCTACGACGCTAAGTTTAACGTAAATAAGTGATTGTATTTTGCTCAACAGAATCGGAAAAAGATATTTTAATGTTGTGACCTTAGTATGCATTTTACGACAGAAGTGTAACAATCAAGGTTAGGATAAAAGTGAAAAATCTAAAACGTTTTTAGCACTTTTTTCTAGAACCTAGATAGTGTCAGTTAACGATTTCGAGTATTTTTAAGTTGAACAGATGTTGATTTTCATTTTGCGTCATTCACACATGATTAAAATTAGGTTATGTTTATAATTTTTCATTGTTTTTCTGATGATTAAATATAGGTTAATTGTTTAATTATTTTAATTGGCAAGAGATCTGGAGTGTTTCCCTCCAGATTTTTCTTATTAAAACTTTACAGAGGCTGATTTTCATTTAGCGTCATTCATTCATGATTAAGCATAAATTATTTATTTTATTACTTACATTAATGAGAGAAAGATATGTGTTTCATAACAGATTATTAAATAATTAAACCCATAAGTTCATTTAAAAATCTGGTAGTTTTATTTATAAAGAAACCTTTATAATTTTACACATGTTTTAGAAAAAACATAGTGGTACAAGTTGCAAAGCATTAGGCTTGAACAGGAGGTGCTTGTGGTGATGGTCCTGGATTTTCATCGTTCGGACGGTACATGCTAACCTCTGGATGTTGAATCTGGAAAATAAATTATTTAATGGATAAAAGTTCAATGAATGACTATTACTTATTACATACAGTTGGACCTCTCTAATTCGAACTTCCATAATTCAAAATACTCTCTAAATCGTATACTTTATTCCCTTGAAAATCCTTTTTAATTTGAATTAAATTACTTCCTTATTCGAAGAATTTTAAGAGTTTCGTGGTAATGTATATCGTATAAAAACTTTTTTGAAGCTTTATTAATACAAAAATTACTTAAATTTGTTATTACACCTAGGCTATTTACAATTTTTGATTAAAGCATAATTAGCAATCAATACAATTTAGGTTATAGCAAACGTAACTTAAAAAAATGTGAGGTTTCTGAATTTTGTAAAATTTTAGTCTACTTTCTTCAATAAATTAGTAAATTTATGTAGCCTTTCGTTTATTCAATATCCTTTCTGACTTCTTTAAACCATTTATCCGACATTTTAGGTCTATTGTTTAGTGTCTTAAAAATCTGTTTTGTGATCCGGTTGTCATCCATTCTATACAGATGTCCGTAGAATTTAATCTTCTTTTTCTAATCGTTTCCATTAATCTTTCATTTTCCTTGTAAAATTTTTCTCGACCTCGTAATCTATATTGTCCGTCTACTGTCTTCGTACTCATTATCTTGCGAAGGATCTTTCTCTCAAATTTCTCTGCTTCTTTTAGACCACCCTTCCCGATCATTCTAAGGCACTCACTTGCGTACAAATACACACTTTTTATCACAGTATTTTAATGTCTAATCTTGGCTTGTCTTGAGAGTGATTTCTTCTTATACAATTGGTAAGTTCCTCGGCGTGCACCAGCCATCTTTTCTCCGCTTTTGTTGTTCGCTTCCTTTTTTATGGTCTTTGGTTGTATTATCTCCCCGAGGTACTTGAAGCTATCAACTTTCCCAGTTTTCCGTACTCTGTCTTCAAGTACTGAGGGGCTGTTTTGATGTTCGTTACATATTTAGCTTCTTCAAAGGAAATCTCCAGTCCTGCTTATTCTGCTTGTTCTTTTAACACGTTGATTTGTTCTATTGCTGTTTCCATGTTCCTAAAAAAGATTGGTAGGTCGTTTGAAAAAGCAAGACCGTTTATCTTTGTAGTACCGTTCTTTGACCCTCCCTGAAAAAATATTGTACATTCATATAAATTACTGATTTTCTACTTCGTAAAATTTTTTAAAAATTCCCGTAATTCATTTTTTATTTTTTGTACCGTATTAATTTAGTATGCTGTATTTATATAGTTTTCATTATTAATATGTAATTAACCTGCTTGATAAAAACGGATTTAAGAAAAGAACTTTCAAACTTTCACAGTGAATGTAAAAACTATATATTTTACAAATATTTATAAACATTTTTTGCTAAGTACTTATTAATTCAAGAAGGCAACTCTTAAATACATAATCCATTTTTATTTTTAAAATTGTATAGGCCTGTGTTATTACTTGTAAATTTCAGCTCTATTCTATTTGTTTTCCATGTTTTCACAATCCATATTAGATTGTAACGTTACTTAATTATCTATTTAATCAGCGTAAGATTAGACCAATTTTCTAGCCATTACAGTCCACCAAAAACATACTCTAAGGCTGTTTTAAAAAGCATCTTCATTACGGACATTTTACGCGCCTACAATACAAGAAAAGAAAGTGCCGTAACATACAACTGTAACATTATCTTTATTTAATTTGGATCGAACAGCTGATTAGCAGTGTTACAAAGGCTGCCAACTTGACCCACAAAAAGTTTCATTGACAGTGAATGAACCGTTTTTTTCTGCATTAATTTGTCTCGTTAATTATCAAACGTGTCCCGTCAAAAAATCATCAGCTTGCTTACCGTCAAAAAATCAGCTGGCGCAAACTTGAAGAAAACCGAAAAGCTTTGTATGGCTGAACTTTTTGCGTCTGTAAAACCGGCCGTGGTAATTTTGATTGTCTGGTACCGATATACATCAGGCAAACTTTGCTCTTGTAAATATTCTTTTAAACCTGGATGCTGGAATAAACATAAATAAATTCAAACAAATTAACGCATTTCCTGTGATAATAATAATAGGCCTACTATTGAACCTCTACAACTCGAACCACCTAGGGAATAAGATAATAATTCGAGTTTAAGAAAGTTCGGAATGCAAAACAACAAAACTAGAAATACGCTATTTTTAGACAATAAATAAAAATGTGGTGTAAACACACACACAACTTTCTCTTGCCAATATAAAATATGAAAACTATCTTCTTCTTGTCGTGCCTATCCGGTTCGGATGTTGGTGATCATCATGGCTATTTCGACCTTATAAGTCGCCATCCGGAACAATTCCGTGGAGCTCTTACCAAACCAGGTCCTCAAATAGGAGAGCCATGAAATTCTTCTTCTACCAGGATTCCTCTTTCCCTCTATCTTCCCCTGTAGAATGCGCTGCAATAGATCATATATTTTTTGATTGCTCATAATACAAATATGCCCGAGGTACTGCAGTTAACGGCAGTTTGCAATTTTGACCAATTCCAGACCCTTGTTCATTCTCAAAAAAAATTAAACATTAGTGACTTTCTGTGTCTACGAAATTCTCAATAATCTTCTATACAACCATAGTTTAAAAGCCTCAAGCCGGTGCGCAGTCGCCCTGTTTGAGGTCCAAGTCTCCACACCATACAGAAAAACAGAAAACACATAGCATATAAGGAGCCGTAATTTGGTACCTAATGTCAGGTCATGGCTCCGAAACACTGAACCCATAGCATTCAAAACCCCTCTGGCCTTCTCAATACAACACCGTATCTCCTGCGAGACTATGCACCCTGCCTCACTCCTCAAAGGATTCTCACTTGTTCTACATGCTCAACATCCACTCTCAACGCCGCAGATTTATTTCAATACAGATTGGCTATGATCCTTAAAATAAAAAATATAACCAATGTAAACAATGTAAATAATGAGTAAACAATGTAAAATGAAAACAACCTAATTTTATTCATAAATGAATGACGCAAAAAAGTCAATCTCTGTAGAACTTAAAAATACAGAAAATCACTAATTGACGCTAAAATAAGCTCTGTAAAAAACATGCTAAAACAAAAGTTGTAGATTTTTTAAATTTTTTACATGTAAGTACACTAAAATGCATATTAAAGTTCCAATCTTTAAAAAAAACATTTTTTACCACGAGAGCACAGCCCCCTTCCCAAGAATTTCAGCAGACATGCTTACCCTATCTTGTAGAGCATAAAATATGTTGTGAACGAGACAATTTTTAAAAAATCGTGGGGCCATTTTTGAGAAAATTCCAAATAAGTTAAAAACTGCACTATTTGATTTGGCAGACTTTGATTAAAATGTTCGTGTCGAGTGGTACCGTTTTTTATTGATTGAGTCCTGTTGTAAACAAACTGCGTATGTGTTAGTCCCTGTAAATACACAACACACGAATACGCGTGGCCTTGGGTGAACACTCTGCAAGCAACCGGTGATCTAAAAAAACACCCACTCATTACATTTTGTCAATTCAATCGTCAGTGGTATAATGTAATAGGCCTAATAATAAAATTATAATGGTTTTGTCATTTTTATACACAAATTATTTTCATTTCACATGACTATCGGTTATTTATAGATTGGTGTAATCAAAACAAAATAAATCTTGTAGTAGGCCATATGAGTCAGCACATTTTGGAATACGTGGTATGATGTCTTCATGATTTAGTGGGCGATTTAATGTAAAATTCTATTTATTCGCATTAATTTTCGTATTTTTTCTTAGTTTTTGGGTGTTAGTGCGTGGTTGTATATGTGATTGTGCGACAACAGATGTATTGACGATGGCGGGCGAACCTTCTACTTTCGGAAGTAATATTAAACAAAAAAATCGGAAACCTTTACGAGAAAAGACAATTGCAATTGATGTTTTCAATAAGTTTGGTAATAAATATCCTAACCTAGAAATTAAAGAGATAGAACCACTAACTGCTGAATTTACCGGTGTATCTTGTTCAAGTGTTCACAGAGTACGAAAAGAATTAGAACAGAGTGATGTTTTAAAAACCTCAGTTAAAAAAAGATTACGTAAAACGCCTGCTTTAGACAAATTTGATGATATTAACAAAACTGCTTAATGACTTATTATTCATCAATTTTCCGTTAGAAATGAGTTACCTACTTTAAATAAGATTTTGTCGGTTGTCACTAATGGTCCTGATTTACCCAACATTATTCGGTCCAGTCTTCATAAACTAATTCTATCAATAGGGTTTAAATTCATTAGTAGGCTCAATAGTTTTTCGTGTAAAAGTATGCAACGGATTGAAAGGTACGAGCGAACGTAGTGTAAGCAATTTTTTGAACACTCTGTTCTGTTCGTTCCACACGCCCGGTGGCTTGTTTACGCTAGGACTCAACTAAGAAAAAACGTACTATAACTTCAGTTCCAAGTTTAAAATTGTGCGATATTCTGTTCTTGTGATATTTTGTTTGATGACTAAAATACAAAATATCACGATGTGACGCTAAACTAAGCGTTTTAGAAAAAAATATGTTATAAATAAAAGTTGTTGGTTTTTAATGTTCTGCAACTTATATACACTTTTGTCCTAAAATGCATACTAAGGCCACAATCTTTAAAATTGATTTTACCACGAAAGCACAGGCCCCCCAAGAATTTCAGCAAGCATAGAGTTTTCCTTATCATGCAGTGAATTAAAAGTTAGTGAATGAGGCGATTTTTAAAAAAAAACATAGAGCCGTTTTTGAGAAAATTGCAAACAAGAATAAAATTGCGTGAATAAACTACTACTTTCGATTGACCGATTTTGATGAAAATATGCGTGTCGGATTCCGTAGTGGTAGAGTACCTAACTTAAGTTCTCAGTTTCAACTTTGTACGCTATTCTGTTTTTGGGTTCAGGAGTACTGAAAACGTGTATTTCCGATGAAAACTCTAATTCAAAAAATCGACGTGAAAACAATACTTTCCTTTCATATAGCTACATTTATTTAAAGCAAGAGAAAGTATAAAGGGAGTGCAAAGAAAGAAAATAAGCTTACTCTACCTGGAAATTGCTTTTACAGGTGTACGTTGCAAAACATTCAGTATGTACAATCATAGAGGTAGGAGAGCGTGGTATAGTAGAGCCTTCATTAAAAGTAACGTAATCCATGTAAGTGTAATAATGTTCATCGCGCTTTCCTTCAATGGTAGCTGCAGTACATCTGAAAATTGTTATTATTTTTAAACATTATTTATGATTTTCAAATATTGAATATACGACAGCTTTATGCACGAGAAGTTATTATTAAGGGGGCAGACCATTTTCATTATCCTATACCTGCAATACTAACTTGGGTAGATTTTTTTGTAGGAACCGTTAAAGCTACAAAGCTGAGCTTTGGCACACCTATCTACAGTACCGTTTTACAAATTTGTACCAGAGCTTTTTCATTTATCTTTATCCAATCTAAAAATAATTTTTGTTCTCAAAAAATGTTCAAATGTAGCCTACATTTTTTTCATGAAAAAGACACCCATAAAAACTCCAAAATTTTTGAAATAACTCTGGAGTAAATAAACACCTTATTACTAAAATGTAAAGTGCGAAATTTCACACTCCTAGGTGGGATAGTTCCCACCTGAATAAGTGTTATAAGTGTCCCTAAAGTCAAAAAATACAATATGCGGAAAATGCGGATATAGTAAAAGCATAATACCGCAACAGAAAACCTATTGCCAATTGGCATTAATCGTCGCCAAAATCAGCTGTTTAACAGCTGATTTTCAAAAACGAAGGTTCCTGGTTAAAATCCTAGTAAAGGTAGTTACTTTTATACGGATTTGAATACTAGAAGTGGTTACCGGTGTACTTTGATGGTTGGGGTTCAATTAACCATACTCTCTCAGGAATGGTTGACCTGAGTCTGTACAAGACTACACCTCATTTACTCGTCATACACATCATCCTCATCTCATTGGGTCATGGGGTTGCTTATTGTTCTGAATTGAACAGATTGCAACGTACATAAACTAGATTACAAAAAAAAAAAAAAAATTGGCATTAACTTCCAAACAAAAACACACCAATATTTTTCTTGCGTTACAGCTGATTACGCGTTCTAGAAATTATTGTTTTTTTATGTGAACGTGTCTCCATAATGTTAGAGCAGTAACGTGATTACATTAATTCCAATTTACAACAATGAAAAACGTGAAAAAATATCGAAATAAACACTACGTACCCCACCAACGTAAAAACATAATTTTTTCTCAACAGAAAAAGCTACCAAAGTCGTGTTATATATCATTTTAAAGAGGGGAAAACGACCTATCAATATATGGTAAAATTGAAAAATCAATATTTTTTTATTAAAATCAGTCTGCTCCCCTTAAGGCATTTAAAAACAAAAATACCTTCCCTCGACAACAAATCGCTACAGTACCCGAAATCAACTCTTGGTTTCATTCCACAGAGCTTCCACCAAATTATACCAAAGACAATCAAGTTATTCTGCTTATATTCCCCCTAAGTTCAGCCTCAGCTAGCACTTAAGGAAGACAGCCTAGCTGGTACTCCGTTCAAGGGGAGATGTTCAGCGTTTAACGAATTTATCACACTAATTTGTACAAAAGGTAACAAGTTATTTTATTTATTCAACAGAAAAAATGAATTTATTTAATTACATATGTTATTTTTATATAACGGTATTAAATTCAAAACAAGGTATTGGGTATGTCACTATTTACAAATTGTAAATAATTAGTTTTTAATAAATTATTTTTGTACCAAATTAGGAGATATCGTATAAATTTACCAGCTGGTTAAATTCCTAGACTTAGATAAATCGGTTAAGAAAAATATTTTCAAAAAGTAAGTATGTTATGAAAGAAATACCAGAGAAAAAAATCTTTTATACAAAAATGAAGTAAAAAATATATATTAGATGTTTGGTACAGCTCAAATCTGTAATGAAAATGTAAACTCATAGTAGCCATCAGGAACTAAAGTTTATTTGAAAAACAGAGTTATGTACGTTACCGGTCTGTTCCACAAAAAAAATGATATGAGTACTTTCTAGCATATATACATAATATAATAGTCCTATCATACCCACTCATGTACTTGTTTCATTTTAGCTGATGGTCTTGCTGCATATTTAAAACTTGCTAAGTCTTTGTATGATAATGCTATTCAAAAAAATATCTTTTCAAGCTGTCACTTGAACTCGAACACGGGAATTAAGTAATAGTAAGCATAAATCATAATTTTAAAAAAAACATTCCAAGAATTAATACAAATTGGATTGCGCCATGGAATAAAAACGCAATCATTATTCGATCATTTTAAATACCCAATATCAGTCAGTAGTCATAACTGGAACATATTTATAGCTTAACGTATGGTGTAAGACCATATACCATATGTACCAGCGAGCGGTAATCAAATTTCTTTGTAGACCGGCTATAGTATATTTCTTTTAAGCTGAGACCTACTGTAAACAACATATTAACGAAGATCTGTTGCGCCTACGCTACGTGTAACCGGATGGCTGGCGACCGTCACCCACTCTTATTTCGGGTATTTTCTGTTATCCCCCCCGCCGCCGTAATATTTGTCACATTTTGTGGATATTTTGTATGTATTCTTAAAGTATTTTTAACGATAAAAAAGGGAAAAATATTTTTAAAAAACCTACACTAATATTCTTCAAGTAAGGGTTAAATATATATTTCGCTTTTTCACGCTAGCCCATATAGACTCGATGGAATTGGTATAAGCACCAGTATTAGGATCCACAGAGTATCAAGAATGATTCACATTCTGGTGAATGTAATCTCGTCCGGCTAGTAGATTATATGATAGCCGTAAATCTGAAATTATAGTAGTTTGAGGACGTATGCAGTGAACAACGCAATCTTGTAAAGTTTCCGCGGTTCGGTCGAGCACAGCATATATAAGAAGGACTCTTTGGTTTCTCGGCAGATACCTCCAAAAACTCACTGCTGTGGGTATACACGCCCAACATTATACTTGCGATGAATGAAGCATGACTCATCAACCTCTACCGTCATTCCTACGCCTCCAATCATGAGAGGGTTTTGCAGCAAGTAGTTTGCGAAAATCTCACGGCAATAGTTTCGCCAATCAGTGGTTGAGTCACTACTCATTCCTAATTCTTTTTGGCAGAACTTGATCGTGGAATATTCCTTGGACCAAGCGTACAGAAAAAATATCACCGTTTTTAAACTAATTTTACTGCCTTCCACCACGTCCGTTTTCCCAAACCGACTTCAGACCTACATTCGCGAACCCGGCAACGCCAGCAGTTATTTTTTTCTTACAATGATATGGTCATTTGATGACCATTTTGGCACACACGTCTGTTATGTAATATGCCACGTTCCTGAAAAAAACCTAACAGTATCTTCTTTATTTGTTATCGCCTGTCCTAGTTCCAGCCAGTTCATCGTAGCACGAGCACGAAACACCAGCTGAGGAGAACACAACAAACGCATGACATCATTGGACAGATTGGATTGTTTAGTCAATGAGCAAGATGACAGAATAACATACAAGCGCTAACATTATTAAATAATTAAATATTATTTAATAATTTCATAAATCAATAAAGAGTTTTAACGTATTTCGAATAACACTTTATTTACGCTACATAGGCCTATATTATTATCATTAACTTGAAAAATATTGATGTAGGAATTTTTTAAATAGTTTTCCCGTTTTAATTGTTAAAAATACTATAGGATTACATACGAAATATCCACAAAATGTGACAAGTTATGCTGGGGGGGGGGGGATAACAGAAAAGACCCCTCATTTCTATATACCATTCGTAACCTGTATATCATTTGTAACCTAAATCCTTTTGAGTTAGTATGGGCTCAGGTGAAGGATTATGTAGCTAAAAAAATAATAAGACATTTAAGCTCTAAGAAGTAAGGGAACTTTTGGAAATTGGGGTTTTTTAAAGTATCGGTGAATAAGTGGAAAAAGTGAATAGCTCACATGGAAAAGGAGAAGAAACGCATGTGGGATTTAGATTCTTTGAGCAAAGTTCAGGTCGAGAAACACGTAAATTTGGAACATAGTTCAAGTAGTGACAAAGAGGATGATGCGTCGTCTGATGAAGTTTTATCGGGTGTAGAAGAATTATTACAATAAGAACCTATTACAGTATATACTTTCTTTACAATTAACAACCTCAAGCATAGTTGCAAGTATATGTTTATAAATAAGATTATGATTAGAATACGAATGTAAATTAAGTATTACAAAATTAATAACTGCAAATTGCCTATATCACATATCAGAGTGCGTTGGATGGATCGCGCAACGTTATATTTTTCTTCCAACTGTTTTGATTAGGTCTCAGTTTAGCTGACACAGAGTATATTGTAGAAGAGGGGGCACACGCTGTCTGGCGGCACAAAGGTAAAACAAAACACTAGCCTGTTATAGTCCATCTAAAGTTCAGCCGTTCTTAGTTTGCTCCTTCTGTCAACAAACAAAAGCCACCTACTACAGGGCGCACGCTAGAGTCTGCGACTTTACAGATGTCGTATTCCTATTAAGTTAACTATTTTTTAAATTCTAAGTACTTAAAGTACTAAAAACAGTCATGATATGATGTAGGCCTAACAATTTCATTTATAAAAATACTTTTAAAAGTATTTTGTTGTTACTTTTTAATCAGCGTGTACACATTTTGATATAATGTGCATGCTCAGTGACGTCATTATTTGTTTACATTAGGAGCAAACTAAGAGAGGCTGGGCTTTACTGTGAGTACGCTGCGCGAGGCAAGCGCCTATAGGTTGTAAACGAAAGTTTGACGCTAGTTGGCGTCTATCTACCTCTCCGCCTGAATTACACTACGTTCCATCATAAAAATATCTACATCTAGCGAAAATAAACTTATTCTTTAAGCGTTTTCAATTATACCGTTCAGATTACTTGTAATTATTGTAGTTTCATAAAGACTCCTTAATTAATTGTTAATTATTTTAACCATTACATTTAACAAAACAATTTTTTTCTACTTTTTAATGTTAACCGCTTTTGTTTCAAAAACTCAACATATTCACTATCACGCATGTTAACAAAACCCAGCTTACAAAACTTTTCAACTTCAGTCTACGAAGAAAATCGGAACGAACCGATACAATACCAAAAGATAACTGATGAAACTAAAAATGAGTTAAACTCGGGCAAATGCAAACAGTTGTATTAAACTCTAGTCACAGACATTAATTTTAAAGGTTTGAAATAAACAATCTGAAGTGATAAACAACGAATCACTGGAATGGTTTACTCTCCTGTTATAATTCAAGCGCATTAGTCTTATATTACTTGTGACCAAAAATAAAACTGAGTCTGTAATAAAAACCTACTAATCATAAATAATAATATAATAATAGTAAATAATGTAACGAAAAATAACAATGTAGGAATAACAATAGTAAAATTTTAGTTATTAATGGTAAACTAATGTTCGATTTATAAAACATTTTCTAACAAATGAATTGAACGTGTTTTTATTATATTAAGCTTAGAGCGAATCAGAGTTGTATGGAATTTTGTTTTTGATCATGCTGTGCGTATTTTTAATTAATACGCATGCTCACTTGTATTGGTGGTTGCCTACGTCGGAGTACTCTTAGCGTAGACAGACTCTAAAAGCAGAAACACGTCCCATTTTATTATAAATAAAGTATAAACTTTTAAATCTTATGTCTACTGATATCATAAATCTGCTCAACGTTACAAAGTTTGAAAAGGTGGTTAGTCTGTGGTTGCTTAATCAGGAAAGACACAAGATACACCGGACGTTGACTCCTAATGTTAATTGGTTCACTTACTTTACTTTTGAGCCACACAAGCAGACTTCAGCCCTAACGGGAAGCACTCATCAACTTCTATCCTACAAGCCTGTGCTGTTGTCAGGTAGGTTGATTTTCCACGCACCATAATTATCAATTTTTGTAAATATGAACTGTATTACTAATAACAGTAGGCCTAATTTATGTAGAATTCTAAAAATTTCTTACACGCATGCGCCAACTGAAGACTGGGTAAGAGGTTCCTCCTTTAACTGTCCCTTCTTGTAGTTGGATTAGCGCTAGCGATGTCTAACAGCTGGATAGACGGTAGGGGAATAGCATCAATGTACAGGAGTAGTAGAGGCAAAAACAGTACAAGCAGAGGAAGCCACGCTTCCAAGTTTTTTTACATTATAATAACTTAATTTTTTTGTTTCAAAATTTTAATTAGTTTTTTTGTACTAATAAATATGTATATTTTCGTTTGAATATGTCGGTCTTATTTATTATTTCACACACACTTGCTAAAAATTCTTTATTATTAATGCCTTAAAAGTGTTTCCATACGAAACTCTCGAAATTTTTCGAATAAGGAAAGTATTTAATTCAAATTAAGAAGGATTTTTCAAGGGGATAGAGAAAATATTCTATTAAGGGAGGATTTCAACTTAGGGAAGTTTAGGGAGGTATGAACATTGTTTAATATCTTTACCTATAGAATCACTTCTTAGAGTTTGTCCCTCCCTTTAAAATACTACTAGTATAACCTACTTAAAAATCATACTTAAAACGTTCAAATACAAAAAAAATGTTATTCTAATATTGTCTGTGAAAGCATGTTTACTCACTCCATTTCCTCTTGTGGAACGTTTCCTAGAATTGATGGTAATCTGCCCAGCAGGTCCTGGCTAAAGCATTAAAAAAAAAAATCTGGTGTGAAACACTCACACGACTTTCTCTCGACAATGTATATATATATATTAAGCTATATAAGCTATTTGCTTAAATAAAAATCAACCTTTGTTTGACAAAAAAAAATTTGGAAAAACACTAGTAATTGGCGCTAAGCTAGAATCTGTAGAAGAAAATGCTCTAAATAAAAGTTGTAAATTTTTTTAATTTCCTATAACTTCAGTTAAACTTTTGACGATAAATGCATACTAAGGCTGCAACATTAATAATATCCATATTTTTATCGATTTTGATTTGAAAAATACAAAAAAATCACTAATTAATTCTAAATTTAGCGCTGTAGAAAAAACGCTTTACATAAAAGTTGTAGGCTTTATAATTTAATTTTCTACAATTTTTATAATATACTTTTGCTCTAATTTGCATATTAAGCCCCTAATCTTAAAAAACAAAATAATTAAAAATTCAACGCGAAAGCAAAGACCTCCAAGAATTTCAACAGACATGCCGCTTACTCTATCTTGTAGAGCATAAAAATGTAGTAATGAAGAAATTTTAAAAAAATTTGTAAAAAAATTATGAGAAAATCGCAAAAAAGTGAAAAATTGCACGAATAAACTACTTCCTCCGGTTGACCTAATTTCAATTTGATGAAAATGTTCGAGTTAGGTCGTCTAGTGTTACCTAACTTATTCTCCAAGTTTCAACATTGTTCTAATCTTGAGCTATTCTGTGCTACTCCGTTCTTGAGATATTTGGTTCAAACACTCACACACACAACAATTGCTAAAAACGTGTTTTTTTGTTTCAGGGGCCTGAAACGTGTATTGCCGGTGAAAACTCGACATGAAAACAATACTTTACTTCCCTATATATTCATATAGGGGAAGAGAAAGTAATATTCCAAAAAATAGCTGTTTAATATTACCAGAATGGTATTGGCCAACTGTGTGTAATTAATTAAGTGAGAATACAACTCACACTGTACACGTAGTCCTGAACTACTGTACCTGGCTAGCAAGAGCCATGCTGTCAGCTGGCAATGAAGGACTTCAGTTTACAGTGGACGACATGGTTTCTGTATCATTCCAGACTCCAGCAAAAGTCTAGCAGAAACTGATAATTTTTTTTTCTTTAAGTGCGTCCAGGAGACTCCCGAGGAAGTATAGGATACGTCAAGACGTTATAAGTTAATACAGAACACCTGAATAAATTCATATTATTTCAATCACATATTTATTTACTATATAAACTAACTTAATACAATAAGTGTGTAATCTTCTAATATTTACTCAATAGTACACGGTTTTCTTAGCATTCGATCCAATGCTTTGGGTGTTATTTATTTTAAATTATTTCTCGTTTTTATTTTTAATATTATTGAGAAAATAATTCTTGTAAATATAACTTCATTACTTATATACTTAACTGGTTTCACCAATCAAGTAGTTTTTCAGGTTAAATGTATACAAATGATCACTTTTAATAAAAAATTGTGGCAATTTATTAATGTATTTTCTTCCCCGCTTAAGTAGGTTTTTGTTCAAACAATTTAGTGTTGTGGTAAGCCACACAATAATAGTTTCTTTTTTTTGTGTTATGATCGTACACATTAAAATTTTACATAAAAGTATTTTACCTAACACACAATATCACCTCAAAAATGTAGAGTGAGGGAGTGAGAGGGTAAGCCATTCAAGCTCCTTAAATAATGGCCTGTATGTGGTGAGCTGTTCAGCCGCTCCAACCATACCCTTAATATAATAGCTTTCTTTTGAATTTTAATAAACTTATCCGTGTTACCTATTCTAGGATCAGTAGCAATAACCTTGAAGCTTGCTTTCATGTTGTGTTTACCTTAGTATAACCCTTATTATTATTATTAGTATTAATAATATTATTATTATTAGCGACAGGTTTTATTTACTTACTAGTTCTGAGCATTCTTATTCCTCATATCCTCGTAATATTTTCGATATTGTCTACAATCAAAAAAATTCTTAATAAGAAATAGTTAATTATAAATCTGGTATGAATCACTCACACGACTTTCTCTTGCCAATATAGATGATGAACAATATTATATTTTAAGTCAAACCATGAGTGAACAGTGTAATATGAAGAACATAACCTAATTTTAATCATAAAAAAATGACGCAAAAAGAACATTAACCTCTCTTCGACTTAAAAATATGGAAAATCACTAATTACGCTGAACTAAACTTTTTTTGTCATCAGTCTCTCGACTGGTTTGATGCAGATCTCTAAGATATTCTATCCTGCGCAAGTTGTTTCATATCTACATACCTGTAACACCCTACATCTTTTGTAATAATTTGCTTTATGTATTCTAACCTTTGCCTCCCCCTAGTAGTATTCGGACTTTTAGGACATCCATCCGTAAATTAGGACATAATCCGTAAACTGGACTGAAACAAGTTCGTAATACTGAGGAAAAACTTGAAAACTACCACTTTACAGCAAAATATACTTACAAGTCTACTAAATAAAAAAAGAAACCAGAACAAGCGAAGAAGACCAAAGACCAACATGACGGTCGATGCGACGTTGTGTAAAGAGCTGCTTGAGAACAGCGCGCGAGACTCTCTGCCGTTGATACTTGCAGTGAGACTGTTCCATCACACGTTGCAGTATTATAACATGTAAGTAGTGGATTTAATAGTAAATTGAATAATCTACAACTTTTATTTTTTCGCTTATTTTTTCAAAATATTTAGCCGTTTTGGTGTTATTTAAGTTCTAAACGAGTTCTAGAAGGATTTTTCGCAAAAAAATTTAAATTTGATCGTACTTTTCTCTAAGGTTTGCAAAACCTTCTAAATTCTTTTAAACCTTCTAAATTGCAAATTGCAAATTTAGAATATGGTTTTTGTGTTTAAAATGTTTGGCAACTCTTTACCTTTAATTTGATGTGTATAAAAAGCCTGTACGGTAATTAGAACCGAAGATATAATCAAATAAACGAATTGATTTAAGAACGCTTGGCGGCCATCTTTAATCGCTATTTTGGTCGATTTCACGGGAGCTTTTGTTTGGGAACATTGGATATTCTTGATCAGGAGGTTGAAACGAACATGTCGATGTATGACAAGTTGGTATGTGGGGGAGGGGTGCACGGTAACCCTATCTGGCCCACGGACTATAAGTGCCCGATCGAATTCCTACCTTAGTATAGGGTCACCTCTTTGTTTTTCTTCAACATCAGTTTCTTGTTTTATCGTATCATGATCTACTCGTAATTCTTTTCCCCTGTACAGTTGGTTTACGTACTCCTTCCATCTTTCAGCTCTCTCTTGGCCATACAGCAACGGTTTGCTATCTGCACTTTGTACATTGACAGCTTTCTTCTTTCGTTCTCCAAAGTTTTCCCTTATTTTTCTGTAAGCTGCGTCTACTTTACCAACTACCATTTTACTTCAATGTCCGTACATTTCGCTCCGATCCAATCTTCCTTCGCTTTCTTACATCTTTTGTTTATGGTATTTCTCAAGTAGCAATATTGCCTTTTACCTCTTTTGTCCATGGCGTTTTTAAAATTCCGTCGCTCGTCCATCAGTTCCAGAATATCATTAGTAATCCAAGGTTTCCTACCTCTTCTTTTAGTTTGTCCTATCCATTCTTCCACTGCTTTCACTACCACCTCCTTGGAGTTTATCCAATCCTCATCTACACTTCTTGTGTCATTACCTCTTTCTTCTATCATTTTTGAATACTCTCCAGGAAACCTATCTGGTTGTCTTGTTCTCTTGGTTTGTCATTATCCCACCTAGCATTTCCCTGTCTCTTCTTCAGTTTTTTAAGTTGAAGCCTACTATCAATTACTACTGAGTTATGATCACTCCTTATGTCTACACCTGGATAGACTTTACAGTTCATCATCTGGTTTCTGAATTTTTGTCTAACCATTATGTAATCTATTTGCTATCTTCCCTTGTCACCTGGCATCATCCAAGTATATAACCTCCTTTTGTGATTCTTAAAATAGTGTATTGCCTATCACAAAATTATATTTGGAACAAAAATCTACCAGCCGACTTCCTCTGTCATTTTCTTCGCTAGACCGTATTCTCCGATTATCTTTTCTTCTTTCCCTTCTCCAACTACTGCATTCCAGTCTCTCATAACTATCAAATTTTCATCACCTTTAACGTATTTTATCACTTCATCTAATTCCTTATATACTTGTTCTATTGCTTCCTATTTATGCGAAGACTTAGGCATGTAAACCTGCACTATAGTGGTGGGCTTTGGTTTCGTATCTACTCTAACCATGATAATTTTATCACTACACTGCTAGGTCACTCTATGTCCAATTTTTTTATTCATTACTATTCCCACTCCCCTTCTGCCCTCCGATAGCTTTAGTGTTAATAACGCTATAATCCCCTGACCATAAGTCTTGATCATCGTCCCAACATACCTCACTAATGCCTGCAATATCTAACTTCAACCTATCCATCTCCCTTTTAAATTCTCTAACCTACCAGTTTGTTTTAATCTTCTAATAATCCATGTTCCAACTCAAAGAATTTCAGAATCTTTTATCTTTTTGATGAAGTCTCCTCCGAAAGTCCTCGCCCAGAGACCCGAAAGGAGGACTAGTTTACTTTCGGAATGTTTTGCCAGAGAGGACATTATAATTTTTTTCATATTTTAAAGTTCTAGAAGTTCTTAATGTTCTTGAAGCTCGTAAAGACCTGCATATACTAAGTAAGCCTAACTAGAATCATACATGAAGGAGTTTCCCCACGATAATTCTAGTCAGACAGAAAAAGCTTAGTTTACTGTGGCTTTCAGCTTTTTGGTTGGCAGACTGAGTGCCCCAAGCCACCATCTGCCAGGGTGGGATCGGCAGCCATTCCAGTTCCGTTCACCATAAGACGGTCATCGTGCTGATGAGCGGTCACACGTTTACTAACAGGCCATACAACGTGAATATATGGATAGGACACTAGCCTTTTATCCTGGCCGGTTCCCTTAAGCCTTTTGTAAAAGGAATTTAGGGGTCTCCTTCTAGTTGACGACAGAAGCCCTTTGTAGCCCAAACTAAGCTTAGCAGAAAAAATTTTAGAAATAAAAATTGTAGCTCTTTTAATTTTCAATGGCTTTTAATTATACACACGTTTGTCGTAATTTTTTGCATAAAAAGGCGCCGCAATCGGAAGGGGGGTCAAATGCATATAAAGGCGCAGCAATCTTTAAAATATTCAATTTTATTACTGATATTAAGGAGCGAAATACAAAAAATGTAACTAATAGGCGCTAAATTCAGCGCCAATCAGTGTGGGAAAACCGGTTTGAAATGAAAGTTGAAGGGTTTGTAACTTTCTAAAACTTTAATTATATACACTTTTGCCCTAAAATGCATATTAAGGGCACAAACTTGGAAAAAACTTTTATTATCACGAGAGCACAGCCTCCCAATAATTTAAGCAGACAAAAAAATTTATGGACAAAATTTTATGGGGTTCGTTTAGGGCAGCGGTTCCCAACCCGGGGTACGCGTACCACTTGGGGGTACGCGACGAACCGGTTAGGGGTACGCCGAAAATAAAGGGCAATGGCGAACGTTGTTTTTCTGAGTAACTTGGTGGGGTTATTGTACTGACAAGCTTAATGCAAGCCCAGATCTATGGCTTTATTTGCCTACATTTGAACCTGATTTCAAACAATTAAGTGCAACAAAACAGCCTCAAGGGTCACACTAAAAAAGAGTTCTGAAGACGTTCCCTGGACTAATAATTTAGTTTCAATACATCACAATTTTCATGTTGAATTTTGTATTTACAAATTTTAAAAGCATTTTGTATTCGATGTGAGTTTTTTCAAAGTTTAAAACTAACCTGTCTTGTCTTAGGTTAGAAATACTATAATATTATAACTCTGTCATTAGTATTTTGATGTAAAATTAAGACCATACAAGAAATGTTCAATTTTCAATAAAATATCTATTTTAAATGCTTGTGTTAACTTTCATTTTCCATGGTTTAAATTTATATCTTAATCTGAACACATAATAAAACGTACAAGTGTAAGTTATATTTTGCAGTATTTAAAAAGTAACCAACGTATACTCACAGAAAAATACCATTATGATTATAAAAAAATAAATTTACATTATGCAAAATATTTGGAAATAAATAAAAACCATATGAAAATATGCAAAATTGATTAGAGATTAGCTAGTGATTAAATAGCCCCTACTTAGTGAAGTATAGTAGTTACAGTGATGTTACATTTTTGGGGGTACAATTTTAGTTAAAGATTCGCCAAGGGGTACGGGAGAAAAAAAAGGTTGGGAACTGCTGGTTTAGGGTATGGCGCTTACCCTATTTTGTAGAACATAAAATGTGTAGTTAATAAAGCAGTTTAAAAAAAATCGTAAGAGCCATTTTTGAGAAAATTGCAAAAAGTGAAAAAATGCACAAATAAACTACTTTCGGTTGACCGATTTTGATTAAAATGTTCGCGTCGGGACCCTTGGTGGTAGTAAACTTTTTCGATTCTGAAGACTGTTAACAAAGTGGTATGAGCGGTGAGCGGGAAACGAGTCGGTTGAAGACGACCAACGGTCAGTACCCTACATCCTTCCACCTCAAAAACAGACTAAAAAATCCAAAAAGTTAAATATTATCGATAAATAACCCATTGTCCTTGTTATCAATAAAATTTTCATTGTTAATGAATTAACTCATATTTTGTAAAATTACAGGGCACTTTTATTAATTCTCAACAAAAGAAGGTTAGAGGCGAAATGTTTCTTTCCTCAAATGATTGACATTAAATCCGAGCCACGGTAAATGCAAGACCGTAAATCGAGATCATTCTATTCTACAATAAATTTTTTGCTTCAGTAGTTCATCTCCATTGCTTCAAGGCGTTTGCCATTCTTATCGGACATCTCCCACACTTCTGCTCCTTATGTAGTGATACTTTCAATGCCTGCTTTATACAACCGCCTTTTGACTTTCATGGTTGTATTATTCTGGCTAAAAATTATGAAATCATAACTTTTATGGTAGCTCTTCCTTTTTCAATACTAACTGCAATTTTGTCGCAACCCCAACGTTCGCAGACACCTGCGTCCCGCGGTAAGTATTTTTTTTAATTAATAAGCTGTTAATTTTTTTTAATACTCACTCGGTCTCTTCTATCCTAAAAATCAAAAGGATTAACAATTAAAAAATTTCTTTGGTTTATTATAATTTGTTGGTCACATAAAATTTTATATTTTAAACTAATCAACCCAGAAGAAGTGTACAAGGTAAATGAACGACTATTAAAAACTAAAAAACTAAACTAATAAAAACTATTTGAAAAAGAAGACTAAAATTTTACGGACACCTGTACAGAATGGATAACAACTGGTTGACAAAACAAATTTTTAAGACACAAAACAATAGATCTAAGATGTTCGATAAAAATGGTTTAAAGAAGTCCGAAAAGATATTGAGAAAACCGGAATAAACCGAGAAAACTTAATGAATCAAACCAAATTCAGACTACTAATTGCGGATTTTAAGGGCTTCCATTAAGAGCAAAACCAGAACACCGGGTGGACAAAAGAAATGGGTTAGTGAACGAATTCTAAGAATGTGGGCTGCAAAAAGAGTTCCCAGAAACGTCTTAAGTCACCTCTTGAGGTCTGAAATTTGTTCTATACGTAAAAAAGAATCAGCCCCGTCAGTTACAAAAAAAAGTTAAACTGTATAGCTAGGCGCCCACCTGCGGTTTTCAGCGACAGCTACAGAAAAATTGTGGTCGCAACAAAAAATGTATGCGACGAGAAAATATAAATATAAATCCAATTTCGCCATCTTTTAAGCAATTGATGACGCAGAAACAACATGTCGAGTGGATCTATTGTTGCGCTTGAAAAACAAACAGATGCAGAATTTAATAAACTTCAAGAAGATTTAAATAAGTTTTAAAAATATTAAGATTACAAAGGAGATTAAGAAGAAGATTGCACCCAAAAAAAATCTTCAAATATTAGAGTGTTTAGTAAGAACATTGATAATTTATCACTATATTACTCGTATTTTGTCTGCTTAGCATTATGAAGGTGGGTGTTTCTCAACTTCCATTATTATTATAACTCTGGGTCTAGGGGTCTAGGGCACAGTTTACAGTACCATCAGATTTTATGTCCGACATAGTGTAATATAAATTAAAAAATCTGGTGTGAAACACTCACACGACTTTCTCTTGACAATTTAAATAATGAACAATGTAACAATGTTTAATTAGTAAACCATGTAAAATAAAAAACATAATATTAATCATGAGTGAATGACGCAAAATGAAAATCAACGTGTGTTCGACTTAAAAATACAGAAAATTGGTAATTGCCTCTAAAATAGGCTCTGCGGAGAAAAATGTTTGAAATGAAAGTTGTAGGTTTTTAAATGTTCTACAACTTTTATTATGTACATACACTTTTGCCCTAAAATGCATATTAAGGCCGGAATCTTAAAAAAACCATTTCTTTCAACGAGAGCACAGCCTCCCGAAGAATTTCAACAGACATGGTGCTTATTCTATCTTGTAGAGCATAAAAAATGTAGTAAATAAGAAATTTTTTTAGAAAAATCGTAGGAGCCATTTTTGAGAAAACCGCAAAAGAGCGAAGACTTGCGCGAATAAACTTCTACTTTTAGTTGACCGATGTTAACGAAAATGTTCGTTTCGGGCACACACACACACACACACACGCTCAGATGAATTGCTATAAGATGTTTTTTGGGTTCAGAGGGCCTGAAAACATGTGTTTCTGGTGAAAACTCGATTTCGAAAAATCAATATGAAACAGTACTTTCTTCCCTATATATTCACATAGGGATAAAGAAACTAAAAATCGCATTAACAGTAGCTGCTCTAAATTCACAAGAAGATACATACATGTTTGTACATTCCGTCAGTTTCATTCAAGTTTGAGATAATCTCTTTTTAAAATAAAGCAGAACTTCTGTTTTTAAATGGCTGTGATTTTCGGTTGAATGTGTTAACACTTTCATTCAAAATACACGTTTTATTTTTTGCGACTTTTCTGTCGCGCGTCAAAGTGAAAGTTCGCTAAATCTTGTATAGAAGACCAATAATTCATTTTAATTATGTAATTCATTTAATATTTAAACGTAATAAGACGAATTCTAGACTTACATTTCTGAGTGGAAACACACATGATAGAGTTGTGGTTCAACATCTCCATCACTGAAAATTTAAATAATTTTTAGTGTTTTTACTACATAACAAATTTTACCACAAGAAGAATAAAACTGTATTATAACGAGAACCCACCAGATTGGTCTTGATGTAAAATCGTCGCCGCAGATCACCTGTCTAACAGCTGATTTTCGGAGGCGAAGGTTCTTGGTTAAAATCCTAGTATAGTACTTTTATACGGATTTGAATACGAAGTAGTGGTTTCCGGTATACTTTTATGGCTGGAGTGCAATTAACCATTCTCTCTCAGGAATGATCGGCCTGAGTCTGTACAAGACTACACCTCATTTACAAGTCGTACTCATCATCCTCATCTCATTGAGTCACGGGGGTCCTTATGGTTCTAAACTGAACCGATTGCAACGAACATACATTAGGGTTAGGAATTACAGGATTCAAACTCACCAAGTATAATACACCTTGATAACATTGAAGGATGTACTGTAAAAAGAAAAAAAACAATAAATTTATCATCAACAAGCAAAGTATCTAAAAATAAAATCATAAAAATAATGTAAAACCTCGAACCTAACGGGCATGTAGCAGTTAACTACATTCCCATTTATTTTAAAAATTTCTTAAACATCTGGTAATTAATTTTATTAGTAAATGATTTAACAAATGTAAATGAAGTAATTACGTCATATTAAATTAAGTTATTTTTCAAAATTTCCAGTTAGTTAAGAAAAAATAAATTTAAATCTATTAACTTATTTTATATACGCATTTTCATGACTTTGACAAGAGTAAATATTTAGTAATGTCTGTAGACAGTATTCAAATTTAATGAAAAATTTTAGACTGATTATTTTTCTGAAAGGTTTAGCAAAAATTATATTGTGCCAATATCTAAAGAGAATGTGTGTTCGGGAATTTTCGAGGAGGACCGAGATTTTAAAAATGTTAACGTAAGTAATAAGAGTAATAAATAGGGTTTCCAAGAAATAGTTATAAAACATCTTGTATAGTCAGGTAAGCTTGTCTATCGTTGTGCGGGGATTATGAAAGTAATCTCCGAACCCTAACTATTCATGTAATTTCAATATCTGAATTAATTTAATAATATATTTTTATGTTGTAATATTTTATCTATTTATTTTATATCATTCCTAAAAATGTTGTATTTATAAAATAATCTCTAAAATAATTAAAAATTTGCAATTGGTCAGCAATATGTTATAATCTTTTTCTGAGTTAGACCATCAAACTGAACAGATGTCTTGTTATAAAAGTTAAATAAAAAATGAAGTTAAAAAAATTATTATCAAAGTAATTAATTTGAATAGAAATTGAGCAGAAGTGAATCAGTAGGCCTATAAAAAATTATAATATAACATCTCATTAGAAAATACGGGATCTATTCCTTTATCTCACAAGAAATGCGATGTACTACATTTAACGTGTTATGCGGGTCTGCATTACCCCTCTTATTGAAGGCGATTATATTACATACATCTATTACTATTTATATTCAACAAATCTGGGTGGAATAATTTTTGTTTTTTAAATATTAGGCGCTCCATCCTCTTGAAAAAAATCTGCTGTGAAACACTCACACAACTTTCTCTTGTCAATGCAAATAATTAACAATAAACCTAACATTAGTAATAAAACATTAAAATTAAACACAAAACTAACCTCAATAAACATAACCTAATTTTAATCATATAATGAAAGACGCCAAATGAAAATCAACCTCAGTTTGACTTAAAAATACGGAAAATCGCTCTTTCATGCTAAACTAGGCACTGTACAAAAAAATGCTTTAAATAAAAGTTGTAGATCTTTTAATTTCCTATAAATTTTATTATACACTTTTGTCGTTAAATGCATACTAAGGCCGAAATCTTAAAAAAATCGATTTTTCACGTTTTTTGTGAGAAAAAAACAGAAAATTGCTAATTACCGCTAAACTAAGCGTTATACAAAAAAAATGTTTAAATAAAAGTTGTAGGATTTTAAATTCTCTACAACTTTAATTATATACATTTTTGCGGTAAAATTCATAATAAAGCCGAAATCCTACAAAAAATGTTTTTACGTAAAAACAGTTGTAACCACTTTGCACGATGTCACACCTAGACACCAAAAATATTTGCAAAACTGGCTTGTGGTTACTAGAAATATAAGGAAAACGAAATCGTTGTTGTGATTTATAAATATGACACATAAAATAATTAGTAACAAAATTTTAATTATAACAACAAAATCAAGTAAATGTGGCGAAAATGGCAGTTAATTATTTTCAATAATTATAATAATAATATCAGTTTATAAATTTTCAAAAAAAAAAATAATAGTTAAATAATTATCCAATTAAAATATTTGATCGATCATGTACAAATAGTATAATCTTGCAAGATGTTTACTCTTTTTTTTTTAAACAGAATTAGGATCCAAAGTTTGTAATCATTTAACTAACTACCACAAATTATTATTTTTAACCCAATTTAGGTTAAATCAGTAGGTATATTAAGCATTAAATAAGCAGAATTACTTTTTAACAATAAATTTTAAGAGAAAGAAATATAATTTGAGAACAAATTGTATTAAAAATTTAGTTTCACAAAGAAAGTAGTTTTGCATAGATAGGTTTAAATTTTGAAAAAGAATTTGGTAAAATTCGCTAAGTCGTAGTCGGCAATAGCTCCTTTTATATAAATATTCAAAAATTTATAATAGTTTTAAAATTTAATTTTCTAGTATAATTTTGCTTAAGGTTTCAAGGTTTTAAATAATATTAATATATAATGCTGCATTACATTTAGTCTAAGTAATGTGCGTGCCGATTTATGTTAAGCCAATTCTGACATTTCTAGACCTAAATAAACATGATATTGATTTCTAGAAGAATTCTTTCGATGGTACTTGAAGATCAAGATTAGTTTATCCCAATAAAATAAAGAAAATAATCTCATACCGTATTAGTAGATGTATACTTCCTCAAATAAAGCGAAGATCGATTTATGGATTTCGGTTTTGCAGGCTACTTTTGTTTTTGGAACAGATCAGCTGCATGTAGTAAAATAAATGGTCCCAGACTCATTTTCAGCGTGATATTGATCTATGCATCATTATACAATTTAAAAACAATTCCATCGTCGAACACCAACTCCCAAGTTTATCATAAGCTTCGCACAATACTCTGACATGGTACTTCCATATGTTACTTCAACATGTTACTTCAATACGTTACTTCAGTGTATTACTTCAACCCTAAGTGAAACACAATTCACAAGCAATTAAAATTTAACCAAACTGGAAAACCAGCGAAACAGAAGGTTTCGCTACTTCCAAAGAATTTAATTTTACAAATGAAAATAAAGTAAAATATATTATAAAGCATTATGAACATAAGAATAAAACAATTTTCTTTTTACTGGCAAAGTTTTCAATAGAATTACAAATTTTCTTTTAGTATAATTAACAGTTAATTGTTACAAATAAATTTAGCAATTACAACATAGTTTTATCAAAAAATAAAAAAAAATACACGATCCATAACAGATCCAAGTAGAATAACGATAAAATAAAAAAATTTACAGAATCAGTTACAAACTGCCACGCCCAAAGGCATTATTACAAGTTTAAAAGAATTATAGCCGTTTCAGCTTTCCAAGGTTGTTTTGCCAGTAAAAATTTAAGAAATAATGTACGACACTTACCGAGCAATTCGGGAAAACGCAGCTAATCATAATTAATCATTTTAATTTAATTTAATGAACGTATATTCATAGAGAGAAATTAACACAACAACATTTTATCAAACATGGCTACGAACGAAAGAATACCGGCCACGTACAAAATTCACCAAGCAGATCAGTTCAACAAAAATCCGCAAGAGCGCAGGAGCCTACAGAGAAAACCAATATTATCGATAGAGATCGATAATCAAGAATTACAGATCGTAACCTATAGCAAAATAGAGGTTACACAGTCTCACCAAGAATTTCAGCAAACATGGCGCCTACCCTATCTTGTAGAGCATAAAAAAATTAAGTAAATGAGGCAATTTAAATTTCGTAGGACCAGAAAATCGCAAAAAAGTTAAAAATTACACGAATAAACTACTACTTCCGATTGACCGATTTTGATGAAAATATTCGTATCGGGTCCGGTAGTGGTATGTAACTTAAGTTTCAAGTTTCAAGTTTGTACGATGTTTCGTTCTTGAGGTATTTTGTACACACACACACACACACACACACACACACACACACACACACACACACACACACACACATAGACCAATCGCTAAAAACATGTTTTTTGGGTTCAGGGGGTCTGAAAACGTTTAGATCCGGTGAAAACTCGATTTCAAAAAATCAACATGAAAAAAACTCTTTCCTTCCTCCATATTCATATAGGCAAGAGAAAGTAAAAATTGTTTATATGTAATTTCCATAATTTTGGGGGTGCACGTAAGGAATGAAGGGCTACACACATTTAACATTAACATCTATTACTATTTATATTCTTATAAATACAATACTATAAATATCACTTACATCTTATTGTAGAGGCCAGTAAGCAGAAATGTCTGCGAGTATTTGTTGCAATAAGTCCCGGTCACTGTGCCGTAAGTAAATACGTAATGAAATTCAATACAAAGTGTTGCCTTCAATAAAGGGGTTACGCAGACCCGCATAACACTTGCTAAATACAGTACATTTCTTTTGGAGTAACGGAATAGATCCGATAATACATAAAAAGCTGATAAAATCACTTACACGACTTTCTATTGCCAATATGAATAAATAAATATATATATATATATATATAATAAGTTTAATATGGGTAAACAACGTAAAATAAAAAACATTTAACCTAATTTAATCACAAGTGGAAAATGAAAATCAACCTCTATAAAACTTAAAAGTATCACTAACTGACGCTAAACTAGGTTTTGAAGACAAAAATGTTTGACATAAAAGTTTTAGTTTTTGAATTTTCTAAAAAAAACTTCAATTATTATAAACATTTTTGCTGTAAATTACATTCTAAGGCCACAATCTTATCGAATCCCATTTTTTACAGATTTTAATGAGAAAATATCGAAAATCACTCGTTGGCGCTAAACTAACAGCTGTAGGAAAATTCGCTTAAAATAAAAGTTGTAAGTTTTTTTTAATTTTCTATAACAGTACAGTAGGCTTGTACAGTAGGCTATATGCTTTTGCCTAAAATGGGCCAATAATATTATAAATAAACGGTAATTTTTCTTTTTCTTGTCCTATGCAAATGTTTAGGGAAAAAGTATTGTTTTCATGTCGATGTTTTGATATTGAATTTTCAATTCACGTTTTCAATAATTAGGCCTAGTATGCGCACGCGCGTGAGTGAACAAAATATCTCAAGAACGAAATATTGTACGAAGTTGAAACTTGGAACTTAAGTTAAGTGCCACAAAAACATCCAACACAAACACGTTCATCAAAGTCGGTCAACCGGAAATAGTAGATTAGTCATGCGATTGTTTACTTTTTGCGGTTTTCTCAAAAATGGCTCCTACGATTTGTGTTCAAAATCACTTCATTTACTGCATTTTTATGTTCTACAGAGTAAGCGCCATGTCTGTTGAAATAAGTGGGAGGCTGTGATCTCGCGGTAAAAAATTGGCTTTTTAATATTGCGGCCTTATTATGCATTTTAAAACCACAATGTATATAATGAAGTAATGTATATAATGAAGGTATAGAAAATTAAAAAGCCTTCAACTTTTGTTTTTAGCATTTTTTACAATGCATTTTTTAGCATTTTATCATTTAGCTCTTAGCTTTTTTAGCATTTTTTAATATTTTTATTAGTGATCAAGATCGTTAAAAAACGAGACTTTTATTGCGGCCTTAGTATATTATGCATTTATCGACAAAATTGTATTTAGTTTAATCATTTATTAATTATTAAACCTTAGTGATATTTTTCATTATTTACATTGTCAAGGGAACGTCATGTGTTACTCACAGCAGATTGTTACCCAAATTTTTATTTACGACGTTCCCCAATTATGTTAGTTTCTTCACTCTTTCCGTCAGTTGATCGTGGGTGTACATTTGATCTTCTCGTTCGCCATTATCATAGTATATTAAACAATTAGATCATAATTTAGGCCTACTTACGTGACGTATTGGACATTAGCTCTGTAACTTTGTGGGGCCTCTTCACCACTTTCCGAGAAGCTGTAATAATATAGAATCTTCTTTTAATAAGTAAATCATTAAAAACGAAACAATTAGCTTTAAAAAGGTTTCAAATATCAAATTAGTCCACGGAAAGCAAATCAACAACTTAGTGATAGAATATAAATTCCCACAAGGGGCAGTACTTGAACCTATTCTCATTTTGATTTATACCAATCATCTTTGTAAAGTTAATTTTAATGGAAAAATTGTTAAATATTACTAGAACTTTGTAGATGCTTTGAAATGCTGTTTTCAGGATTTTCTAGGGAAAAGACCAGCGTGAATGCTAAAGAAGGGGACCAAAATCTTAAATGCATGGCTTACTATAAACCTTCTGATAATAAACAGCCAGAAGGTATACTTCATTTTATGCTATTTACTACTACTTCTACTTACTACCCTATTTACTACTAACACTACTACAACTACAACTACTACTACTACTACTACTACTACTACTACTACTACTACTACTACTAGTACTACTACTACTACTATTACAGTAGTGTAGTACGACGATGTAGTAGTAGTATGGTAGTAGTTGTAGTATAGTAGTAGTAGTAGTACTACTACTACTACGACTACTACTATTAGTAGTGTAGTACGACGTTATAGCAGCAGCAGCAGCAGTAGTAGTAGTAGTAGTACTACTACTACTACTACTAGTATACTACTACGACTACTACAATTAGTATTGTAGTACGACGATATAGTAGTAGTATGGTATAAATAAAGGGTGATTCAAAAAGAGCGCCGGTTTTTAAACGGCTTGTAAATTTTTGTTTATCGGTTGGCAACATTGTTTGACCCCATTTCTATTTCGGAGAACATTCCGATTGATGATTCACTTGTAGTTTCTCTTGTTCGCAGTGTAGTACTCTCGCAGTCTGTGTCTAACCATGGAGAAGTTTACTATTGCGCAACGAGTGTTAATCATCAAAACATTTTACCAGAGTGGAGAGAGTTATGCGGCTACTGTCAGGCGACTTCGCGGTACTCTAGGACGTAATGAAGCACCGAATGAATCAACAGTTCGCAGGCTCATGAAAAAGTTTTTTGAGACGGGTTCAACAGTCGACCTTAAAAGTTCTGGACGTCGTCGTTCTGGCCGAACTGAGAAGAACGTTGCGTTGGTTCATGACAGTGTGGCTGTTAGACCAGCAAAATCAATACGTCGCCATTCTCAACAATTGGGTTTAAGATGTTCTTCTGTACGGAGAATATTTTGGTACGATCTCCAATATCACCCGTATAAAATTCAGTTGACGCAACATTTGAAAGTGGCAGACCACCAGAAGAGACGACAGTTTGTTGACTGGGTATTGAGAAAACGGCAGGATGATGACACCTTCGCAAACAAAATCATTTTCAGTGATGAGGCGCACTTGTACTTAAACGGTTTTTTTAATAAACAGAACTGCCGTATGTGGGGTTTAGAAAACCCTCGCGTGGTTAATGAAAGGGAAATGTATGCACAGCGAGTGACAGTTTGGTGCGGCTTTTGGTCGGGCGGTGTCATCGGCCCTTACTTTTTTGAAAATCAAGAAGGACAAGCCATGACAGTAAATGGAGACCGATACTGTACGATGATTAGGGAGTTTTTGTGGCGTCATTTGGATGGAATGGACATTGACGAGTTGTGGTTTCAGCAGGATGGTGCCACCTGTCACGCTGCACGAGAAACAATGTTGTTGCTCCGTGAACGGTTTCAGGATCGCATCATTTCTTGTAATTCCGACCATCAATGGCCACCAAGGTCGTGTGACTTGACGCCTTGTGACTTCATCTTTGGGGTCATCTGAAGTCATTGGTGTATGCCAATAAACCCCGAAACATCAATGACTTGAAGGAGGAAATTCGACGGGTTATCGGGCAAATGGAAGTCGAAACTTGTCGTGCAGTAATATCCAATTTCATGGACAGAGTTGAAGCGTGCCAGCGCAGTAGAGGAGGACACATGCATGACATCATTTTTCATACATAAAATCGGAAAGTAAGATGAACTTGTTGATGTATTTATTTTCAGTTTTTCAATAAAATAAATCTCTTAATTTGATATATCAAAACCGGCGCTCTATTTAAATCACCCTTTATAACCAACTACGGTGGCATGCGGGCCGCACATGCGCAGTAAGTAGCTCCCCCACCACAGCGTCGTAGCCTGATACCGGCTGCCTCTAAAGTAGTACTCGCTACTCATTGTGTTGTGTTCATGCGGTAATCGTTTTAACATTGGTATCGCTGTCGAAAGCCACACCCCGTCAAAATTAGTTGCACGCGCACAAAATACGGGGAAAATGTCTGCGATTCATTTTAGGGTAATAGGCAATAAGTTTTTTTCTAAATGATGTACCTACCATAAGTTTTGACAGGCCCAAAATAAAGGTACGTCATAACCTCATTCTGTTATATTTACTATACGGTTCTTTTTGTTAAAATGTCAAACAACTGATATTGTGCGTGTGTAGTTGATTTCTAAAATTTGACGTATGTTTCGTATAAAATTCACAACTATTAAAATTGATTCAGCTTCTTGGAATATTAACAGGAAGTAGACACCAGACACGATGATCTATCTTTGACTTCCCTTCAAAAAGTGATTTTTTCAAGCTCGTTTATTATTTCTCTTTCTGCCCTACATACATCAAATTACAGATAAAATTTTATATTTTATAACAAAATAATAAAACGCATATTATGTAATCCTGGAAAAAAAGTTAGGGCCTATATTAGCCTACGTGTACGCAAAAAATGCGATGAGATTTAAACGTCTAACTTTATACGAGCGTATCTTATATAAATATCAGAGTATAATTATAACATTTTGAGTGTAATAAAATAAGATCCATTAGGAAGCGAAAGTAATATTTTCAGAATTTTTTGATGAAAAATGAGCTTGTTAAAGTGCACTGAACGAAACTGGCCGGCAGAGTGCCCTACCGTACCGCGTATTGTCACTTTTGCGCTTGAACACCGTGCACTGATTGAAATGAGTTGAGGGGAAAGGCTGACGCAACACATTCTCTCTCTGTCCCGCTACCCTCCCTACATGCCGCCGTAGTTGGCGAACATTATAGTAGTAGTAGCAGTAGTAGCAGTAGTAGCAGTAGTAGCAGTAGTAGCAGTAGTAGCAGTAGTAGCAGTAGTAGTAGTAGTAGTAGTAGTAGTCCTACTACTACTTCCACTATTAGTAGTGAAGTGCGATGTATAGTAGTAGAAGAAGAAGTACAACTACTACTATTAGTAGTAGTAGTAGTAGTAGTAGTAGAAGTAGTAGTAGCAGTAGAAGTAGTAGCAGTAGTAGCAGTAGTAGCAGTAGTAGCAGTAGTAGTAGTAGTAGTAGTAGCAGTAGTAGCAGTAGTATCAGTAGTAGCAGTAGTAGCAGTAGTAGCAGTAGTAGCAGTAGTATCAGTAGTAGCAGTAGTAGCAGTAGTAGCAGTAGTAGCAGTAGTAGTAGTAGTAGTAGTAGTAGTCCTACTACTACTTCCACTATTAGTAGTGAAGTGCGATGTATAGTAGTAGAAGAAGTAGTACAACTACTACTATTAGTAGTAGTAGTAGTAGTAGTAGTAGAAGTAGTAGTAGCAGTAGAAGTAGTAGCAGTAGTAGCAGTAGTAGCAGTAGTAGTAGTAGTAGCAGTAGTAGCAGTAGTAGCAGTAGTAGCAGTAGTAGCAGTAGTAGCAGTAGTAGCAGTAGTAGCAGTAGTAGCAGTAGTAGCATTAGTAGCAGTAGTAGTAGTAGTAGTAGTAGTAGTAGTCCTACTACTACTTCCACTATTAGTAGTGAAGTGCGATGTATAGTAGTAGAAGAAGTAGTACAACTACTACTATTAGTAGTAGTAGTAGCAGTAGAAGTAGCAGTAGTAGTAGCAGTAACAGTAGCAGTAGTAGTAGCAGTAGCAGTAACAGCAGCAGTAGGAGCAGAAGTAGTAGTAGTAGTAGTAGTCCTACACTACTACTTCCACTATTAGTAGTGAAGTGCGATGTATAGTAGTAGAAGAAGTAGTACAACTACTACTATTAGTAGTAGTAGTAGTAGTAGTAGTAGTAGTAGTAGAAGTAGTAGTAGTAGTAGTAGTAGTAGTAGTAGAAGTAGTAGTAGCAGTAGAAGTAGCAGTAGTAGTAGCAGTAACAGTTGCAGTAGTAGTAGCAGTAGCAGTAGCAGTAACAGCAGCAGTAGGAGCAGAAGTAGTAGTAGTAGTAGTAGTAGTACTCAAGCACAGGTTTTCGGTTGTAGTATCTCCCCGAGGTACTTAAAGCTGTTAACTTTTACAATTTCTCCATGTTGTGACACGTTTCTCATTTTGGTGAGGCGGGGCTTTTTCGATGCTCATTATGTATTAGTTTTCTCGAAGGAAATCTAAAGTCTTGCTTTTTCTGCTTGTTCTTTTAACGTTCATTTGTTCCAATACTGTTTATGTGTTCCAAGAAACGTTTTCTAGGTCATCTGAAAAGCAAAACATTTATCTTTATGACATTCTTAGATCCTCCAATGCGTACTTAGTTTAACAATCCTTTATCGCCAAGTTCCATTTCCGATTCTTGAATAAGTTTATCCAGCACACAGTTAAAAAAAACATACAATTTGCAATACTTGATTATAGATTATTTCATGTATGTTCAGAGAATATTTCGAGCAATAAAAGTGTTAATTATTTTATTCTAATCAAATCACTGTATTTTAATTTCACTCGTACGTATTCTACTACATACTTTTTTAAAAATAAAACAACAAAGCAAATAAACTGTCACAATATGAATTAATAATATAACATAGTTGTTGATTAGTCTAGAAATTATTTAATATAATACTCGTAGGTTGTTTATATTTGTAAGTGGCCTTCCTTGTTAAGAAATTGTGTTTTGTACTATATTGGGGTGGAGTATGTGGAAAAAGGATATTGAATTACAATGAATCAGATGTTTTGAAAAGGAACTCAAAAAAATCGAATATAGTAGAAATGTTTCATTTTATTTTGATTCCTTCTGCAGTGTTCCACTAAAATGGACAAAGCGTTTGAAGGGTCTAGATTTACTCTCAGACTGCAGGTATAAAAACAGTTAGCACCTTTGAAGTCGGGCCGCCAAAAAATGAACTTGTCAATCCGGTCGTTCGAAATAGTGTCGTTATGGGAACGGTTCTTAACTACGTAAATAGTGATTTTTCGTGCGGATGATAGCAAAAGTTTGTGAACAGGTAATCGGTTTGGTTCTTAAGAACAATAATCTATTGTTAGTTAAGTTGGTTTATGTGTAACTTTAGTTACTGATTTATTTAATGTACAGTAATAGTAATGGTAATGTAAGTAGTTCGAAGAATAGTAATTTGTAAGTAGGCTAAGTTAATATTAATTGTAGGTAAAATATATAATTATTTGTTATAAGTTTTAAGTTAGCCTGTTTATTATTTATTAAACCCAAATCCCGAACGAACCCAGCCTTAGGTGTTACAACATATACCTTGAATAGATGCACTTACACTTCACACGACGTCTTCAGTTCATCTTTCATCTGTTTTCTGAAAGAAAATTACTGTAATTTAGTAAAATAGATTTATTGGCACATTTAAGGTTTATAAACCAATTACGAAATAAACGGCAATCAAATAACGAGACTAGTGTGAGAAATGTGATTTTTGCAAAGTTACTACATCTAGCTTTCATCCCCTTCAACATCAACGGAGTAGCTAAAAACCTTCCGGCAATGCTTCCAATCACGGAATCAACGTTGGGATAAGGGACAGCTAGCCAAGAAGTGTACTTTGAAGGAGATTAATTCAAAGTTGATGTAAGCTTATTACTTTGTTCGTAATAAAATTATTCACGTATTTTTGTATCACACCTTGTATCAATCGCTACATTTTCTAGTATTAATTACTGTAATAATTAGTGTAAGTAATTAATTTTAATTAGTTAGTTACGATAATGTTACTGTCCGACCGCCCGTGATGTAGTGGACAGCGCAACTGGCTTCTTTACCGGAGTCCTGGGTTCGATTTTCGGTCAGATTAGGCATTATATTATATATGTATATTATTATTATTATTATTATGTGCGTATGGACCCTGATGGATCGCGCAAAGTATTCCGACTCATTTTTGGGAATTCTTTCTCATTTTCCATACTTCTTACATTCTTTCCCCATGTGTTTGCTTCCTCTCTTCTGTCCACTTTGTCCCTGTCTTCCTAAGGACCTCATTCTCTGGCATCACATTCCACTCGTTTATCCTGTTTCTGAATGTATTTCTGTCTCCAATACCTGTTGGGTCTATTTGTGCCTTATGTAAGTCTATTTTCACTTGTGTAATCCATGCTGTTGTTGATTTAACTTTTTGTATATAAGTAAGAATCTTGTTAGTGAGTCGTGTTGGGGGGAGTCTACTGATGTGTCCATAGAATTGCAGCTTTCTTTTCCGTATGTCTGCCGCTAGGTTAGACATCTTCTTGTAATCTATATTATTCAGATCTCGAAAAGAATCCGGAATACATAATATTACAATAGATACATAATTTACTTACTCGGAATCCCTGTGGCATCGCATTATGGCCAAAGACATTCCACTGAATTGACAAAAAAAGACAAAGGAATTATTGTTAATACTATTTTTTAAAACACAACATCAAAATGTTAAAAACCTCTCCGGGTTGGTCTAGTGGAAAATTCGTCACCGTGAACCAGCTGTTAACAGCTGGTTTTTGGAGTCAAGGTTCCTGGTTCAAATCCTAGTAAAGAAATAAACCTAGTAAAGAAATTTTTATATGTTTTGGTTTGGTTTGTAATTTTTTAGGTAGTTTCTCATACGGATTTGAATACCAGACTGTAGGTACCGGTGAACTTTCATGATTGGAGTTCAATTATCCATACTTCCTCAGGAATGGTCGCCCTGAATCTGTACAAGACTATAAATATACCTCACTTACACGTTATACATATCATCGTCATCTCATTGGGTCATGGGGTTGCATATTGTTCTAAAATGAACAGATTACAACATACACACATTAGGGATTTTTAAAAAAGTTAGATATCTTGGTATGCATCTAGATCGTACCAATTTTTACCTTCTTTTGGATGAATAAATAGGGAAGGAAAGTATTGTTTCCATGTTGATTTTTCGAAATAAATTTTTCACCGGATATACACGTTTTCAGGTCCCCTGAACCAAAAAAATGTACTATTGTTTGGTCTGTGTGTGAACAAAATATCTGAAGAACAGATAAGCGTACGAAGGTAAAGCTTCGAACTTATGTTGAGTACCATAAGGGAACCCGACACAAAGATTATTTTCATTAAAATCGGTCAACCAGAAGTGGTAGTTTATTCGTGCGATTTTTAAATTTTTTGCGATTTTCTCAGATTTCGTTTTGCGATCAGAAGGATTTCGTTTTGTACAACGCTTAGTTTAGCGTCAATTAGTCATTTTCTGATTTTTTTCATCAAAATCGGAAACTAAATAAGATTTTTTAATATTGCGGCCTTAGAATGCATTTTAAGGCAACATAAGTATACAATTAAAGTTACAGGAAATAAAAAATCTACAATTTTTATTTCGAGGACTTTCTTCTACAGAGCCTAGTTTAGCGTCAATTAGTGATTTTTCCGTATTTTTATGCCAAGCAGAAGTTGATAATCAGTTTGCATCATTCACTCACAATTAAAATTAGGTTATGTTTTTCATTTCACTTTGTTTATTAATGATTCAACATAAGTTATAGGGATATGTTTTTTATTTACATTTGTAAGAGAAAGTCGAGTTCACACCAGATTTTTTTTATCAATTATCTGGTAATTTGTTTTAATGCAAATCCCCTGATTATATCTTATTATTTTACTGTAGATTTCATTGGTGTAGAAATCCCAAGACAAATATAAATCTAGTGATACTCCTAGGAACTTCATTGTTTCTACATGCTTTTGACCATTTTATGGATAGATATGGTGATATGATTAAGCATGTGCGTAATTGTTGATAAACTATGAATAATATAAGAAATAAATTTATTTACTTGAGGCCCGGTTTGTATGCTGCCGAACGGCCTGCCAGAAAAGATGTATTTTCTCTGAAACATTAGTTCACTATATTACTCACTAGCTGAAATACCAGTTGGAATGGGTGATTCTTTAGAGTTCACATACACATATCAATTTTTAGATTATATCGTTTCAATTTTAGTCACCTTTATTGCCATAATATACATGATTTTGTACGTACAGTAAATTTATTAATAAAAATTCAGTAAACAAACACTATTAACATTTTAATTAAAAATATGAAAAATATTAATAATTTGGTTATAGAGGAAATTCACTGGTATTAGCAAAATTAAGAACTTGAGCGCTAGCATTAAGCGCATAGTTACCTTGTTTAAAGTCCAAGACTGTACACCAGCAGTTCCCGGGCTTTTTTCTCTCTCGTAACCCTTGACTAAGTGTCTTATTTATGAGTTACCCTCTTCTCAACCCCTTCCAACCTCTAGTAAATGTTTAGACTTTAGAATTATGAGTAAGGTGGTATGAGAAAACGACTTATTCACAGATGAAAAGCAAGTAAAAACCGTTTCGTTCTAACCCGCCGCAGCGCTACTGTCGGCACCGCATGCACACATACTCTGCGCATGTAATCTACTTTCCCTAGTTAATTGGCTAGTTCCGTGCTGACGCTATTACGTTTGACTAGTCTTGTGTTTTATGTTTACTGTGGTCGTTTACGATGTTTAAAACAATCGATTAACCCGCTAAGTGTGAGATTCTTTGTATTCTCCTTTTTTTAATGCAAAGAACGTTAAGGCAGCTGCAATTCACTGCCTGATTATATAGATTTACGGTGAAAGTGCAATGATTGACGGAATGGTGCAAAAGTGGATTAGGCAATTCAGTGAAGAACGGACAGATTTCCACGACGGACCAGGAAGTCGACGGCCTTCTGTTATCAATGATGATATGGTCACAAGAGTGGATGAGAAAATTAAAGAGAATGGACAATTCACAATGACAATACTTTCAGATGAATTTTTACAAGTTTCGAAAACTGTTTTGCATGAAATTGAAGCCAAACACATGGATTATCACAAGTTATGTTCCCGCTGGGTTCCAAAAATGCCCACAAAACAAAGAGACTTTACAGGCTCTGACGTTATTTGCCCGACACACTTGACTAAGTCCTTGACACCGTACGGTCTGACTACCTGCACATTAAACGCTTGGTGGTAAGCGCTTTGAATGTGATGACGTCGCGACAAACGCTGTAAAGTTATGGCTGTCTTCATTGGCGGGATGATTCTTTGAGGAAGGTTTAGATAAGCTGGTCACTTGCTACAATTGCCTGAACAATGGTGGAAACTACGTAGAAAAGTAGTTTAACCCTTATCAGACGGATAGCCAATATATTTTTGTTAGATGACGAATGTGTAAATACACAATAGTTTGTGTAATAGTGAAGGTCAATGTTCGCAAACACCGGTAAACATTATAGTTAATTTATAGCTGAATGTATGGGGAAGAAAGTAAGCTATTTAGAAACACAATCAGTTTAGTGGGAAATTTTCTATTGATTTGTGAATGTTGAGATACCACTCAATTCCGGTTTTTTTAAGAAAACCGTGTAAAGGCCGTATCTGATTTAAAAATAGAGTTATAACCGCGTTTGAAAGCTTGAATGGTGGAGGTAAATATATTGTTCAATCTTGCTTTTATAGCAAAACCGGTTGAATTGAATATGACCTGTAAAAGGGAATAAACGCTCCGAAATTCGTAGAATAGCCTATTTTTAGACATTCTTCACAGTGAAACTAAAGTATTTTAATATTTATCTTTTATATTTTTTTTTACATGCACGTGTTTACAAATTTTCGTGCTTTCAAGTAATAACATTATGTCATATAAATAGCTGTGGGAATGGATCAATGACATCAGCTCAAAGACATTTTTCCGCCTTTATTTTACCACAGAATCCTTAATCACTTGACTCTTACATACGCTTGAATATTCGTATAGTGTGGTAAGCGAGGGCGTTTGATACGTATAAATAAACGTTTTTGTAAGACATTTTTCTATAATACCAGACTAAAAAAAATCAAATTTATTGCCAAATTTTGTCAAAAACGCACGATTTTACATAAATTACTACACATTTTTCGTAAATTCGTTGTAACTGGCGTAAAAAAACGGTATTTAATGTACGTTTTTTTAAAACAATCTCAAAAATTTCTTAATGTCTCATAATAATTTAAGATTTTTTTCGATAGAAGATGGAAAAGAAAAACCCAGTCTATTGGCGAGATCTCGGAATTAGTGTTCGAAGCATTAATATTCTAAAACCTATCGGTCGCACAAGGGTTAAGGTATGATCTTCCACTGGAAAAAATATATTTTAGTATTTTTACAGCTTTTACTATTTTCTGGATCAGAATGGGTAGACGCAAAAGTAAATACTGAAAATGGGCTACGAAGGATAATATGACAATAACCGCATGGTAGGCCTACACCATGTTCTAACTATGAACAGTAAGAAGACCTACTTTCTCTGTTTTAGCCTAACTCCTCAGGGACTTCAGGACTATCAGAACCTAACTGTACATATCTGTCGGCTGAATACTAACTGCAGCTGCCAAAATATCTGCAGATCACATTCTTGGCTAAATATCTGAAAATAAAAATTGAGCACTTCGCTGGGATGAGCACACAAAAGCGCTATGTCAGCAGCCAAAGAAACTTATTTACCTATTAAAAAGCCTTTGAACAATTTTAGATAAAGAATCATTAAAAATAATTTACTAGTTAGCTCAATCAGCGCTTTCCTGCTGTATTGTTACTTGGGGAGGAACACATGCGCTCATATAATACCGCTTTTAAGAATGCAGAAAACAAAATTGAAAGTAATAACCAAACACCAACAACGCTTTCCATCTGATGAGCTCTTTAAGATTTTTGAGTACTGGATATACAAAAGCTTTATGCATGAGAAGTTCTTGTTCAGATATTTAAAACGAAAACACCTTCTCCTAAATAACTCATCGCTGCAATACCCGAAAAAAGCACTTGGTTCCACTCAACAGAGCTTCCACCAAATTATACCAAAGGCAAATGGGTTATTTAGCTCCTAAACTTTGAAATCATATGTCTACTGATATCAGAAAACTATTGAACATCATACAGTTTAAAAAGGCAGTCGTCAGTTGGTGGTTGCTTAGCCAAGATAGACACGAGATCAACCGGATGTTGACTCCTTCTCTAATCCTTAACTGGTTCACTTACTATACTTTGGGCCATAAAAACTGATTTCTGCCCAAACGGGAAGCACTCATAAAGTCTACATTAGAACGTGGTTGTACCATAGTTGTGTAGGTTAATTTCCCTCACACCATAATTATCAAATTGTGTAAACAGTAATTGAATTCTTTAATAGCCTGTGTTTCTCTTGTTTTTGTTTAAGTAGTCTGTTAAATGGCAACTAAAATGTATTTATTACGATTATTATTATTACTTTCCGGACAAACCTCGTACTAGTTATAAAAGATTTACTTTTATAATGTTTGCAATGTTTTTGTCTTCAACCATGAAGCTATATTACCCTTAAGCCACGGAATATTTGGGATTCGTTACTTTAATACACTACGGCATGGCGCATTGTCCATGACTATTACGCTTTTGTCCGGCAAACGTTGCACTGTTTGTTTGAACCAATGGATGAAAATATCGCCATCCATTTCTTGATGGTAATCACAGCTCTTTTTGATTCGAAAACCAACAAACCATTTTTTGAGAAAACCATCTCGACTGCCGATATGGAATATAATTAAATGTTTACTTTTAGGTGCAGGTTTCAAACCACACGTGAATCCTTCAAAAAATGCCTGTCTAGTGGATGTAATATTTGTATCATGCCAAACTTTGGATGTTACATGTCCTTCATTAATCCTCGTTTGACCTAGGTAATGAATTTTTCGTCCCTATTTTCCTAAACTTCTTTATTTTTCTCAAATATCCCTTCTCCATAATATTATATCATCCCCTTTCGTAATTATATTTTTGGCCCCTCGTTTTAAAAACTTAACTGATCACATTTCATTTTAGGTCGGAGCATTATAAAGTCAAAAAGCTGTGCACTTTAAGTCTAATTGACGTTTTCACAAATTCATCACACTGCTCCATAACGGGTTTACTTCTTTATCGTTTCTTGTTTGGTGTTACCAGTTTACCTGTTTTTTTAATTTCATTCCTGCTGCTGTGAACACTATATGTAGATAGGTACACCAGTCAACTCGGATGTCATTTGTTCAATATATTTTAATTGGTAAAAAGTAATTTTTTATACGCAGGGAATTAAATTCTTTAAAAGTAATTGTTTTCTCTCCACTTTTTAAACGCTTTCCACTTTTGTGTTTCACAACAGAAGTTGACGGCTCGTCACTCATTTTAAAGTTTAATATGGGACATCATACTTAAATTAAATTTTCAAAACACCATACACGTTACAAAACAAAAAAATTACACTGTACACAATACAAATACAACAAATGAAACAATAAAACAATAATTGTGTGCTTACACTTTAAAAATCGAACGTAAACTTAACAGTTAAAGAATCAAAAATAGCGATGTGTTTCAAAATAGCTGAATTCACAAGGCTTATAATAGCTTGTAATGTAGTATAACAGTTATAAATTCTCTTATACAAGATAATTTTAGATATTTAATGGCAGTCAAAACAAGAACAGTGTGTTGTGAGTCACCCGGTTGTTGCCATGCACCGCACATAGACATACCCTGCAATGTTACCACTACAAACGCATTAGTAGGATAGCTCTTAGACTGAATAGAGTATACAAAGCGTTCTGAAAAAGGGTTCCAAGAATGCAGGGCGTGATTTCTCACAACGAAAGAAGAAAAAAAATTAACATAGGTCCGAAAATCATTAGTTACCGAGTTATACAGAGTGAAAGATTTCGTCAGAATTTCAGTTACCCCATTGAAACGAAGCCCTACAGATATTTCTTGGGCGTTAAATTAGGCATAAATTTTACCGTATCGTATGTAAACTGAACAGAAAAATTGAACAAAACAGGTTTCAGACCTGTAGCTGCAGTAATTTTTAAGATATCTGATGAAATACAGTACGCAAAACTTGGTCCCGAAAAACAAGTTTCTTTTAGGTTTGAAGCAGATGAACTTTGTTAAAATGGATAATAAACACAAGAAATGATTATACCAAACTTATAGAGAATTTAATTCTGAAGAGAATGATGTAGAATAATTCAATAATAGACAAACGCTATTTTTAAAAAAATTATTTTTTAATTAAATAAAAAAAAGTATGAGAAATAGACAAAATCTGTTAAACTCTCTACTAACTTAATTAATGTAATACTTAAAAGAAAACACTTGTATTAAAATAAATTAATGAGTTACTTACTGTTTATTTTTATCAAGTAAATATTTTTAACAACCATAAATTATTATACATCAAAAAAGTAACAGTTGCCATAAAAAATAGCCACGTCATAATAGTTTTTCAAAATGTTTACCCTCGTTCAAAATACAAGCATCCAGCCGTTTTCTCATGGACTGGCGAACTCTTTCTAAGATCCTAAGTGTCTCGCGTATCCTCTGAATCCCATTAATAATCCTTTTTTGTTTGATAATTAATTAAAATAGTGTTTTTATTGAATTTTGGAGGCTTTTAATTTATATTTTGCATTGCCACAATGATAAATTCGTTTAACATTAGTTTTATAATTTGTATGAAAGTGCAAAGGTAAATTTTTAACCACATTGAACACACGCTGCTTTTAATCGCACTCTCGATAAAAATTTCGATAACAGAATCTTTGAGACATTTCTAAAAATTTGTAGAAGTGTCTAGACTCTATCAGTTTCATAAATTATATAGGCTACACCCGAGTTTGAACCCTTGCGTCTCCAAAACAATGACTCGGATTTTAATATACTTTACGTAAACATTTAACTCGTTTTATTGTGCGTTCACCTATAATAAAGCTATATTTTTAATGTTGTTTGAAAATTACCATATCGAGGTTGGAAAACAAAAGCAACTCGGTTTCTTTGCTACCACAAAGAATTTCATGCGTTTAGAGGCGTAGAACTCGAGATTATTTGACCGAAAAGTTAAAAATTTTAACATAACATAATCAATTATATTCTTAAAACGTGTACGAAATTTCAAATATTTTGTTACTTAAATATTTGATTTATTTACAATATTCTGAGCCCGGTAACCGCTCAAGTGTATCGGTAAGCAAAGTATCGTTTATTCAACGACAAAAAATTAGTAGACGGGCACGTGCTGATAGCGAGATATGACTTGTGATGGATGGGGCTAATAAAAACCAATGCGCGCAGTTTTATTTTCCCTTAATTTAAAAGTAACAGGTTAGTCTTTCAATAAGGTATATAAACATACATTTCAACGGAAACCAATTTTAATTTCAGTGATAAAACTTGAGAAAAATTGACAATAAACTAAAACTGATTTCTCATACCTTAAGTACCTACAGCTACAGACTTTCCCCTATGCATATTCCTTGTGTTAGGCATACCACATGTTGGCAACTACTCTTCGCCATACAAAAGGACCGAAAACACATAACAATTCAGGATCAACAGTTTGGTGCCCAGAGTTAGGGCATGGCTCTTGAACATTGAGGTCATTGTAACACATCTAGCCCTTCCAATTCAACACCTGATCCCGTGCGAGTTCTCCCATGCCTCGTTGATAATGGTACCAGGTATGTATATTGTGAGACTAGCTCTATTTTTGTCTAGTTTACGTACAGTTTTTGTCCGAGATTTCTTTCCTGATGATCAAAAATTTAGTTATACTGGTGTTGATATCCAGGCATACTGTTTGCTTGCTTCTGTAATTTTGTTCATCAGATTCTGCAGCCTTCTACTAAATGATACAGATGATCCTACGGATCTACGGATGATAATGATTCTACGGATGATACAATTGTAATTGCAATTACGACTGTATCATCCGCAGATTGTTGATTTTAGCACCATTTATTGAAATGTCTCCTTATAGCTCTCGAAAGCTGTTTTGAATACGTATTTAGGTTGAACAGTATGGGTGATATTATACAACTGTGTCTCACCCCATGAAGGAGCTTTACTTGTTCCATATGGTCACTATCAATTTCTTAAAACTGCTGTTTGATTCCCAATATAATTTGGCTATTATCGTCAAATCTTTACTTACAATTCCTTGTCAATTTGAGCCCCTCCATCATCTCCATCTGTTCATGGATCACGCGATCAAATGCCTTCTGAGAGTATAAGATGTGTTAAAGGTTGCAGCAGACGTTTCTGTATTCTTAATCACCCCAATCGCTTTTAGGAGTTTTGTGATTCTGATTTTATCGGCTTCTTTATCTAACCCATTGGGTTAATTGACCTTTTGTTCCAACTAAAGTGGTCAATATACGGAGGGTGGTGAATTTGTAAGGTCTTTAAATAAAAACTCACCACATAACAAACTTATATGAATTTAAACTCAAAACAAGGTCAGAAGAGTTTAGAAAATTGCAATCGGAGAAAATGAAGGAGAGAAGGCGCAAAGTCAGAGAAGAGGTAAGAACGACCTTGAAGGTGAGATAGTACAAAGCTGTCAATTTTCTATTCTAAATTTTGAAAATATTTTGACCAAGAATGGCAAGTTTTCACTGTAAGACTTCTGTTTACTTACGTGCTGATCAACCCATTACTACTGATCCTACAAAAACATAAATTTTTATTAGTAAAATAAATACAACTTTTGGTAATTATTTTCGAAAAGTTTCTGGACTTGACTTAATAATCACCGTCTTCTTTGATCGATTGATTGACGATTCTAGGCCAGATGACTCGCTTCAATAATATTGGAACCTAAAAAAAATGGTGGAATAGTGGACATGTCCGAGCCAAGTCCAAAACCTTAACTTGTGGCCAATCCAAGAATTATCTTTGTGGGGATCCAATAATGGAACATTTAAGAGAGTCTAGGTATAGGAATGGCCTATCCCTATTTCTAACATTATGTCAATTCCCGGAATCTCTATCAGGTAAATTTCTTGACTAAGAACCTAACCATTTCAGGGAATCTGTACTGTCCAAAAAGGTAGATCTGCTAAAACTGCAATAGCCTCACTTGTTAAGCAGGAAGTTGATATTCTGATCACAGAAGAGAAAGCCTTAGCTTTGTTTTTAGATAAATATCTTTACTACATATGTAAATATATGTACTGGGTGTCCCACGTAATTTGACCATAGGGAAATATCATTGATTTTTATTAATTGTTAATGTTTTCTTTCCACAAATAAATGAAGACTTGTTATTTATCAGGTTATAATCATTAGAAAATGTTTAGACCTTAACAAAATATTAATATGGATACATTTTAAGCTGTATTCTAACTTAAAATACATAAAATTTTAAAACGCTTTTTATTAAAGTACTGTAAAATTTGTTACTAATATTCTGTAAATGTGTGGAGTATTGGTTAGCGTTGTTGCATGAACAGATTGGAATTGGTGGTTCGAATCCATCTGCGTTAATTTTTTTATTGTTAAAAAATATTGGAAATACAGTATTCAAAAATAATTAATTTTGAATTATTTATCTTTAATTAAGACAAATTTTTTTCTCATCCTAAATTATTATTGGCAACAATCAGCTTTCTCTGAAAATTAAATGACACTGAAAAAAGTATAAAATATATTATTTAAAAAAATACTGAATCTGTTTGCAAAAAAATCAAATTTTTAAAGTAAATAACGTTGGATTTTCAAAGATTTCGTAAACTAATTCAACAATGTTGGAGACTGTGGCTTCAATTGTTAATGCTCAAAACGTGATTCCCTTCTTGCTATCACACTTCTGCGACACGCTATTGTGTATTGTTTCTCGTAATTTTATAAATAAAAAACTTTGTTTTTGTTACTGTACTTTAAATAAAACAATAAAAAATAATTTAATACAAAAAACATTACACTTTATTTATTTGAACCTGGGTTCTCTCAATGATGGACCAGTACGCTATTGTCGCTTCACAGAAATCACAAAAATTTGATGTAAAATTAAAAGTATTTTAACAGACACCGTTGCATTCACGTACATTTTTTATTTTTATAATTTTAAGCTGAAATACAACTTAAAATGTAATACTGATATTTTGTAAAGGTGTAAACATTTTCTAATGATTCCTGATTATAACAAGTCTTCATTTATTCGTGGAAAGAAAACATTTAACAAACTAATCAAAATCAATGCTATTTCCTGTGGTAAAAATTCCGTGGGACACCCGGTATATATAAATAATATTTATATAAAATATTGATCATGGAATCATGTTGAAAACATTGGAGATGTCGATTTCAATTATCACGGTTGTATAATTCAAATGGTTTTATTCTTACCTTATAGGTAGAGTATCGGTGAAAATAATTTGTGTTAAATGAAGTGAGTTGTTAAAAAATGGTGTGTCCATAACACATTATGCATTGAAGCATGTCTTCGTAGTGGGCAGTTAGCGTACAGGTGCTTTGTTTGTATCAAATATTAATTATTTATTTGATTGCGAGAGGTCATATTTATTTTATTTAAGTTCAGTTGAAGTGTTGGTTAAGTTTCAAAAGTCTTGTTTTATACTTAACCAAGACGTTTTTTGTAAAAAATTTAGTATGTTATTAAATTACTGCTTGTCTGGCCTCCGCAACTCTGTTGGAAATGTCTTCCTTGAATTTTACTCCTGTGTTCCTACATCCGTATTTTTTTACAATTCCTAACCAAATTCGTCTTATTTGCAGATCCCTTGCCTCATCTTCAACCACCAGATATTTAGTCTTTTAGAAATTTATCTTCATCCCTTTCCTTTGGTATTTTTCAGGTGAGAAAAACTCATGTTAGTCCAAGGAGACTGCAAACGCCTACCAACCAAAAAACGCCTCCTGGCCACGTGATCCAACTACTGCAAAAATCCTGCACCTCCCTCGGTACTGATAACTGTTAAAAAGGGGAATGTAGTGTTAAATTTTTGTACACTGTCAGCGAGGAGTGGAAGGAAATCGTAGCCTAATTAAACCCCTTGCCGTCACCGCCGAACACTTACTCACTCACTTTCATTCATGTCTTTCATCACTAGCTCAAGAAATAAGTTTTTTATTTTATGTGATTGGGACAGAATTCATTTGGGGTGGGATAGGACGATTCTGCTGATCTCCGGATGCATCCTCCCTTCACAGTCTCCCGATCACTTTCTCTGCAAACTGAGTGATCAACTTTCAGCTTTCTTCATCTCGCAGCACCGCTGCCCCGACTCTTTCTAGGCCAAGGAACATCTTGTAAAGATATACGTAACGGACTCCTCCTCTTCACTATAGCATAGTCGACATTTCGGCTCTTCACAAAGTTTAAACCTCGTCAAATATGCCCTAAAGCAACCACACCCTGTTAAAATCTGCGTTAATTCATGGCTGGTATCATCAAATGTCCTCCTTATCCACACCCAATTTCGGAATGAACCTCCTTGTTCACTCCCTGACCCTGACTTCGCTCCATCTCCGTTGCTACCTGCCGAGTAATCGCCTCCAACATTCCTTTTTATCAACACCAGCTTGATGCTCTTGCATTCCGCACGCCACCAGATCCCATGGAGGCATCCCCGAAATCACCAGAGCCGCCTTTATAGATACAGTTCTATAGACATTTTATATTTTCAGTACCAGTCACCGCTGCGTTCTTAAAATCATATTTCTGTAACTTTTAATTTGTAAGGCTCTGCTCCAAACAGACACTCCATACGATTCTTTCTGTTTTAGCGAAGGGTTTTCTACTTTAAGTAGTAGAATTAGATTAATACAACCTCACTAAAACTTACAAAACTAAAAACCATATTATATATTATCAATACTTACAAGAAATGTAAAGGCAGTTCAGGCAACACTTGTTTTAAAAAATCTGTGGCGAACATATGCGAATAAATCCCAGTCCCAATATATGGTGGAGGGTACGTAATAACACGAACGCTGAAAAATATATCGCTGTTATTAAAAACGCTAATAAATGAGCTTTAAAAGTTGTGATGATCTTTATTTGTTTGATGAAATCATGGACGAAGTAAAAAGTGGACGCGGCAAGTCCGAAACTTGTAGCCACTCTCGCCGCCCGATCGCCATCTTAGTAGTTCTTTTCGCAGAACCTACACCACACGGTAGGTATCAGACGCATCAACGCCGCCTAACAGCGCTCCCTGATGACGTCACTGGTTCACCTGATCGTATTAGCTAGCAGCAATCGCTTACTCTGTTTCAATTTATGCGAATATTACTATAAAAATCTGGTGTGAAACACTCACACAACTTTCTCTTGGCAATGCAAATAATGACCAATATAACCAAACATTAGTAATAAAACATTAGAAATAAACAAAATACTAACCTCAAAAAACATAACCTTATTTTAATCATGAGTGAAAGACGCAAAATTAAAATCGATCTCAGTTCGGCTTAAAAATACGGAAAATTACACTTTCACGCTAAACTAGGCTCTGTAGAGAAAAATGCTCTAAATAAAAGTTGTAGATCTTTTAATTTCCCATAAATTTAATTATATATACTTTTGTCGTAAAATACATACTAAGGCCGAAATCTTAAAAATCTCGATTTTTCATACGTTTTCGTGAGAAAAAACAGAAAATCGCTAAACTAAGCGTTATACAAAAAAGTGTTAGAAATAAAAGTTGTAGGACTTTTAATTCTCTACATTTTTTATTTTATAAATTTTTGCGCTAAAATGCATATTAAAGCCGTAATCTTAAAAAACAACTTCTTTACGTGAAAACAGCCTCACCAAGAATTTCAGCAAACATGGCGCCTACCCTATCTTGTAGAGCATAAAAATTCAGTAAACCAGGCGATTTTTAAAAAAATCGTAGAAGCTGTTTTTGAGAAAATCGCAAAAAAGTGAAAAATTACACGAATAAACTACTACTTCCGGTTGACCGATTTTGATGAAAATGTTAGAGTCGGGTCCGGTAACTTAAGTTTCAAGTTTCAAGTTCGTACGATGTTCCATTCAGAGATATTCTGTTCACACACACACACACACGCACACACACACACACACGCACGCGCGCGCGCGCACACACACACACACACACACGCACACACACAAAGACCAATCACTAAAAACATGTTTTTTGGGTTCAGGGGGTCTGAAAACGTGTAGATCCGGTGAAAACTCGATTTTGAAAAATCGACATGAAAACAATATTTTCCTTCCTATATATTCATATAGGCAAGAGAAAGTAAAAATACACAACACAAAACTACTTGTAGCCGGCCGCATTGACGTAGTTGGTAACGTGCTCGCCTCTCATCATGCGGTCCTTGGTTCGAATCCCACTCAGGCACCGCATATTTTCATACGTTACAAAAAATCATTTCATCCTCACACAGTTGCACCCCAACGTAGTCACTAATGACCTTGCAGTTGATGCGACGTTAAATAAATAAATAAAAAAAACTACTTGTAATAAATGTGACACAGTACCTTGTTTCAAAAGTGGCTGAATAACATTGCCGTTTCACGAAGTTCAACGTAGGCCTAATTAGCGATTCGTTATTAAGAAATTTAATATTTTTGAATAGTTTAATGCTCTAATAAATTACGTATTTTTGTATGCTAACGTATTATCAATTTAGGCCTTAAATGGCTCCAAAATATTCTGATTGCATCTGGCAGACATAATGTACGTACGTATAACCTTCTTTTGTCAATTGTTCGTAAAGACCTTGAAGGCTACCGATTGATCTCAGAAAGCCAGATTGAAACGGGAGGAGATTAGATTTTCCGATCACTCTCATCGGTGCACACAGGTCTTTAATTTTCGATAATGCTTCATCCTGCTCTTTTAAGTGAATTCCGTAGGCACTTTTGAACTTTTTAGGATGGTTTGGTACCATTGAATTTAAAACTTAAAGCCCTCATTCACGGTTAGTACGAATTTTTCTACGTGGCTCTCTTCAGAAAAAAGATATCCTATGGCTGCAGCCATTATTCCTGATAATAATTCTGCAGCCTTTCGCATGCTTTGTCGTTCCGAACCAGTTACAAGAAGATGACTGTGAGTAGCTTTATGGGTGTATTTCAGGTCTCCTTTATGTAAATTTATAAGTTTTTCAAAAGTGTCTTTTTTAACTAATTGACCAACAGAAAGCTTGTATCCCTCGTCGAAAAGATGATTTCTTAAAAGTTTGAGCATCTGTGGCATATCAGAAAAATCCCAAATGTTGCGATCTTCCACGAATGGAGTTTTTTATGCTAAAGTTATTTCTGTTTGTACCTAGCTTTCTAAAAATCGACTGGTTTGGTGGGCCCAAATCAGAAACAAACCCACGCACCTTGAATCCCGTTGTCTCAACAATTCTGACAGCCTCATAAAAAAGTTCCTCGTCAACATATTTATCGAAACCGTAATATACAGGTTGCTTTCAATTTCCAATTAACCTAAGTACAAACAAGTACTTAGACGTACGTAAGTGGCCCTCGAATAACATCATCCTCAGGATCGTAGCAAAAATCTGACTTTATTTTAATTTCGTCAAAACATAAAATGAAATCAACGGAATCTAAACATAAAATGAAATCAAATGAAACACAAAGGAAATCAAGTACTTGGGGACCTACATATCATCAGACGGTTCAACTAGGAAGGATGTTAAAAATAGGATTGTGCAAGGGAGAATAGCAATCCGGAAATTGAACCCGATTTTATGGTCTGCAAAAATGCACATGAATACAAAAGTCCAGTTGTACCACACTATTGTGGAGCCAATAACAACTTATGGGGCAGAGTGCTGGCAAATAACATCAAAAATAGACAGCCAGCTTAAAGCAATTGAAATGGACTTTCTGCGCCGTTCATGTAGAGTGTCCAGGTTGGACCATATCCGGAATGACGACATCAGGAAAAGAGCTCATGTAGAAGATACCATTGTGGATAGGATAGAGAGACGACAACTGATATGGTATGGTCATGTGCAGAGAATGGGTGATGAGAGGTGGCCAAAAAGAATGTTGTCTTATGTCCCAACCAACAGAAGGAAGAAAGGTAGACCAAGGAAAACGTGGAAAAAGGGAATACAGGAAGCCATGAGGGAGAGAGGGATGGATGAGGGTGATTGGGAGGATAGAAGAGAATGGAGATTGAAGTGCGGGAAGCGGCGCCGGCCGTAGGAACCCCGGAAAAAAAAAAAAAAAAAAAAAAAAACATAAAATGACATCTTTTTCGAAGTCGGTAAATACTGGTACGTGTGCGTTCATTATTCTTAAGGTTAAGTCTACGAATCCTGGAAGAAATTGAAATTGGCAGAGACGGCGTTTAACTGTGATTTCACTTAGGAGTGGATATTTTAAAACATCAAGCCGTCAGCTACAGCACAGCATAGCAGTTTGCTATAATACACACTTCAAAAAAACTAATAAACAACTGAAATCTGACGTAAACACTAAAATTGTTGGAAATTACAAATTATCTGAACAGAAATTAATTTATATACCTGTGGAAACAAATAACAGGCCTAATACAAATTTTTTTACACAGACGCACATACATTTAATTACCGTATTTTCAGAAATAGTAGTTAGAAATAGGTGTTATATAACAAGTTATATTAAATCACATTCAAATACGTAATTTATCTTTTCGCACATAAATAAGCACATGAATAATTTCACTGAAGCAATAATGACTACAGTTGGTATAAACTATAATTTTTTGAAGTGTGTACCAGTGACGTCACAGACGCTATTTGCTACTGCGCAACTATCTTATGATACCACTACCGTGTGTTTTAGTTACCGTGGTTCGTTCTATGATTAAACCCGTTAACCCGTTATGACTGTAACCGTGAAGTACATTATGTCGGTTTTTGTGTTAATAACAATAATTTATGAATTTTGTGTGTCGGGCGTATGTATTATTTTATCTTTTCTTTTCATTTTTAGCGTTTAAATTGTTCATAACTTTGTTTAAAACTTAAACTTTTTACTTAAAGAAAAGTATTTTTAGGTTACCAGTATAACGTAAAACGTATGTATGTTCTTTAAAAATGCCTGGTGTTGCGTTGCATTTGGTTGTACTAACTGAACTTCGTCAAAATCTAAACTTTACTCCTACCAACTTAAATAGTATGACGATGAGAAAACTTCTAGCTTACCTTATTTGAGAATATTGAAATCCATCACAATGACCTCTTGATTATTGTAAGGTTCACTTGATAAGCGTATTTCCATTAAAGTACATTGAAATTCGTATTCGTTATATATGTAACAAGTCTGCAGAAGAATCATTATCGAAGATAAATGTTAACAATACAACTGCTTTTAGCGCTGGTAGCTACGTCTAGGAGAGAGGAAGGACTTATAGGTAAAGTTAACTTTGCAATGGAGGATATAAGTCCGTGGAGGATATAAGTTCGTAGGAGGAAGTTACAACTAGCCCCTGAAAAGACAGAAGCGGTGATAATGGCCGGAAGACGGAGGCTTAGCCCTATTAAGTTCAAGGTAGGTGATATCGAGGTATGCCTGGAAAGAAATTGAAGTACCTCAGAGTGTGGTTGGACTCTGGAAGAAACTTTCGGTTGCATACTATTGAGGCGTTGGCTAAAACCGAAAGAATCTGCAGCACCTTAAATGGATTGATGCCTAATATTGGGGGCCCAAGGCAAGCAAAGAGATTGATGTTGGCAGCAGTGGCAACACCAGTGGTATTGTATGGTGTACCTGTGTGGAGCAGAGTCCTAAGATTTAAAAATTGCAGTGGTAGGTTTCTAAAGACGCAGCGGAAACTGGCTCTGAAAATATGTAGTGCTTATAGAATTTATCTACGGAGGCAGCCCTGGTAATTTCGGGGATGCCTCCATGGGATCTAATAGCGTGCGGGAGGGAAGAGCAGCAAGCTGGCGCTTATAAAGAGGAATGTTGGAGTCGATTACTCAGCAGGTGGCAGAGGAGATGGAGCAAAGCTAGGGTCGGGGAGTGGACAAGGAGGTTCATTCCAAATGTCGAGGAATGGATAAGGACATTTGGTGATACCATCCACGAGCTCACGCAGTTGCTAACAGGGCATGGTTGCTTTGGGGCATATTTGACGAGGTTTAAACTTCATGAAGTAACGAAATGTCGACTGTGTGACAGTGAAGTGGAGGAGTCCATTGTGCATATTTTTGAAAGATGTCCCTATTTTGGCCTCGGCAGAATGGAAACAACTGAGAAAATAGGCGTTGCACAGTGGATCCCAGAGAGACTAGGGGCAGCGATACTGCGGGATGAGGAGAGCTGGAAGTTGGTCGCTCAGTTTGCGGAGAGGATGGTCGGGAGACTGCGTAGGGAGGAGATATATGGAGATCAGCGGGGTCGCCCTCTCCCACAGTGAATCAATCCTGTCGCGATCTCAGAAGGTAAGATAGGCACACTAATTTCCTGAGCTGGTGATGAAAGAGATGAATGAAAGTGAGAGAGTGAGTGTTGGTCAGTGACAGCGAGAGGGGAATTAGGCTACGGTTCCCTTCCACGCCCCGCTGACAGTATGTAAATTTTTTAACCCGATATTTCCCTTGTAGGATTATACAAGCAGTTTCGAGGGAGGTGGAGGGTTGTTTGCTGATGTCGGATCAAGTGGCTAGGCGGCGGGTTTTTGGTTGGTAGGCGGTTGCGGCCTCCTTGGAGCTGGACGAGGACGCCTCAATTGAGTCCAACACTATTTCCCCTATCGTGAGGGAGTGAACATGAGTTTTTCTCGCTGCCTCGGATAAAAAAAATACAACTGCTTTTCCCTCGTATAAGGCCAATTTTAGACCAATTATAGTGAGGGACTTTAGACGTCTCTGGAAGCTTTTTTTACAGCTCATATTCTCAGAATTCGCCCACTGTAGGCTTTTCTCCTTTATTCTGTCCACCCGTTGTTGTTTTTGCTCTTCATTGAACCCTTGAAGAGCGTAATTAGTTGTCTTAATTGGTTCGATTCATTAAGTTTTTTCGGTTTATTACGGTTTTCTCAATATCTTTTCTGACGTCTTTAAACTGTTTATCCGACATCTTAGGTCTATTTTTTACTGTCTTAAAAGATTATTTTGTCATTCGATTGTCATCCATTCTATACAGTTATCTGTAGAATATTAGTTTTCTTTTTCTAATCGTTTCCATTAATCGTTCATTTTTCTTGTGCAGTTCTTGACCTCGTGATATCTATTTGTTATCTTTGGACCTATTATCTTCCGGAGGATCTTTCTCCCAAATTTCCCTGCTTCTCTGAGACCAGCCTTCCCGGTATTCTAAGACACTCACTCACATTAAGACACTTCTAAGACATTCACAGACACACACAGGTTTTATCACAGTACTACAAGCCTAATATCTAAGCTTAGCATGTCTCGAGAGTGCTTTCTTCTTATACAAGTGGTGAGTTCCTTGAAGTGCACCGGCCATCTTTCCTCGTCTGTTGTTGTTCGTTTCCTTTTTGCTGGTCTTTAGTTATATTATCTCCCTAAGGTACTTGAAACTATTAACTTTCCCAACTTTTCTGTATTGTGTCTTCAAGTGACGTTTGGTACAACTATTTTGTTTGAAGGATATTAAAATAATTGGAGGCCTAATCATTTTTTAACCGAATCAAAATTAACACCATCAAGTGCTTCAGGAAAAATGTCATTGTAATGTGTTGTAGAGGTTACATCTTTTAAAATACAATGTACTATAATGATTTTTAGATTATAGACATTTTCCAGTTACTTTAGACTACCTATTTTAAATGATTATAATCCTTCTGTTTATCTTTAATGAATTTCAATTGTAAGTCGTATCGGTTATTAAAATCCCAGATTAAATAAGACTTTTAAAACGACTGTACCATATTATCTAGCTTCAATGTTATATTTTTATTTACCAGAGGTTATTCGAGATACTGATGTAACTCCATAAACGTTTAAGGGAAGATTAACCATTTGGCTGATTCATTTAGGGCGAAGGCAGTCCGAGAATTTAATCAGCTCTAAATATTCCACTAATTTGAATGTGCTTCCGCATCACTGGCTTCCTTGTTACGGTCATATATTTTATTTCTGTCATAGCCAGCTTTTGTAAGCGAAAACCAGCTTTTATCCTCTACTACATGAAATATTATTATTTCATATTTATTTAAACATATGTATGTTTTATGTTCGTATTGTTATATTTTTTTAATTGTTATTGTTTAAAAAATAACTTAAATTGACATAGTTAATATTGTTATAGGCCTGATAAGCAAATAGTTAATAAATTAACAATAAATATGTTTTAAGAAAAATTAATTGGTATTTTTGTACATAATATATTGTAACAGGAACGAAGGAGAGACGAGAACACACATGAATGTTCCAGAAATTCTATTCATAAAAATACTTAATAAATAATAATAGTACATTTACTATTGATAATAGTAACAAGAGGGAGTAATAAAGACAGAAATAACAATACACAATAGATCAGTTTTGTAAATGACAGATTGTAACCATAAAAGTGTCTATTCAGTCATAAGGGTATTGTGCGTTATAAAAAGGGTATTTTTATAAAGTTGTTTACGTTTTCTATTTACAATAGTTGACCTATTAACAAAAGGGATTTTTCTAGCATTCATTAATAAAGAGTTATTATTGTTGTACTTGAGTAGATTTCTCTAAATTGTTCTGGAACGGTCCTTGTGAGTAGGTATAAAAAGAGACCCGCCTCGAGGCGGTCAGTCAGTAGTCGTGTGATCTTTACCGAACAGTGACGGGTGTGTATTTGCAGGCTATACATCCGAGTATCGTATCCGTGCAAGATTGTTATACCGTTTCTTTGTGTTTGTGTATTGTAGAGTTGTTAATGTGTAATTGTGTGAATTCCGTTTGTGTTGTATGTTAGTGTAATTTATAAAAGTGATTGTAAGTAGACTAAGTAAGTTGTAAGTTATTTATTGTTTATCTAGCTTAAGTGAATCATTAAATAATTTATCGTGTTATTTAATTATAATTAGTTTAATCATTATTTTGTAATCTTTTAGCCTAATAAATATTTGTAATTTGTAAACTTTAGCGTATTAATTATTTAATAACCTAGATCCCGAAACGGACCTTAGCAATAAGTGTCACATTGGTGTCAGAAGTGCGGGATCTAGTGTTTTTTTGAAATAATTGTAAGTAAAAGTTCATTTCAGTTAAGTTTCATAAAATTATCGTATATAGTAAATTAGTGTTGTTTTTTTTAAATAGTGTTAAAGTTTTGTAAAATCTCTTATCATTACTTGAAAAACTGTTTCATAAGATAGTTCTATTTTGCTTTCTATAATTAATTTTGTATCTGTACAAGTTGCTAATTTGTTTTGTAATTAATTATAAATTGGTTTTAAAATGGCGAGTTCTGTAGACATGACCGTATTAATGCAAATGTTAAATGAGATTAAGACAAGTAATGAAAAGATTAAAGACGAAGTAAAATCTGGAAATGAGGAAATTAATGATAAAATACAGGCAATTCAGTCAAGTAATGATGAGATAAAAACAGAATTAAAAATAGAGTTAGGAAAAATTAGAGATAATGTAGATAGTTTAAATGATAGGGTAGATTCAGTAGAATTTAAGTTAGAAGAAAACGTTAAGGAAGTTAGAAATAGTGTTGTAAAATTTGTAGAAACTAGGTTAAAAGAGAATAATGAATTAATGGACACTAGGCTAGAAGAAATAGATAAGGCTATAGATATTAGGTTTAAGGACATTGTTAAAACAGTGAAATCAAGTGAACATCGCGGCCCGGTAATTCACGCCGACAGTACATCGTCCGGGCGCGGAATTAGTGTGAAAGCGCCGAAATTTGACGGAAGTTCTTCGTGGCAAGTCTTTCGACGACAGTTCGAGGCAGCGGCCGACTTCAACACATGGTCACCGGCAGAGAAAACAACGGTACTGATGACTTCGCTACAGGGCCAGGCAGCGGAAGTTCTACGCGCTGTACCGGCGACCGCAGGGTACGAAGAAATCGTCGCAGCACTAGAAGGGCGATACGGCGAGCATAACTTGGCGGCCATCTACAAGTGTGAGTTACGCGGACGAAGACAGAAGCCGGGCGAAACCTTGCAAGAATTCGCCCTGGATATTGAACAACTCGCGCAGAAGGCTTTTCCAGAACAGCCTGTCGGGTTTATCCAGGAAGAAGCGGCGCAGTGTTTCGGCAATGGGGTTCGAGACGCCGAAATGAAGAAACACCTTATTCTACAGGGCCATAAGACACTCAGTGAGGCTCTCACTCAGGCCCTGCGTATAGAAGCTGTCACCGCATCTACAGATACACCAGCAAAAGTACGGAGGGTGACTGCCGACGAATAAAACGGCTCAAATAGATTTGAAGCCCGGCCTAACCGAAGCACGCCGAGTCAAAACCATCGACGGACACCGACCAGCGAAAAGCAGCTGTGCTGGCAATGTGGAAAGCCAGGCCACTTTAGAAGGAACTGCGGAGAGAATAAGCCGACATCCGACCAGGGAAACGACGAAACGCCGGCGTAAAGAGGGGACCGCCGGCGCCGAAGATCTCTTCCCCTCCAGCCATCTTCAGTCTAGCCACCGTACGAGGAGGGTCAGACAGCCTCATCGCCGACGGATTATTAAATAACAGGCCATGCTCTATTACCGTAGACACGGGGGCCTCTATTTCAGTAATTCGGCCGGACAAGGCGACCCGCTGCAAGAGAAGGAAAGTAAACCAGAAGTACGCCGTGCAGACCGCTTCGGGCAGCACACTGCCTATTAAGGACGAAGCCTTAGTTAATATAACACTCGGGTGTTACAAACTACAAGCCTGGGTGTTTGTCGCCGACATCGTGGATGAATTCATATTAGGGCTTGACATACTGAGATCGCACGACGCTGCAGTAGATATCGGACGCCACTTGCTGAAGATGGGGCGGTGTGAAGTAGCGTTATGGAGTCCTCGCCTCAAGCCCAGCAATGCTGATGTTCTACTAAAGGCGGACGAAGTGATACCTGCCCGATGCGAGAAGATTGTAACGGCCACACTGTCGAATAATCTGGGCACCAACAGCGGCGTTACGGAAGCTGGTGAAATCACCGGAAAGGAAGGAGTGATCATCGGGCGAGCTGTAGTACCGAACAGCAAGACGATCTCCGTCCGGGTAGCGAATTTGGATTCCTCAGATAAGGTACTACCGAAGGGAACTGTTCTTGGTAACTGCGAACCAGTAACTTGGACATCTGAACCGCCAAGAGCACTAAATCAGGGAAGGCGTCGGAAGAACCCGGAACTACAGCAACTGACGGCGGCAGCCGGCGTGGAGCTCAGCGATAATACACGGAAGGGACTTGACAACCTAATCAGGGACTTCCAAGACATATTCGCGACGGAAGAAGAAGGATACGGCCGTACTAATCAAGTGTACCATCGAATCGACACTGGAGATGCTCAACCGATACGCCAGCCGCCGAGACGACTACCGCTAGCAAAACAGGGAGAGGTTGATAAGATGGTGGAAGACATGAGAAGGCAAGGCGTCATCGAAGAGTCCGACAGCCCTTGGTCATCGCCTGTAGTGTTAGTAAAGAAGAAGAACGGCGAGTTACGATTCTGCGTGGACTACAGGAAGTTAAATGATGTAACCAAGAAAGACTGCTTTCCTCTTCCTCGGATCGACGATACACTAGACACTCTTGAAGGAGCGAAATGGTTCTCTACACTCGACTTGAAAAGTGGATACTGGCAGGTTGCAGTTCATCCAGAAGACAAGGAGAAGACTGCGTTCTCGACTGGACGAGGCCTTTGGCAGTTCACAGTGATGCCGTTTGGACTATGCAACGCGCCGGCCACTTTCGAGAGGTTGATGGAGTCAGTTCTACGAGGATTGACGTTTGAATCCTGCCTCGTCTATTTAGACGACATCATTGTGCTAGGACGCACAGAAGAAGAACACCTGCAGAATCTAAGGAAAGTGTTCCAGCGGCTGCGAGGCGTCGGGTTGAAGTTGAATCCGAAGAAATGTAATCTTTTTCGGCGAGAAGTACAGTACCTGGGCCATATCGTATCAGCAGCAGGCGTCGCCGCAGACCCCGACAAACTGAAAGCCGTAAAGGAGTGGCCTACACCACAAAACAAGCATGATGTTCGAAGTTTCCTAGGACTGTGCGCGTACTACCGCCGGTTTATTCAAGGCTTCTCCAACATTGCGAAGCCTTTGACACGCCTGACGGAGGACAAGAAGAACTATCAGTGGGGACGAGAAGAAGAAGAGTCTTTTAAGCGGCTGAAAGAAAAACTATGCTCCGCGCCAATCCTGAGCTACCCGAACTCAGAAGACCGTTTCATCGTCGACACGGATGCCAGCAACGTCGGAATCGGTGGTGTACTCTCTCAAGTCCAAGGAGGCGAAGAGAAGGTTATCGGCTATTTTAGCAGAACTCTGTCGCGACCGGAGAGAAACTACTGCGTGACGAGACGTGAGCTGTTAGCGGTCGTCAAGACGATTGAACACTTCCGGAAATATCTGTACGGGAGGGAGTTCACACTTCGGACCGATCATTCGGCACTGACATGGCTTCTGAACTTCAAGAACTTGGAAGGTCAAACCGTGCGCTGGGTCGAGCGTTTGCAGGAGTACAGCTACAAAGCCGAGCATCGCCCTGGGAAAAACCACTCGAACGCGGACGCCTTGTCAAGAAGGCCATGTGCTCAGGACTGTAAGCACTGTCTGAAGATCGAGCAGCGAGGTGACGAGGCTGAGGTACGGATAATTACGACGGTGGCGGCAGATGGCTGGAGCGACGACGATCTTCGCGAGGAACAGCGGCAGGACCCGGACATAGGACCCCTGATCAACGAGAAGGAGTCAGGCCAACGACCATCGTGGGAAGATATCAGCTTGAGAAGCCCGGAATATAAAAGCTACTGGGCGCAGTGGGACTCATTCTCCGTGAGGGACGGCTTGCTGTATAGAGAGTGGCAGTCAGTGGATGGCAGTAAGCGCGTCCCGCAGCTAGTACTTCCACGCACAAAGACGAAGGACGTTATGTCAGAACTACACGGCGGCACTTCAGGCGGACACCTCGGCGTCAAGAAGACTATGGAGAAAATTCGTCAGCGCTACTACTGGCTCCACTTACGGGACGACGTCGAGAATTTCTGCAAGTTGTGTGACACCTGTGCGGCTAGTCGAGGGCCGCGGACTCGAAGTAAAGGACAAATGCGGCAGTACAATGTGGGAGCTCCGTTCGAGCGCATCGCCATTGACATTGCTGGTCCGTTTCCCGTGACAGACGGCGGAAACAAGTATCTATTAGTGACCATGGATTACTTCACTAAGTGGCCGGAAGTATACGCCATCCCAAACCAAGAGGCGGCTACGGTGGCGGAAACCTTAGTGAACGAGCTGTTCTCCCGATTCGGAGTACCGAGAGAGCTACACAGTGATCAAGGGCGGAACTTCGAATCGCAGCTACTTCAAGAAGTACTGGAACGATTGGGCGTCCACAAGACAAGGACAACAGCATTACACCCGCAGTCGGAAGGAATGGTCGAGCGCTACATCAAGACAGTTGAAGAGCATCTGCGCAAGGTAGTCTCCAAAAATCAACGAGACTGGGACCAGAAGCTTCCTCTTTTCTTGATGGCCTACAGAGCGGCGATACATGAAACCACCGGCTTGACACCCGCCAAGATGATGTTCGGCCGTGAACTACGGTTGCCCTGTGATCTGCTGTTCGGCGCCCCGCCTGACAAGGAACAACCAGCGCAACAGTACACCGCGGAATTGGTAGCAAGTATCCACGAAATCCACGAGTATGCACGGAGACATCTGCAAGTAGCAAGTGATCGAATGAAGGCAAGATACGACTTGATGGCTAACTCCGCGGGATTTCGACCAGATGACCATGTATGGCTCTACAGACCGAGAAGGAAGAAAGGAAGGTGCCCTAAGCTGGAAAATCAATGGGAAGGCCCGTATGCTGTCCTCGATCGCATCAACGACGTGGTCTACCGAGTACAGCGACGCCCAGGGACCAAGAAGATGGTAGTTCATCTCGATCGATTGGCACCGTACTTAGGGGCTACTCGGGACGAGCAGCCTTAAGAAGGGGGCAATGTAACAGGAACGAAGGAGAGACGAGAACACACATGAATGTTCCAGAAATTCTATTCATAAAAATACTTAATAAATAATAATAGTACATTTACTATTGATAATAGTAACAAGAGGGAGTAATAAAGACAGAAATAACAATACACAATAGATCAGTTTTGTAAATGACAGATTGTAACCATAAAAGTGTCTATTCAGTCATAAGGGTATTGTGCGTTATAAAAAGGGTATTTTTATAAAGTTGTTTACGTTTTCTATTTACAATAGTTGACCTATTAACAAAAGGGATTTTTCTAGCATTCATTAATAAAGAGTTATTATTGTTGTACTTGAGTAGATTTCTCTAAATTGTTCTGGAACGGTCCTTGTGAGTAGGTATAAAAAGAGACCCGCCTCGAGGCGGTCAGTCAGTAGTCGTGTGATCTTTGCCGAACAGTGACGGGTGTGTATTTGCAGGCTATACATCCGAGTATCGTATCCGTGCAAGATTGTTATACCGTTTCTTTGTGTTTGTGTATTGTAGAGTTGTTAATGTGTAATTGTGTGAATTCCGTTTGTGTTGTATGTTAGTGTAATTTATAAAAGTGATTGTAAGTAGACTAAGTAAGTTGTAAGTTATTTATTGTTTATCTAGCTTAAGTGAATCATTAAATAATTTATCGTGTTATTTAATTATAATTAGTTTAATCATTATTTTGTAATCTTTTAGCCTAATAAATATTTGTAATTTGTAAACTTTAGCGTATTAATTATTTAATAACCTAGATCCCGAAACGGACCTTAGCAATAAGTGTCACAATATTATGTATATGTTTAAGAGACAATATTATTCCATAATGTATTATTGTACATATTATTATTATTATTATACTGTCAGTGTGTTGCGTTGACAAATGTAGATGAGTATAAATACTTGGGAGTTTATTTTGATCATCACCATAAATGGGATAAACATATTTTCTATATTTCCAGACGGTTGCAAGTTGTATCGATTAAACTTTACCAGGCACGTTTCTACTTGCCTCTCCATCATAGGCGTCTCCTATACTTGTCACTGTTTGAGTCTTTAACGCGCTATGGAGTCACGAGCTGGGGTCATGCCCCTGATTATTTGCTGCAGCGAATAAATGCTATACAAAGAAAAACCTTAAAATTCTTGGTTGGAAAAGGTGAGAATTCTCATTTGAATTTGACAAGACCTATAAACAACACCTTTTTAACAGCTAAAGGCCTTTTACATTACCTATTACTGATAAATAACTTTTATGACCCGAGGTACCGTGAACAAGCACGCAGTGACTATGAATTACGACGGAAGACATTCATCCAACTTCAAACAACTACAAGCTACAAACAACTACGGCAGACGTTTGGACTGTTTTATAATTCCAAAATTACTAAACTCCCTACCGGATGAAATTTTATTTCTAGGCAAATACAAGGAATTAAAAATAAAATTACTAACATGGGCTGGAAATGTAACATGATGTGCACGAGAACCAGCAGTCAATGAACGGAGCCTTAATTGTTGGACTTAAGATTAAGAATTTCATCATTCCCTTTTTATTATTATTATTATTTTTTTTTTTTTTTTTTTTTTAAATTTATTTAACGTCGCATCAACATCAAGGTCATTAGCGACGACGTTGGGGTGTAACTGTGTGTGATGAGAATGAAATGATTTTTTTGTAACGTATGAAAATATGCCGTGCCTGAGTGGGATTCGAACCCAGGACCGCATGATGAGAGGCGAGCACGTTACCAACTGCGCCAATGCGGCCGGCTATTATTATTATTATTATTATTATTATTTAGAATTTTTTTTTTATTATTATTATTTTTATTATAATCTTTTTTGCTGTTTGTTATACTCCATTTTTTTAATACCGCTTTTGTAATTCATGGTAATATTTTGATGCTATTTTATTTTCATTTTGTATTCTTTTTTTACCTATTCTTTAATAACTCAATTATATTTAAAAACTATGATATTATATGTATTAGATACATTATTTTTGCACTTCATTAATATTGTTATAAGGTAAGCAGGCTTTTTTTATTGTAACTTCTACTTTTAATTTTATTGTTAACAATCTGTGTTATTGAATTTTCGTATTTTTAATTTTATTGTTTGTTTTGTAATTTACTTTTGTATATTTCTGTCGACAGACCCAGGTCTGACGGAAATTATCTTTGTAGAAAACGAAAATAAAATGAATTGAATTGAATTGAATTGAATTATTATTATTATTATTATTATTATTATTATTATTAGGCCTATTATTATTATTATTATTATTATTATTATTATTATTATTATTATTATTATTATTATTATTATTATATAATATGTACACATAATTACATAATTTTTATAAAGTAATGTAGATTAAAAAAATAGCTTTATATAATGTTTAGTTTTAGTAAATTTAGAATATAACTCCATCCCATCCGCAGGCTAGGCCTATGCGGGAGTTGGAAAATTACTTATAAAGAGATTTATTTTGTATTTTGTTCTTGATAGAATAAATCTTGTTCCAGAATTTATAAATGTACTAAGTATGATATGTTTTATAGATGTGTTTTTTATGTATTTTGTATTTTTTTCTAGATAGATAAATAAAGTATTGTTATAACTCGTTCTGGAGTGGACTTGTGAATACGACGCCAAAATTAACGTCAACAATGTCTACAGTTTACTATTTACTATTTGCGTTTAGGAGAATCGTCTAATGTATCTTCAAATAACAAAATATAACGTAAAGTTATCTACCACCAACAACAAACAAAGCCAATCGTTTCAATCTAACATTCAATAGCTAATTTATTTTTCGCAGGCTTCATTATAACACCACCTCCCTCTCAAGGATGTTGGTTCCCAATACCTTCCAGCTCTCCTTTGTACGGTGTTGTAAGGCGATCTAAATGAACCACCTTCGGCTTGGAGCGTTTGCCGACACATTGCACTAGATACAAAACATCATTAATCCACTGCACTACGACATAGGGGCCTTCCCACGGTGCCTTTAGTATCAGACGTGTTCCTTTCTTCCTTGTAGAATTGTACAACCACACCTTATCTCCAACGCAGTACCCCGATGATGTGCTGCTAGATCGTAACGACTCTTAATTTTCGCATTGGATAGATTCAGACTAGTTCACGCAAGTTGATGAATCCTTCGTAGTCGTTCTTCCACCTTACTGACGTATTCCACTGTAATGCACTGAAGCATTTGTTTGATCTGTAGGGGTACCAAATACCAAATCACACGACAGTCTAAGATCTCTTCCAAACACCATTTCTGCCGAACTCCAACCAGTCGCTTGATGAGTTGCTGAACGATAAGCCAACAAGAACATAGGCAACTTAGTATCCCAGTCCTCCTGACTCTCCAATTCAACTTGTTTCAGGTACTCTTCAAGAGTACGATAGTATCGCTCCACCATACCGTCTGATTGTGGATGTAACGGCGTTGTCCTGGTCTTCCTCATCCCCAGCAACTGACAAATTTCCTAAAGAAGTTTCGACTCAAAGTTCCTACCTTGGTCACTATATAGCTCCGAAGGGACACCGAAACGACAGATCCAATCTTGTACTAGGTGCTCGGTCACTGTAGCAGCTCCTTCGTCTCGAATTGGATACACCAGATATTTTGTTCACACACAGACCAATCGCAAAAATCATGTTTTTTCGTGATGCTTGAAAACGTGTATTTACGGTGAAAACTTGATTTAGAAAAGTTGACACTAAAACAATACTTTCTTTCCCTTTATATTCATACAGGACAAGAGGAAGTAATAATATAAGATGGTGCATTTTTTTTACGCAATGAACAAATGACTTCATTTGAGCTCTATCGGACTTCATTTAAACCTTCAGTCGCCGTGACCTACTTACCAAATGTTTTCCCATTTTCTTGCAAAACTGTGTGAGTGAAAACTTAAATAAAAGGTAAGCAGTTTAAAAACAGAAACAGTAAAATTATAAATTGCATTACTTATTTACCATAGGCTATTTAATTGAATACTAGGCCACTTACATACGTTTTCCGAACATTTTCCTGAAAAATGACAAATTGATTATTAATGAATAATTAAATTTTACTGTCCGTAAAATAATATACAGCGTAATTTTAAATGAAAGATCAGTTTTCCAAACTATAATTTCTGAATACTCATCGTTATACGAATAATCGATGTATGATTTGAAAGAGAAAATAAAAAAATTATTAAACGTCAACTAGCTTGCGCACATCCTATCCAGAAGTTAATAATGCTCCAGCTAGTGATGGACTATACCCGTGGTCACCAACTGGCGGACGCCAACTCATTTTTTGCGGACCGCGAGCTCTACAGAATGTCAAGGAAATGTAGTAAACAATGAATTAAATAAAATACACAATGGAAGTTAAGTTAAGGCGCGGTAACTACAACACATTTAACAACAAGTATTACAAACTAAACAGACAGATTTTATGTTAACAAACCAACAACTGACAACTAACATAAAAAGCTACACGTAATCGCTAATACGAGGTGCCACAATTAAGAAATGAGGCTGCATTTTTTTGCAAGATGTGACAACCCTGCAGGTTACGCTCAATCTTTGACATTGATCTCTAAGCTACTTCTAGTCCAAGCGGCACATTGATGCGACCATTCAGTCGTGAGTTGTGCTGTAGTAAGGGAACATGCGTTTTTGTCTCTCGTTACAGAAACGGAATCGTAAAATATTGCGCAATGGTCTGCCATTTCTTTTTGTGTTAATTTGGACAAGAATGCAACGAGAACATACGCTAAGCTTCAGAGGGCTTTTGGATATGAAGTTATATCAAGAGCTCAAGTTCCTTGTTGACATAAAATGTTTTGTGAAGGCAGAACGAATGTCAAATATGAAGACCGCAGTGGACGGCCATCAACCTCACGGACTGATGTCAACATGGCCAGGGTGCGTGAAATCGTACGATCCGATCAAAGATTAACCGTGAAAATGATGTCGGAAGAACTCAACATCAATCGGTAAAGATTTGTAAAATAATAACTGAAGATCTGGGTACGAGGAAAAATTTGTGAAAAAATGGTCCACAAAAATCTCACAGATCTACAGAGAGAAACACGGAAAAACTGCCACAGCCACCTCATTTACCAGATATCGCTCCATGCGACTTTTTTCAATTTCCAAGAGTCAAAATGTTGGTCAAGGGACACCATTTTCAAACAACAGAAGATGTCCTGAAAGCTGTGACGAGGATCTTGGTGGACATTCCAAAAGAAGAGTTTCAGAAACGTTATCAGCAGTAGCAGATGCGCTGGAGTAAGTATGCAAGCAGAGGGGAACTACTTTGAAGGAAATTACACTAAAGATTGCTAAAAACTTAAGTGATATTTGTTTTCACATCAGTCTCATTACTTTATTGCCGCACCTCGCATATCAATACCATTTCTAGAACAATCTGTGGATCTTCTCTGTTAGAGGCCTACCACTATTAAGTCCAGTTCCCTCTGTACCTGACATTACTACGGTAAGTACTGAACGTTATGAGAAGATGGCAGTACGGCGGTGAGGTCTAGTATGAAGGCGGTAATGGTTATTTACTATTCAACCGTCGTTCTGTTAGTAACTGTTAGCATACTGTAGGCCTATTGTTGTACATTTATAACGATATATGTAATGAATTTCCTGGAGTTAGCTGACATTACGAAATGAAGATGATATTGTAGTTTTTCTGCAGCGACAAAAAAACAGATGTCGGATTTTGGTCATTATCCCCGTCATTGCCGTAGTGGTCACGACATGCTTTCACAATTAGGGAACCGACTTCGTTGGAGTTGCGAGAAGAGAACTTGCCGAGAATATAAACACCTTCGACAGGGCACATGGTTTGAAGGTTCCAACTGACAGAAAAATTCTGAAATTTGACAGAATGAAAATGAAAACAAAAATAAAACAATAAGAATGTTTCATTTATGTTCAATGGGTGCGTGCGTGCATACGCTCACATATTGACTGCATGTGAGAAGAACACGTGGTGTGTAATGCGAAACTTTATTCAGGAGTGGGAGAACTATCTCAAGGGGAACTAAAAAAGTTAAAAGATTTGATTGCCCGTTAAAAGATTTGATGCCCTTTACGGATAGGAGCAGAATCGGCCCGCTACTAGCCTTCTCAATAACATTTCATTGTGTACTACTACTAAAACTTATAACTTTTACTTATAACTAGTACACTGGACTTGGTACATAATGAAGTGTTATTGAGAAGGCTAGTAGCGGGCCGATTCTGCTCCTATCCGTAAAGGGCATCAAATCTTAGACTAATATTGGTAGGTCTTAAAGGGCCAAACAGTAATATTGGTAGTCATATAACAGAGAAGATCCCAATCTGTTATTTATTTAATATAAAACCAAGAAGTCATTAGAACATTGTAGATTTTTACAACACTCTCCCCACGTTTATGTATGCTCTCTCTCTCTCTCTCTCTCTCTCTCTCTCTCTCTCTCTCTCTCTCTCTTTTCCTCACTCGTACTCACACTTCGCCTCTCCGCTGCTAATCTAATAATGACACGCCCACTTCGTACACATACACACATATAATATAATAAACAAATTTATATTATTTTACTAGAATTCTCTGGAATCGACTGTTTATTTTAACACAGAATATTTTTTTTATGCAGATCTTATTATTGTGTGTGGTCTGAGATGTTGGTATCTACAATAGATGGACACCACTTCCATTTCAGATTTCTTTCCGTTTGATTGCCGGGTTATTAAAGTGGAAGTGAATGAAATATGGATACATGCTATTTATAAACGGAATACAACATTTATATACTATATTTTCAAATTTTGAGATGCGTTGATTTATTTTGGTAAAATCGTGCGTCCACATAACCGCCCAATGACCCTTGCCATTTCTCCGTTATCTGGACGCCAAATTGACAAAGCGCAACTTTCCCATCGTCTCATCTCTCCCGGTACGTATTTCATTATTATCTGAGTTCACAATTTAATAAATAAAATTTAAAAAAGAATTTGGTGTAAAACACTCACACGACTTTATCTTGCCAATGTAAATAAACCCAAACAATCTAGCCTAATTTTAATCATGAGTGAATGACGATAAAAGGAAAATCATCCTCTGATCGGCTTAAAATACGGAAAATCACTAATTGATTGTAAACTAGGCTCTGTATAAGAAAATGATTGAAATAAAAGATATATATTTTTTATTTCCTGCAAATTTAATTCATACACTTCTATCATAAGATGCATTCTAAGGCCACAATATTTAAAAAATCCTATTTTTTACCAATTTTGTTGAAAAAAATACAGAAAATCACTAATTGACGCTAAACTAAGAGTTGTATCAGAAAATGTTTGGAATAAAAGTTGCAGGTTTCTTAAATTTCTACAACTTTGATTGTGTGCTTTTTCCCTACAATTGCAATCTTTAAAAAACGTTTTGCTACCAGAGCATGGCCCCCCCCCAGGAATTTCACCAGGCATGGCGCTTATCCTGTCTTGTAGAGCATAAACAAAATAGTACATGAGGCGATTTTTTAAAAATCGTGGAAGCCGTTTTTGAGAAAATAGCAAAAAAGTGAAAAATAGCACGAATAAACTACTACTTCCGGTTGACCAATTTTGATGAAAATGTTCGTGTCGGTTATCTTTGTGTTTCCGAACATAATTTTTAATTTACTACTTCATACGATATTCTTTTCTTGAAATATTTTATTGACACATACGTACAGACCAATCGCTAAATACAAGTTTTTTTGGGTTCAGGAGGTGTGAAAAAAATATTTTTTTCCCTATACTTGTATATACAATCGTATGGAGACAGAGAATGTAATAAAAATATATCAGCAATCTTACATCTGTTGAATTTCGTTAATTTTTCTCTGGTAACCCTTTACTTTGTCCTTGGTAAGTTCGTCATAATAAGATCCAAAAAAACCACTAGAGGAATACCTGAAATGAGAATGTCACATTCATTTTAAAATGATATCGATAAGTAAATAAACTTAATGGTACGTAAAATAATACAAATTGTATTAGGGTTTAAATTATTAGTAAATCTACAACGGAAAAACGCGTTTATTGTTACAATTTGTGAACTGAACGTGATATCTTGAAAAAATCGGACTGAGCCCGTATCGGGTAGAGAGGCACACGGTGTCCCATTAATAAAGTCGACTTTACTCCATACTTCTGAACATTACCACGGAGTGAAAATTATTAAAGTTATTTAAAAAATCCCGATATTATTAAACATTCGTGCGGTCCTAGTGGGTGAACAAAGGCCACCGTTGGCCGATTTTCTCCACGACCTCCTGTTTATTTACAAAATCGCTTATTAAACGCTTTTATTATTTATTTAACTTACTCTTGGATCCATCAAATCTTGCAACTTAAAATTTTAATACTTCTACCGTATCAATATGAATCAAACTTTGCACACTTGTTTATCTTCGATGACAAAACGCTGTGGAGGTGTTTGTAAAAAAAAATTTTAAAATTTAAAAAAAAATTTAAAAAACGCTTTTATTTAACAATTACTTAAAAAAATTAACTAAAAATAAAAAAATAAAAAAAATTTACAAAAAAAATTTAAAAAAAATGCGCCACGCTTTTATTTTTAACTGTAATGTCTGTGATTTTTTTTTCACCTTTATATTAAAATAATCCTAGAAAAATCTATCAGATCTACGGTATTTGATCTTTTGCGCAAGAAATTTTTAGTGTACAGTGTCTATAGGAAAATTATGAAATCCCAACTTTTCACTCCCCAAAACCTTTGATCCGCCATTTTGAAACTTTTCCGACCAGTAACCCCCAACGTATACATACAGGACGCTTCCAAAAAATTAAATCGATTTTTGACATGCTCTGGAGAAGCCAAGCAAGTAGGTGGGTGGTTCGAATTCGGTGTGCCTATAGTTCTTCAGATGGAAAATTCGAAAATTGCACAACCAAGTCTGTCGCTGAAGTTCTTGGTGTCAAAAACGGGATATTAAAATTTTAAATTGATTTATAAATTTGGTGGCACACTTTTCGGCGACCTCATTTTCGAGGCTACGTCAAAAAGAGTAAAGTGGCCTTCATTTGTTTTGACGTGTATTTATTTTGACAGTTGCATTTTACATTACTTATGTTGTCATTACCAGTTTGGGGCTAAGAAAAATACTGCACTAATTGTTTTCAGAAATTTTAATTTTAGGAATTATAATTGGATGTTTGTAATAGGGGTTTGAGTATTAAGCGTTGTTTCACGATTTCGTTAATAATTTAAATTTTTGTATCTTTTTTTATTATTTAACGCTAACACATGGCTGAAATATGAATTTTAAAAGTATATAGGTAATGTTAAAAATATGTCAGAAAAATTTAGGAAACACTGATTCTTCAATACTGACCAGTAATATTAAGGAGTGGTAGTTAAGTTTTCAATTAATAATCCGCTAAAACATTCCTAAAACACTTAGCTACACAAGGACAACGAGGACTAAAGTAGTATAGAAAAGAGAGTACTGGGAAGACCTTGACCTTTGACCTCAAAAAAAAAAAGTTGACCTTTGACCTCAAAAAAAATTTAAAAAAAATAAATAAAAAAAATTAAGTTGGCAAAGTTCCAAACTCGATTTGCTCCGCAACGGCTGGACCGATTTTGATGGGGGTGATACCCACGTGACCGGGAGATCCAGATCTACAAGATAAGCCTTAATCTGTAGCCGTATCCCCCATAGAACCTGAGATCGCTTGTAACACGTGACTTGTCGGTCGGATCAATGAGGTTTAGGTACCCGCAGGATCCGGACATTCCGTAGAACGCGTTACGTCCGGTTTTGACCGTTAGGTTCTTTCGGGATCCGAAATATATAAATTTAGGAAATTTCATTTTGGAACACCCTATGCTTTGTTTTATTTGCATTGACGTCATTCGTTTTTTTATCTATGCACGCGCCAGACTATTAATTGGGATGATGCAACTTGTTTATTGCAAATGTAAGTTTACAGTTAATTTTTCTAGATGATGCAACATATTATTCGTTAAAGTCACGAGCCGTCGAGTCAGCGATAAGTTGTTTGTTTCAATCTTAAAAACCGTCGACGTCATACCGCTTGTTATTCTCATTATGTACCGAACCGCAGACTCAGCGTTTCCAATGCATTAGCATAGGGGAATTATCTGTATAAAAGGCCGCCGATTTTCCCATCGTACCATAACTCTACTACCAGTCGTATACCGCTCTACGCTGCTAGACACTCGACACCGTTCTTCTTCTCTACCTGCTGTTAATTGAAGGTGAGTTTTATACTTTAAGCAATCAAATTGAACTTTAAATATTTTTAAATTTTAAAAGACTTTAGCACTTTTATAAAATATGCACTTTGAATCTTTTATAAAAATTAAAACCTAAAATCTGTTTATAAAATTAAGACGTAGACCCTCATACGAATTTAATGATGGGTAATACGTTGTTGGTACAGCAACAACACCAGTTTTAGCCGTTGTTGGTACAGCAACAACAACAACCGTAAAAACACCAGTTTTAGCGTTTACTATTATAAATACGGAAGAACAATTTCCATACCTAAATTAAATTGTTCTAACTGCATGTCGATAGTTTATTAACGCATGTAAAATGCTTGTACACTGAATATTTAGTCTGCTGTTTTAATCTGCAGCAACAACAACTGTTATTGACTTAAACGTAGAATTAAATAAATTTGAACTTAAAATCTTTTTATAATACGTTGTTGGTACAGCAACAACACCAGTTTTAGCCGTTGTTGGTACAGCAACAACAACAACCGTAACAACACCAGTTTTAGCGTTTACTATTATAAATACGGAAGAACAATTTCCATACCTAAATTATATTGTTCTAACTCCATGTCGATAGTTTATTAACGCATGTAAAACGCTTGTACACTGAATATTTAGTCTGTTGTTTTAATCTGCAGCAACAACAACTGTTATTGACTTAAACGTAGAATTAAATAAATTTGAACTTAAAATCTTTTTATAAAATTAAGACTTTTACTAGTTGTAAGTTGAACTTAGAACGTAGTAGTATTAAAACGAGTCTCTAATGCGTGTTTCTGTTTTTGTTCTGTTTCAGTTTAAAATCAACCATCACCACCACCACCACCGCTACCACCGCCATCACCACCAACACCAACACCACCAACAACAAGGACAACAACAACCAACAACAAAATCAATTTGTTAGATCACCAGCTCTTATTTAAAGGTTGGTCTTATTATAAATACTATACTGGAATAATAATTTACATACTAAAAATAAAGGGATATTTGTTTTAACCGCATGTGATGAGTTTAGCCAAGCGAATTCAAATAAATATTTATTTTATAAACCCTTTACTAGTCTCTAATGCGTGTTTCTGTTTTTGTTCTGTTTCAGTTTAAAATCAACCATCACCACCACCACCACCGCCAGCACCTCCATCACCACCGACAACACCAACAACACCAACAACATCAACAACAACAACAACCAGTGTTACGCGCCAGCCTTCATTTAAAGGTTAGCCTTATTTTTAAATACGATATTTGTACTAACTACATATGATTAGTTTAGCATTGTATGTAATACTGAATATTATATCATACTAATAAATTTATTAAACAGTAGCCTTTACTATAATTATACCTAAAACTTAAAGTTCGAACTTACTGTAGTAACTAAGAGAGGCAATTTATATGCTAGTGTACCGTCGAGATCTTTGATAGACGATGAACCATCGTTTTTGTTTTACAGCAAGTATGCGGTCATTGAGAGTAGTGCTCCCAAAAATACAAGGGAGGATTTGGGGGCATAGGATCTGGGCGGGGGAGATGAAGGCGCTCCTCTTCATGCCTGAGGCGGGGGATTGTATGTCGGCATGGGTAGACCGGCATACTCTTCGAGAGCTGGGGTTGTACGATGAATTCCGATTATACCTAGATTCCCGTCGATCTACAACCCCGAGAAAGACCCGGTCTAGAAGAAGAAGGAGAATGTTGAAATAGGTAATTTTATTATTTAGATGTTATGAACTTGACGGTATTCATACGACATCGCAATAAATATATTTTTTCTTTTTTGCAGTAACTCCACCATCAGCAACAACATCCCAGCATCCTCTGTCACCTCATCGTCTACCGACATCATCACCTTCTTCAACTCCATCAACAACAGTACCAGCGAGGCTTCATATCTCACCGTAAGTATTTTGTCGGCGATACAAATTAATTAAGTAATTACTAAGAGAATATCGTCAGCATAGAGAACATGGCTACAAACCTTCTATGTTTGGAAACCGCAGCCGAGACTGTGGCATATGCAGATAGAAACCTTACAAGTGACGTAGTGTTGTACAATCTGCTTTCATCCCAGCCTCCACCTACCGTTTACTCATATCTATGTGATGGATCTTAGATCCGAAAGAATATGAGAACCATAGTAGTAGGATGGATAAAAGATTTATGTCAGTACAGACGAATGTACCACAAGGTGGCTGCAGCCGCAGTGATATATTTCGACCGGTTCCTTAACCGCAAGCCTGATACTGAACCGAATGATTTACAGCTACTGGCATGCTCGTGCATGCTGATAAGTTCAAAATTTTACGAGGCGTATGGGTGCTTTACTTCTGATGAGTTGGCGGCCTCTACCGCCGATTCCTGTAGCACAGAGTCCATCCTGTAATGGGAGATGGAAGTGCTGAAAGAGCTGTCGTGGAGGGTATCTATAGTACTACCTCACGACTTTGTGCACCCGATTCTGTCTAAGATTTTCCCTACGGTAGATGTCCGAGACCTGAAGAAGGTTAGAGATATGTCTTACGATCTCCTGTTAGAGGCGGTTTGCGCCTATGATTTTAACGACATCTGCTACAGCGAACTGGCCGGCGCATGTGTATGCGTGACGTTACGCTCTTTCAGTTCGTTGAAGGTTGAAGAAGACGTAATTGCTGGGATGTTGTTATATATTGATCTATCGTATTCTATCCAAAAGGTTCTAATGCTAAATGTTCTCTGTGCAGATGAATCGTGCTCCATCCGTGTCGCGGGAATTGACAAGACTGGAAGCGGCAAGACTGTTTGACGAGGTGTTGGGGGCGGCTAGAAACATGCCGGTAATAAACTTAGACGACGAGCGACCCGAAGTCGAGTTATTACCGGCGCGACCAGCTCCTCAGCCACCCCGGCAACCAGTCGAGATGCAGCCGGAGGTCCCAGCTCCTCAGCCACCCCAGCAACCAGTCGAGATTCAACCTGAGGTCGTACATGTTCAACAGGGGATGCAATTGGTCGAACCTGCAGCGCAGCCTGTTCAACCGGCCCAGCAGGCGGCACGAGGGGAGCAACCGACCCGATTACCAACCCGAATGCTCAGTATGATAGACATATTAGTACAGTATTATACATTCGGGTTGGTAACCCTAGCGAAATGGGAGGACGCGATCGCTAGGGTGGGCGGTAGGGAACCCGACAGTTGTAAAACGCTATCCATAGGCATCGGAGAATTGTTTAAGGTCTTAAAATTGAAGATGCTCTTGCCCATCTTCAATGAGAACAACCAGATGGGTGTCTTAGAGAAGATGGACGAGAGGATAACTGCCGGGTTCCTGATGGAATGCGCACGAGCCGCGCCTGCTTCTGAGGAGAAACAGTACCGGGAGCAGGACGTCAACGATCTATGGGATCTCATGAGGGCCAGACCGGCCAAACGACCCATAACCGCTCTCTTCGAGGATGCAGGTCCCTCACGGGAACCATCATCGTACTCGGAGTCTGTAGAGCTCAAGACCGACCAGAAACATTATAATGCATGGTCGGTACCTAAGAGAGGTAAATACCTAATGAGAATAGAGCTCTATGAGACAAGCGAGATCGAGGGATTGTCCTTCGGGGACAGGTTCAAACGCGTGAAGAGCAGAGTCGAGCAAGTCGCCAACGAGGGTGATCCTCGTTTGAAGGCGGTCGATAATGTAATTCACGACACGCTAGAATCGATCTTGAGAGACCGAGGCAGCAAAAAAATCAACCGCAAAATCGCTGCGGTGAAGCCTCAGACAGAATGACGGGATGTGCATTCCATCATAGTATTAGTATTAGTATTAGTATTATATTTATATATTAATAATAGAATAAATGTATTGAACTGTTTTTCATTGTTTTCATTTCAAAGTACCATACTTTTCCCGTTAAACTAAAACATATGGTTTTGCAGGAAATATGGAAAGGCAATCCAAGCGAATCAGGTTGGATCAAGTTCAAGAGTCTGGCACCTTTTGCGTCTTGGAGAATGCGTTCGGTTGTAACCTCCAGACGTATTACTACAAGAACGCAAACGAAGAATGTAAAGACATGCCAGTGCTCCTTATCCACCTGAGGGAAGAGATGGAGTCGCTGCTCAACGAGATGTCGACCTCCCTAAGATCCTATAAATTTAATATCTTAGTGGAGTGTACGTACGAGAAGGCTACGACGGGAGAGGTGCAAGATATAGGTTTTAAGACTTCCAACACTTGCGTCTTTCCCGGGTCGGATATAGGAGCGCTTGTAGACATGTGCGTCCAAAAGCTTATAGACGAGGAGGTAGAGTTCTTGGGAAAGGGGAGCGGATGGTCTTTAGTATCTGTCGATGGGATCCTTCTCAGGATCAATCGATACAGACCGCTCAGAGGCTCGTCTTACCTTCCCCTTCCAACGTTTGTCAAGAACCGCAAAGCGGTTATCAACGTCAAGAATCGAGACGAAAGGTGCTTCAAGTGGGCTATCCTATGTAAACATGTAACAGGTCCTCACAGGGAAATGATTGACAGACGATACGACGCCCTGCTTGACAAGTACGATTTCGACATGGTAGATTTCCCCACTTCCCTCAGTCAAGTAAAGGTCTTCGCCAAGGCCAACGGGGTATCCGTCAACGTATATGGGATAGCCGAAAAAGAGGTAATAGAACCTCTAGTCGTATCAGATGTTGAAAAGGACGTCCATTTCGACCTCTTTCTCATAGCTGACGGTGATAAGCAACACTATTGTTTCATCAACAATTTTAGTCGTCTCATCAGCCCACAGCTGACAAAACATAATGGTCAAATCGATGTATGCAAGAGGTGTTTCACCTTCTACAACGATGACCCTAAGGGTCGTGAGGCGATGACAGTAGATATAAATAGAGAGTACTGGGATGACCTTGACCTTTGACCTGACGGTTCTAGGTTGACCTTAACCTTGACCTCAAAAGAAAGTTGACCTTTGACCTCAAAAAAAAAATCCCGCCAAAAAAAATATATATTTCGGCAAAGTTCCAAACCCGATTTGCTCCGCAACGGCTGGACCGATTTTGATGCGGGTGGTACCCACGTGACCGGGAGATTGAGATCTACAAGATAAGCCCTAATCCGTAGCCGTATCCCCGATGGAACCCGAGATCGGTTATGACTTCGCAACGAACGATCGGATTAGCGAGGTTTAGGTGCTCGCAGGATCGAGGCGTTCCGTAGAACGCGTTACGTCCGGTTTCGACCGTTAGGTGCTTTCGGGATCCGAACAATCGGTAATTTTGGTGATTTCGTTTCGGAACACACTGTACTTTAGTTTATTTGCATTGACGCCATTTGTTTATGTCTTTACACGCATCGACTGATTAGGCTGATGAAATCTGTTTATTTGCAACTCTCTCTTCTTTTTGGTTTGCATCGTAAGCGGTGTGGAGCTCTACAAATGGGAAGAGGATGACGAACCGGACACCGAGCATCGGAAGGCTTCTCCTCGCTCCTGTTAGTACACAACCACTCCAGTACACGATGTTTCAAGAATATAAAAAGGCAAAAAAATAATTTGTAATTTGCGTTCAATAAATGTATAAACAAAATAATGTCTTTTCCTTTCAAAATCCTTATATAACCTAGATGTAAGCAGCATCGCTCTCAGTACCATTTACGATGAGCGTGAGAAGCGGCATTGCACGCGAGCTTCACAAGCAAGCCCGCAGGAACTATCCCACGAGAAACGTAGAGCTTAAGGGTATTGACGATTTGTACCAAGCCGATCTGGTCGAGATAATCCCGTACGCCCGAGTCAATAAGGGTTACAGATATATAATGACTGTAATAAATTGTTTTTCTAAATTTGCTATCGCCGTACCGCTGAAGAGCAAGTCGGCTGAAGAAATCGTCAGCGCTCTCAGTCCCATACTGAAAAGGCATAAGATGCGACATTTTCACACTGATGAGGGCAAGGAGTGGTATAATACGTCTGTGAGGTCCTTGCTTTCCAAACACGGGATCAACCACTACTCCACTTATTCACCGAAAAAGGCCTCAATAGTAGAGCGGTTAAACAGAACGCTCAAGGAGATGATGTGGAGAAAGTTTACAGAGCGAGGCAATTATGTCTGGTTAGGTCTCCTAGACGACCTCCTGTCAGAGTATAACAATAGGCCTCATAGAACTATAGGTTTTAAGCCTGTAGATGTAAACAAGAGGAACGAAGGTGAGGTGCTAGGTAATTTATTGGCCAGTGTACATAAGAAGCGGAGTCCTCGAACCATCAAGTTCGAGTTGGGAGATAAGGTAAGGATCAGCAAATACAAAAAGACTTTTGACAAGGGGTACATACCCAACTGGACCAACGAGATCTTTACCGTAGATCGTATTTTGCCTACCTTCCCCGTCACATACACGCTCAAAGACGAGCAAGGACAGCCCATCAAAGGCAGTTTTTACACTCAAGAACTGAGCAAGACTAAATATGGAGACGTGTTCCTCATCGAAAAGGTGCTGCGGAGAAAAGGTGACAGGTTACTGGTTAGATGGCTAGGACATGATAAGAGCCACGATTCGTGGGTCGACAAGAAAGACCTTATATAAGAACGGTAAAGTCGGTTTATCCGTTACTACTGCAAAATGAAGTGCAGGGAGCAGAAAGAGAAATTGCCGGTGACTAATCTCGATCTGTTGATCGCCTCAGACTCGGCGGACGAGAAGAGAAACAGACACGGTCGTCTCTTACCGAATCTGATGAGGTGTTTGACGGTAGGGCCCTCGAATTGCGGCAAGACAAACACGATATTCAACCTGCTGTTCGACCCTAACGGGCTTAAGTTCTGCGGCGTGTACGTGTTTTCGAAATCCCTACATCAACCCAAGTACAGGTTTTTGAAACGGGTGTTTTACGGTATGGAGGGTGTAGACTATCACGAATTCAGCGACAACGCGCAAGTCCCGCCTCCGGAAGCGGTAGAGCCCAATTCCGTGATGATCTTTGACGATGTTGTATGCGAGAAACAACTCAACGTGGTAAAGTACTTTGCTATGGGGAGGCACAATAACCTGGACGTATTTTACCTATGTCAGACATACAGTAAGGCGCCTAAACAGCTCGTTAGGGATAACGCGAATTTCCTGATTATATTTCGACAGGACGAACGTAACTTGCGCCATATTTTTAACGACCACGTAGTCCCCGATATGACTTCTGAAGAGTTCAAGAATCTGTGCGGCGAGGCATGGTCTCGAAATAAAAATGGGTTTCTAGTGGTCGATAAAGAGAGCGGTATCCTCAGAGGTCGTTATAGGTTCAATTTCGATACGTTCGTTACCGAACTGCGAGATGGCCTGTCATAAGGACGATAAGGACCCGGTAGAAGCTGCTCAGTCGACTGTCCCGCTCCCCGAAGCGGCGCAGAAGCGGCGCAGTCGACTGACCTGCTAGCTGCGCAGTCGACTGCACAGTCGAATGACCTGCTCCCTAAGCTGCGCAGTCGACTGCACAGTCGACTGACCTGCTCCCTAAGCTGCGCATTCGACTGACCTGCTAGCTGCGTAGTCGACTGCACAGTCAACTGACCTGCTTCCTAAGCTGCGCATTCGACTGACCTGCTAGCTGCGCAGTCAACATCACAGCTCGATGAACTGCTCCCTGAAACTGCATATGGTCATAAATTCAGGTCGAAAGATTGTAGTTTTTATATATTGGCAGGAATCGAAGGGATCCGGTTAGAAGGTATGGGCATGGCTTCGAAGCAGGTCGACGAACAACTCGTATTGGAGATTGCGGAGCTCCAGAGGAGGATACGGGAGAAACAGTTGGCTTTGAAACGCGGCTCGATGGAGGAGGACCTTAGATTAGAGAAGCAGCTTAAGCCTGTGACCGAATCCTTATCGAAGTTTCTCGAGGTGCAGAAAACGGATACAGATCCATTTCAAGGGTCTCCAACTGCGAAGTCCTTAAAGCCCGAGGAGATAAACCAGTTGCATACTCAAAGGAATAAACAAATGGAGCATCCATCCAGTTACCCCGTTACCACTGACGAAGGTGATGATGAGGAAGATGTGGATCTCGATGATTCTTGGAAGGATCTGATGTCCGGACCGTACAGGTACGCCAATTCGAAGAGAAAGAGCGAAGAGTTAGGACCGTTGCAGGCCAAGAAGAAAACGCCCGACGAGTCGATGGATCTTGAAGACCCCTATAAATTGGAAGAGATGGATACGCATCCTAACCTCCCTTTGGAGTTCACAGAACATGACGCTACGGCCGGAGCAACCGTGGAGATGCAGGACTCGAACAGACCGCAGGCTACACCGATGAGGACTCTACCTCGCGATGAGGAATTTAGCACCCCCAGCACCGTGGAAGAGCTGTTGTCTACCCCGCTAGGTAAGGTTCGAGCCTCGGTATGGGTCAAAAACACGTTTCCCAGCCGTCTCGCGAGACGTTACATGCATGAGGCCATCACGGACACGGATAACAATACGGATTCAACTTACGGCGTACACTTCGAGGGTAACAATTTGGTGATGGGGGGACTCAACCGTACAGTTTGGACCCGACGACTCTGTGATCATCGGAGACGTATCGTATCAGGGTACTGCAGGACTGTACGAGTTGATTTTCAAAAAGAAACCTAACTCTTACGTCTACCCGAAGAAGACCTGGAAGAGTACAAAACCATCTTGGAAGCTACTAATGCACACAGAAGGAACAACTCAGCGTTCGGACAAGTGAAAGCCAACACGGGGAAAAAGTATTTAACAATCATAAGCCGGCTTTTCCCTCCGAAACCGGACCGGTCGAAGCGAGGTAAGGGCCTGAAAACACTACCTGCGATGGAGCTGAACGGAGACAGGAAGACCGAGTACGTATATTTCGACGATCCCAACGAGCTCTGCGACAGGTTGAGACTCCTCGTAGCTTCTAAAGACTCGGGCCATACGGGTCACGACAGCGAGATAAATTCTATAGTCGAAGAGCTCAAAGAGCTGGGGCTTATAAGAGGAGATCTACGTCTATAACTTTTATTCTCACCATGGACACCGGAAGATCAGTACGTCATTTTCTCACCCCTTACAGGGTGACTGCCGATGGAGATATGGACATGAGAGACCGGAGAATCTGTCGAGTAGGCGTAGCCCAGTCGTATACTGACGCGGTCAATGTTAACGAGTGCATGAGACTCATCCAAGCTTATGCCGAAGATTATGGAGTCCTCGAAGTTCACGAAGAGGGCGGCGGCGATCCATACTACGACCTTTACGGGCGCAGGACAGGATAGCGCAGTAGGAGACCCGATCGATGACGAAGACGCCGTGAACCTCAAGTACCTGAGAGAATACGTATCATCCCTCTTCGAAAAGACGAAACCTTCAGTTCCCGTCGAAGACGAACGAGTCGGCGAAGTCTTGAAAATGCGTGATGAGATTCAAAAGTTACGCAAAGAGTTGGAAGAAATAACATTCCGCTTGGAAACAAAAGAAGCTCTATAAATAGCCGGTGACTGCACCGCAGACCTCATTATAAATTTAAAATGGGGCGACGCAACACGACTCGCGGTAGAGCGCATGCAGGAGCCGGATTGGTAGGGAGCATCGCGAGCGGAGTCTTAGGAGCCGCCGAGAACGTCGTAGGAACCGTATTGAACAAAGCGATAGACGTTCTACCTGTAGAGCTTCACATACCAGGATATCAGTACTGTGGACCCGGCACAGACCTGTCGAAAAGATTGAGAACAGGAGACCCGGGCATCAACCCTCTCGACGCCGCGTGCAAACAGCACGACATAGTCTACCACAACCGCAAAGACTCGGCGGGCAGGGCCGAAGCAGACCGCGTGTTAGCAGATAGAGCCTGGGAGAGGGTGAGAGCGTCCGACTCCAGCATAGCGGAGAAAGCGGCCGCCTGGGCGGTGACCAACATAATGAAAGCTAAAAGCAAGTTCGGCGGGAGGATCAAGCGAAGGCAGACCGGGAGGTCCGTCCGTAGGAAGACCGCCCGTAGGAAGACCCCTAGCAAGACCAATCGTCGCACTACCCGACGAGGTGAGGGACTGTATTTGAGACCGTACCCTACGCAGCACGCAGGATGCGGACTAAAGAAAAAAAACTTCGTTGAAACTTCCGAACAAACCCCTGTCCGATAGTCAATTGATGGCGGCCGCCGACGCACTCGAAATCTCGAACTTTAGAGGGGTGCTTATGCGTGACACGCTTCCTCACAGACCCTACGAGAACGAATCAGCCATCGTCAACTTGGACAGCGTGAGGAACGAAGGGACCCACTGGGTATGTTACAGGAAGACCGGTGCGGTCGTAGAGAACTTTGACAGCTACGGTAACCTGAGGCCTCCCGTAGAGCTGGTAAGGTACCTCGAGAACGGAGAAGACGGGTAGAACAACATAAGATATAATTACGCCAGGAGAGAGGACTTTGATTCAGTCGTCTGCGGACATCTGTGCCTAGAGTTTCTATCGGGTAAAGATGTTGTGCCTAAGCGGTAAGAGCTCTACGATCGAGGTCGATTACTTCCCTCCCATAGACCTCGGAGAGGGTCAGTGGGAGGTAGGTCTAGTAGATTTCATGAGCTACAACAACATACCCAACGTGCGGAAAGGAGTGAACAACCTGTTTTGCTTCGGCGATGGGGAGACTGTGGTACTGCCCGAAGGCATGTACGAGATAGACGACATCCACTCCAAGATCAAATACGAGATGTTGGAGATGTACGGCGGGATGAACTGTAAAATCGGCAGCAGAGACGCGAACCGTACCGACGTAGAAGACATAGGATCCCTCAAGTACCAAAAGCTCTTGAAGGATCGGAAAAAGGAACAGAAAGGAAAAAGGGGAGAGAGACCGATTGACCCTCTCGTAGAGTTGCATAAGAGATTGGAGAATGCGGCGAAAATAAGGGCTGCGATAAGAGCGGAAGAGGAAGCGAAAAGGGCGGAAGAGGAAGCGAAAAAGGCGGAAGAGGAAGCGAAAACGGTGGAAGAGGAAGCGAAAGCGGTGAGCGACGTGATGAAGGAGACGGTAAAGGGGACAAAGACGGGCGCGGAATGTCGACCGTTGCCGAGACTCAACATGGAAGTAGACCCTACTACACTAAAGTGCTCGATATTCTGCGGAGAAAAAATAGACTTTACCGTACCCGGAACGATCAGTGAGGTGTTGGGGTTCGATCCGACGATCCTTGAGCCCAATAAATGGCATACTTCGCAGCGCCCTGTCAACATTACGGCTGTAAACGCCATCAGGGTAACGTGCAACATTGTGAGGGGCTCGTACACTAACGGAACCGAAGGACATTCGCTGCACGAGTTCTTCCCTCAAGTGGAACAGGGCTACAAGATAATCGAAGTGCCTAAGAACGTCATCTACCTGCCCGTAAACACTTCAAGGATAGGACAAGTGACCGTCTGCGTAGTGGATCAGGACGGAAGACCTATAAGCTTCCAGAACGAGATAATCAGCCTCGGGCTTCACCTCAGAAGACGGACACAATGGGATTAGTCTACTTGGAAGAGGGTTATAAAAGAACCGTGTCGGACGGAGTGAAGAACATTCGTCCTGCGGAGCCTCACCAGCCACTTCGCGACAAGAAAGAGAAGAGACTCTCCTCAGATAACGCCGCTTTTTTGAGATCATTAGGATTCACCGTGTTGGAGAAATGAGCTACATAATAGACGTGGAATCCTCTAACGCCGTGGCGGATGACGATATCATAGGCATAGAGCTGCACACTCACACTCCGTACGCATCAGCGACGTTCAACAACAACGATGAAATCAGGATCCCAGTAAACCAGCAGGATGTGCACACCCTACCTTGCGACAGCCTGCTGTACGTCGACGGAAAACTTGCGGCGTCTGATGGTACTTTGGATCCGGCCTTGGCTCTTTCAGACAACTGGCCTGCTTTCCTGTTTGAAGAGATCAGACTAGAGATGAACGGTATCGAGGTGGATAGAGTGCGCAATGTGGGTATAACGACGACTATGAAAAACATTCCGTCCTTCAGGTATGGAGAACAGAACTCTATAGACGTCGAAGGGTGGAGCAAGGACGCCGTTACGGCCATTACCATCAGCACCACCGGTCGGTTCTCGGCTCACGTACCGCTAAAGAGGATCATAGGATTCTGTGAGGATTACCGTCGCATAATAGTCAACGCCAAGCTAGAGCTTATCCTGCTCAGGTCGGCCACCGACGACCGCGCCGTGGCGACACCCGCGGGCAAGGACTACAAGCTGTCTCTCACCAAGGTGGAGTGGAAGATGCCTTACGTCAGGCTTTCCGACGAGCGCAGGCTCCCGCTGCTCAGGATGGTGGACCAGGACGCGCCTATATCGATCGCCTTCCGCAGATGGAACCTGTACGAGTACCCCGTTCTGCCGCAGAGCACCGACGTGCTATGGACCGTCAAGACCTCTTCCCAGGCGGATAAGCCTCGCTACATCATAGTAGAACTACAGACCGACAAGAAGATCAAGACTACCGTATCATCGCATTTCGACCACTGCGAGCTCCAAGACATAAAACTGTACCTGAATTCGGTGTACTACCCGTACGAAAACGCCAAGGGAGAGTACTCACTCTTCTACGAAAACTTTAAGCGCTTCCACAAGGTCTACTACGGAGGACAATCCAATCAACCCCTCATCGATTTTACGAGCTTCAAGACTAAAGTCCCGCTCTTCTTTATAGACTGCTCGAAGCAGAACGAGTCGCTCAACACCGGCGCCATTGACATCAGAATCGAGATCAAGTGCAAAAACAATATCCCTGCCAATACCTCCGCCTACTGCCTGATAATCACAGATTGCGTCATGCAATATCATCCGTTAACAGGGACCGTCAGAAGGACGTAGTAACCAGTCTGTATCGCGTCTCGGCACGGGTCACACTATGTCTTCCTTCATTGTAGATTTTCGCACCATCAAGCCATCCGATCATGAAACGGTCATCAAAGAGCTGGCCGTACTGTCGGTAGACGGTAGCCGCAGGCATCATTACCTCTTTAAACCGCCCTACGACTACAACAGCATAATCACCATATCGAAGAAGAGGTGCATCCGGGATGATCAGGACAGAATAGGGATACGGTGGAACAGCGGGTTCGTCAACTACACCCGGCTGTACGACTTGCTGACCGAGTCGGCATCAGGAGGGAACATCTACGTCAAAGGAAAAGAAGCGGTAAAGGTCCTAGATAGAATTTTGCTGTGCAGCGAATTGAAGATTTTGGACCTAGACGACTACGGATGTCCTGCCATAGATCATCTGACACATACGTACGAGGTCGACTGTCAATGTCCGTTTTCTCACCCGGACTGCTCCATCAAGAGGGCTGAGGTGATGAGGATGTGGTGGAAAGAAAACAATGCAGTCTTCAACACCATCGAGAAAGTAGGAAAGAGCATAGAAATGGCGCTGCGTTCAGGGTTCAACAATTCCGGGCCGGACGTACTCCGCTACTTACCTAAGGAGTTTCTCTTCAAACATTATGGCAACTGCATATCTATGATTTACAAAGACTTGCCGACATACCTCAAGAACGATAAAGAACTTCTCTTGGAGATGCCCTGCGAAGAACACGCTCAACAGGAGAGCGACGACGGCGAAGACGAATGGACCATTACCAAGAAGAGAAAACACTGCATGCAATGCAGTTTTAACTGTTGCGTCAGCCAGTAAAGCCGCGTATTGTATCCACGAGTTTTATTCTTCATGTACGGCTGTACTTAGAGTCTGAACCATTGTAATTTAGTTATAACGTTTTGATTTCAGAATATATGTATTAAACTTATTTTCAAAACGTGTCATCATTTCAACACCTTTACACCTGTAGATATAAGTTTTGCTAAAGCCGAAGGCTTTCTCGGTCGTGAAGCGAAAGCGCAGCACGACGACAGGATCCCTTCGGGAATCGGAACTCGACTTCCCGCTTCAGGTATTTCAGATACTTGCAGAGGTTTAGGTTTCAAGAAATAAAAGACAGATTCATAAAAGAATAAAACATTTATTGTTACGTTATGATGAGGGTGAGAATGAATACAATAATGGCGGTGCGATAATAATACAATGAACTATAAACTAGTAATACTGATGTGACGATGGTCGGATACAGTAAACTCGTCGACATGTGCTAGAAGAAGACTAACCTATAATTTCTTGGAGCTCCTGCGGAATGTTCCTATGTCCGTATGCTAAGGTGCGGATGGCATCTACGGCGACGCGCTTATCATCGTAGTTGCACAGCGCAAGCTTGCTCGTCAATACAGTGCTGACTACATGCTTGCGGGATTGAAACAGCTTCATGTCCCTGTACAACCACAACGAGGGATCTTCGAGACACTTTCTGTAGTCGTCGAACGTGATGTCTTTGCGGACCACGTTCTTTTTGACGCCTTTAGCCTTCTTCTTGACAATACCCTCGCCAGTCCTGAAAGTGTACAGTTTTGCTCTCATCCCTATAAACTCTGCGATGGGGATGCCGTTGCACTCGTCTTTGAACTTGCCGATACGGGATGTATTTTGTAGTTGACCCGTCGCTTCCCGACGACATCGCCCAGTTAGTGCCGAAAACGCCCTTGCTTTATAGAGGCCCTGACGCGACCGATCATTTTATGCGGGCACTGAAAGAAATAGTCGAACGGGTAGCTGCTGCGTCGGACCGAAACGTTCCTATGGTCTTTACGGCTCAGGACGAGCTTTCGTTCAAAGCTGCTACGAGTTGTCAGATGTGCGATGTAGCGTTCGGGCCTGAGGTGAGACCCAACAGGGATCATTGTCATCTGACTGGAAAGTATAGGACCGCTCTCTGTTCAAAATGCAATCTGATGAGACAGAACCAGAAGTTCATACCCGTCTTTATCCACAACTCGTCCAATTACGACTCTCATTTCATAGTCAGACAGCTCGGCTATGATGAGAAGAGGATATCAGTCATCCCCAATTCCACCGAGAAGTACGTCTCCTTCTCCAAAAACATCACCAAGACGCTAGCTGTGAGGTTTGTAGACACGTTTAGGTTTATGGCAAGCAGCCTGAGCGCCTTGGTGGAAAACCTCCCTCCGGAAGGCTTTACCCATACCGAGTCTTTCTTTGACGGACCGCAGCTGTCCCTGGTGAAGAGGAAAGGCGTGTACCCTCACGAGTACACCGACTCTTGGGAGAGACTTGAGGAGACGGAATTACCTCCTCAGGAAGCATTCTACAGTAGCCTGACCGGGGAGCACGTTTCAGACGACGATTACCGTCAATGAGAATAACAAGCGGTATGACGTCAACGGTTTTTTAATATTGAAACAAACAACTTATCGCTGACTCGACGGCTCGTGACTTTAACGAATAATATGTTGCATCATCTAGAAAAATTAATTGCAATAAACAAGTTGCATCATCTAGAAAAATTAATTGCAATAACAAGTTGCATCATCCCAATCAATAATCTGGCGCGTGCATAGATAAAAAACGTATGACGTCAATGCGAATAAAACAAAGCATAGGGTGTTCCAAAACGAAATTTCCTAAATTTATATATTTCGGATCCCGAAAGAACCTAACGGTCGAAACCAGACGTAACGCGTTCTACGGAATGTCCGGATCCTGCGGGTACCTAAACCTCGTTGATCCGACCCACAGGTCAAGTGTTACAAGCGATCTCGGGTTCCATCGGGATTACGGCTACGGATTAAGGCTTATCTTGTAGATCTCGATCTCCCGGTCACGTGGGTACCACCCGCATCAAAATCGGTCCAGCCGTTGCGGAGCAAATCGGGTTTGGAACTTTGCCAAAATATTTTTTTTTTTGGCGGGATTTTTTTTGAGGTCAAAGGTCAACTTTTTTTTCTTTTTTTTTGAGGTCAAGGTTAAGGTCAACCTAGAACAGTCAGGTCAAAGGTCAAGGTCATCCCAGTACTCTTTTTATATCTACTGATGACTGTTCACAGGGAGTACTGTGTGGACAATCCGCCATGCAGGATCACCCTACCCAAACCTAATGATGACGGTACTCCTCCTGTGATGAAATTCAAAAATTACCATCATATATTCCCAGTCCCTATAGTAGCGTATGCAGACTTTGAGTGTATACTGGAACCTACCGAGGGCTATCTCCCCAAACCGTCATCTTCTTTCACTATAGCCACGGAGCGTCACGTCCCCATGAGCTATGGGATGTACTTCGTGGTCGACCCGACTCTACCTGAAGACATTAGAGAATTAGTCCCTAAAACCCCTATGCTTTACCGCGGTCTCAACGCTACCGAGCACTTTATGCGTACTCTAAAAGACATAGTGGAGCGGGTAGCCGCAGCGTCGGACCGTAACGTTCCTATGGTCTTTACAACACAGGACGAGTTATCGTTCAAAGCCGCCATAAGATGCCAGATGTGCGACGTGACGTTCGGACCTCAGATGAGACCAAACAGAGACCACTGTCATCTGACCGGTAGGTACAGGGCCGCCCTCTGTTCGAAATGCAACATGTCGAGGCAGAACCAGAAGTTCTTGCCCGTCTTCATCCACAACTCCTCCAATTACGACTCGCATTTCATAGTCACACAGCTCGACTATGACGAGAAGAGCATATCTGTAATACCTAATTCTACGGAGAAGTACGTTTCCTTCTCCAAAAACATAACCAAGACGCTAGCCGTGAGGTTTGTCGACACTTTTAGGTTCATGGCCAGCAGCCTGAGCGCTCTGGTAGACAACCTCCCTCCCGAAGGCTTCGCCCATACCGAGTCTTTCCTTGACGGGGCACAGCTGCCCCTAGTGAAGAGGAAAGGCGTGTACCCTTACGAGTATACCGACTCATGGGAGAGACTCGAAGAGACGGAACTTCCACCTCGGGAAGCATTCTACAGCAGCCTCACCGGGGAGCACATTTCAGACGATGACTATCGTCACGCCCTGAAAGTGTGGGACAGTTTTAACATCCGTACGCTGGGTGAGTACTCTGACTTGTACCTCAAGTGCGACGTCCTCTTGTTGGCTGACGTCTTTGAGAATTTCAGGTCTCTATGCAGGAAAGAAATACGGGCTCGATTGCGCCCATTACTTTACTGTCCCAGGTTTCTCTTTTGACGCCATGTTGTATAAGACCCGAGTGGAGCTGGAACTCATAACGGACTATGACATGTACATGTTCTTAGAACGAGGAATCCGAGGAGGAATCTCTGTTTGCGTCAAGAAACACGCCAAGGCCAACAATCCCTATGTGTCGGGTTACGACCCTGAACTGCCCTCCAACTACCTCATGTATGTAGATGCCAATAACCTATATGGTTAGGCGATGAGTGGGAACCTCCCGTACAAGGATTTTTACTGGATCGAGGATGAAGAGTGAAAGAACAGGTTAGTTTCGAATTTAAGTGTCATCCCGGACGATTGTCCACTAGGTTTCATCCTCGAGGTAGATGTGTAATATCCTACGGACGCTGAGACGCAAGACTGTCACAACGACCTTCCGTTCATGGCTGAAAACGCGACCCCTCCCGGAGCAAAGACCCCCAAACTTTTGTCGACTCTACAGAACAAGAAGCGGTACGTATACCATTACGCCCTACTTAAGCAGGCCATGGCACATGGTCTAAAGGTGACCAAAGTCCACAGAGTCCTCCAATTTCAACAGTCTGCATGGCTCAAGCCTTACATAGACTTGAATACCTGCTACAGACAGTCTGCCCGAAACGCCTTCGAGAAGGACTTCTTCAAGCTGTTGAACAATGCCGTCTTCGGCAAGTGTATGGAGAACGTCCGTAAACGCATGAACTTGGAGCTGGTAAGCAGCACTAAGAGGTTGTCGAAGCTGATCACCAAGCCCTCTTTCAAGGACAGGATCATATACGACGAGTCGCTATGCGCTGTCGAGCTGTCCAAGACCTCGGCCCATTTAGATAAACCTATTTACGTAGGCGCTACAGTCCTGGACTCCAGCAAAACCCTCATGTACATGGATACAGACAGTTTCTTTTATGACATCGAAACCCCTGATTTTTACCGCGACGTGCAAGAACCTGAATTTCATACATTCTTCGACACCTCCGGCTACCCTAAGACCCACCCGTGCCATTCCATGACCAACAAAAAAGTGCTCGGGAAGTTCAAAGACGAGTGCAACGGTATCCCGATCGCCGAGTTCATAGGTTTGAGAGCGAAACTCTACACCTTCAGGACTGGCGAGGGAGATATCCGGAAGAAGACCAAAGGCGTCAAAAAGAATGTGGTCAAGAAAGACATCACTTTTGACGACTATAGAAAGTGCCTCGAAGACCCCTCGTTGTGGCTGTACAGGGAAATGAAAATGTTTCAATCCCGCAAGCATATAGTCAACACCATTGTGACTAGCAAGCTTGCGCTGTGCAACTACGACGACAAGCGCATCGCCGTAGATGCCGTCCGCACCTTGGCGTACGGACACAGAAACGTCCCGCCTGAGCTCCGTAACGTTTTAGGTTAGGTTGTATCCCTCCCGCACATCCCGTTAATCCCCGCATATGTCTACTAGCCGACTTTATCCGACCTCTAAACGTCGAACCGCACCAGTATTGGAGTTTACGCCGCATCAGTATTATTAGTTGTAAGAACATAGTTATACCGTTATATAATGATGTATTTTGTTATTAGTCGAGGTGCTAGTGAAGGTTAGGGCTGAACCGTAGGTACTCGAGCCGCATTACGTGATTGGATATGTTTACGCATATAGTTTTAAAAATTCTTATTTTATATTTCAGACATATAAAAATGTGCTTTCACAAACCGATGCCTGAGGTTGTGAGCATTTTTGGAAACGTGGAGACGGACGAGGAGATTGAAGATGAACAGGGTGAGGAGGTATGCGAGCAGTGCGAGGAGTTAAACGACGGAGAGGGGACGGCCTTTATTATAGATCTTCACGAGCTTCAGGACGATCTAGACGAGCCTGAAGACATCGGCGAAGACGCCCATCAGTTTCTTCAGGAACTAAGGGTGCTGTTCCCCTCGTACTCTTACGAGATGTTGTATCCGCTAGAGAGTATGGTCCCATGCGCCGTCCATATACGTACAGATGCTTTGACTTCCATAAGTCATATCTACCATTCTGTCCATGATAGGTGGCCTCAGTGCGTACCGTACGTCTCCTGCTTGACCTGAGCCGTTCGCACATTTCCTGGCAATCAGTAGTATGATACCATGTCTATTTTTGTTGTAGGCCATGTACATCGAGAGGAAACAACCAAAGATGTTTACAATCGAGGAGGTAGAAGCTGAGATGACTGAGGATTCGGTGGCGGGTGACGACGTCTTGTCGATCGGGACGGTCGCAGTCGAAGAGGCCGACATGGACTTGACGGCGTATGAGTCCAAGGACGACCTCGTAGACTCTGAGGACGAGGAAGTGTCCATGGACGACCTCGTAGACTCTGAGGACGAGGAAGTGTCCATGGACGACCTCGTAGACTCTGAGGACGAGGAAGTCTGCCACATGTGTCAGAACGTAGGGAACGAATTCGGATTTTCCTTTCAAATATGTATCGAAGAAGTAGAGGACCTCAGACAGGCCGGAGACTTCTATCGATTTCTCATGAGTACCTTTTTCGACTGTCGCGTAAACCCCATTTATATAAATAGTAATTATGCAAGGTTTGAGGAAACCGAGTGCGGCCCTATACATTTCCCGTCCCACATGGTGATTGATGTAGAGGAAGGCGCGCATGCGCGAACCATATATCACGCAATCCACGATCGATGGCCGCAGTTCGTTCCCTATGTCCCCTAATCCCATATATGTATAATAATCCCTCAAGCCCTATGTCCCCCTAATCCCATATATGTATAATTATCCCTCAAGCTAAACTGCAGCGGAATACATGATAACTTTATCATAAGCGAATTGCAGTGTTGTAAGTATTAAGAGCTCATCGCCATACATGTATTCGTTTTCATCTTCATCGTCATCATCTTATATATCAATAAATGGTATGTTCCGCAATGAGTTAGTCTTTTCATTTCTCCAATACTAAACCACCTATAGTACCTAAAATACATGCAGACAGGATCGGTGCTCGATTCCTAGGAGGGTCTGTCCCCCGACAGATCCTCGCATCGTGCTGCGCTTTCGCTTCACGATCGACAAAGCCCTCTGGCTTTGGCAAGACTTATATTTAAGGGTGAGAAGGATGTTGAATAAAAACAAGTTCGAATAGAGTTGATACATATATTCTGAAATCAAAGTACTAGACTAATGTTACAAAAGTTCAGACTCTACAAGCAGCCGTACATGACGGAAAAACGAATCGAGGTTACAAGACGCGGCTTTACTGGCTGACGCGACAGTTAAAACTGCATTGCATGCAGTGTTTTCTCTTCTTGGTAATGGTCAATTCGTCTTCGCCGTCATCGCTCTCCTGTTGAGCGTGTTCTTCGCAGGGCATCTCCGACAGTAGTTCTTTATCATTCTTGAGGTATGGTGGTAAGTCGTTGTATACGGCGGATATGCAGTTGCCGTAATTGTCCAAGAGAAACTCCTTGGGTAAGTAGCGGAGGGCTTCCGGCCCTGGGTTGTTGAAGCCCGAGTCCAACACCTTTTTTATGCACTCCTCTACTTTGTTTACCGTGTCGAAGACGACGCTCTTTTCTTTCCACCACGCCTTCATCACCTCGGCCTTCTTGAGGGAGCAGTCCGATTGGGAAAACGGGCACTGGATGTCTGACCCGTGCATATACATGAGGTGTTCGACCGAGGGACAGTCGTAGTCGTCGAGGTCTGAAATCTTTAGGTCGTCGCACAACAATAGCCCCTCTAAAGTCTTCTTGTTCTCCTTTCCTTTGACAAATATCTTCCCGCCAGACACGGCCCCCGTCAGCAAGCGGTAGAGCTGTGTGTAGTCGACGAACCCGCTGTTCCATCGTATCCCGATTCTGTCTTGACCTTCCCAGATGCGCGTCTTCTTGGACGGTGTGATTATGCCGTAAAAGTCGTAAGGAGGCTTGAACAGATAATGATGCTTGACGCTACCTTCTACCGAGAGGACTACCATCTCCTTGATGATCGTCTCGTAATCTGAAGGTCTGATGACCTGAAAATCTACAATTAAAGAAGGCATGTTGTTGCGCACGACGAGACCTAGCACACACTGGCTAATTTATCCTCCTGACGGTCCCTGTTAAAGGCGAGTACTGAAGGATGCAATCTGTGATTATCAAGCAATAGGCCGTCGTATTGGTAGGGATGTTGTTTTTACACCTGATCTCGATCCTGATGTCTATGGCGCCGGTGTTCAGCGACTCGTTCTGCTTCGAGCAGTCGATAATGAAGAGGGGGACTTTGGTCTTGAAGGTCGCGAAATCGATTAGGGGGTGGTTGACCTGCCCTCCGTAGTAGACCTTATGGAACCGCTTAAAGTTTTCGTAAAACATCGAGTACTCTCCCTTGACGTTTTCGTACGGGTAGTACACGGAATTGAGGTAGAGTTTGATGTCCTGGAGCTCGCAGTGGTCGAAATGAGATGATACCGCCGTCTTGGCCTTCTTGTCCGTCTGCAGTCCTACTATGACGTAGCGGGGCTTATCCGCCTGGGAGGAGGACTTGACGGTCCAGATCACGTCGGTGCTCTGCGGTAAGACGGGATATTCGTACAGGTTCCATCTGCGGAAGGCCATCGATATGGGCGCGTCCTGATCCACCATCCTGAGCAACGGGAGTCTGTGCTGGTCGGAAAGCCTGACGTGAGGCATCTTCCACTCCACCTTGGTAAGTGTCAGCTTGTAGTCCTTGCCTGCGGGTACCGCCACGGTGCGGTCGTCGGTAGCCGACCTTAGCAGGATAAGTTCCAGCTTGGCGTTGACTATTATGCGGCGGTAATCCTCGCAGAATCCCATGATCCTCTTCAGCGGAACGTGAGCCGAAAGCCTACCTGTGGTGCTGTTGGCGATAGCCGTTACGGCGTCCTTGTTCCACCCTTCGACGTCTATAGAGTGTTGTTCCCCGTACCTGAAGGACGGAAAATTTTTCAAGGCCGTCGTTACGCCGACGTTTCGCACCCTGTCCACTTCGATACCGTTCATCTCCAGCCTTATCTCTTCAAACAGGAAAGCAGGCCAGTTGTCAGAAAGAGCCAGGGTCGCATCCAAAGTACCATCAGGCGCCGAAAGTTTCACGTCCACAAACAGCAGGCTGTCGCAAGGTAGGGTGTACACGTCCTGTTGGTTCACGGGTATCCTTATCTCGTCGTTGTTGTTGAAAGTCGCTGACGCGTACGGAGTGTGAGTATGCATCTCCATGCCTATGATGGCATCGTCCGCTACGGCGTTAGAGGATCCCACGTCTATTATATAGCTCATTTCTGCAGCACGACGAAACCCAACGATCTTAGAAAAGCAGCGTTATCTGAGGAGAGTCTCTTATTTTTCACTTCACCAAGTGGCGGGTCGAGCTCTACAGGACGAATGTTCTTCGCTCCGTCCGGTACGGTTCTTTTATAACCCTCTTCCAGGTAGACTAACCCCATCGCGTACGTCTTTTAAGGTGAAGCCTGAGGCTGATGACTTCGTTCTGAAAGCTTATCGGTCTTCCGTCCTGATCCACCACAGAGACGGTCAGTCTTCCTATCCTCGAAGTGTTTACGGGCAGGTAGATGACGTTCTTGGGCACTTCGATTATCTTATAACCCCGTTCCACCTGCGGGAAGAACTCGTGCAGGGTATGTCCTTCGGATCCGTTAGTGTACGAGCCCCGCACGATGTTGCAAGTCAACCGGATGGCGTTTACGGCCGTAATGTTGACGGGATGCTGCGACGTGTACCATTTATTAGGTTCGAGGATCGCCGCATCGAACCCCAGCACCTCTCTGATGGTTCCGGGTACGGTAAAGTCTACCTTTTCTCCGCAGAATATCGAGCACTTTAGAGTGGTGGGGTCTACGTTCATGTTAAGTCTTGGGAGCGGTCGGCATTCCGTCTTTGATCCCTTTGCCGTCTCCTTCTTCGCATCGCTTATGGCTTTCGCTTTCGCTTTCGCTTCCTCCTCCGCCCTTTTCGCGGCCCTTATTTTCGCCGCATTCTCCAATCTCTTATGGACCTCTACGAGAGGGTCGGTACTCGATCTCTCTTTCCTTTTTCCTTTCTGCTCCTTTTTCCGCTCCTTCAAGAGCTTTTAGTACTTGAGGGATCCTGCGTCTTCAACATCGGTACGGTTATCGTCTTGCTCCGCGTCTCTACTGCTGCCACAGTTCGCTCCGCCGTACATCTCCAACATCTCGTATTTGATCTTTGTATGGATGTCGTCAATCTCGTACATGCCTTCGGGCAGCTCCACCTTCATCCCGTCGCCGAAGCAGAACAGGTTGTTCACCCCTTTCCGTACGTTGGGTATGTTGTTGTAGCTCATGAAATCTACTAGACCTATCTCCCACTGACCCTCTCCGTGGTCTATGGGAGGGAAGTAATCGACCTCGATCGTAGAGCTCTTACCGCTTAGGCACAACATCTTTACCCGATAGAAACTCTAGGCACAGATGTCCGCAGACGACTGAATCAAAGTCCTCTCTCCTGGCGTAATTATATCTTATGTTGTTCTACCCGTCTTCTCCGTTCTCGAGGTACCTTACCAGCTCTACGGGAGGCCTCAGGTTACCGTAGCTGTCAAAGTTCTCTACGACCGCACCGGTCTTCCTGTAACATACCCAGTGGGTCCCTTCGTTCCTCACGCTGTCCAAGTTGACGATGGCTGATTCGTTCTCGTAGGGTCTGTGAGGAAGCGTGTCACGCATAAGCACCCCTCTAAAGTTCGAGATTTCGAGTGCGTCGGCGGCCGCCATCAATTGACTATCGGACAGGGGTTTGTTCGGAAGTTTCAACGAAGTTTTTTTTCTTTAGTCCGCATCCTGCGTGCTGCGTAGGGTACGGTCTCAAATACAGTCCCTCACCTCGTCGGGTAGTGCGACGATTGGTCTTGCTAGGGGTCTTCCTACGGGCGGTCTTCCTACGGACGGACCTCCCGGTCTGCCTTCGCTTGATCCTCCCGCCGAACTTGCTTTTAGCTTTCATTATGTTGGTCACCGCCCAGGCGGCCGCTTTCTCCGCTATGCTGGAGTCGGACGCTCTCACCCTCTCCCAGGCTCTATCTGCTAACACGCGGTCTGCTTCGGCCCTGCCCGCCGAGTCTTTGCGGTTGTGGTAGACTATGTCGTGCTGTTTGCACGCGGCGTCGAGAGGGTTGATGCCCGGGTCTCCTCTTCTCAATCTCTTCTGCAGGTCCGTCCCCGGTCCGCAGTACTGATAGCCCGGTATGTGGAGTTCCACGGGTAAAACGTCTATCGCTCTGTTCAAAGCTGTCCTCACAAGGTTCTCTGCAGCTCCTAAGACTCCGCTCGCGATGCTGCTTACCAATCCGGCTCCTGAATGCGATCTGCTGCGAAATGTGTTGCATCTCCCCATTTTAAGTTCGGAATGAAGCTCGAGGAGCCGTTTTTCTTTATTTATGGCGCGCTTTTTCCCTCCAGACGTGACGCTACGTCCTCAAACTCTTTGCGCAGCTTTTGGATCTCATCGCGCATTTTCAAAATTTCGTCGACTCGCTCGTCTTTGACGGGATCTGAAACTTTCATCTTTTCGGCGTGGGAGGAAAGGTACTCTTTCAAGTACTTGAGGTTGACGGCGTCTTCTTCATCGATCGGGTCTCCTACTTGCGCCATCCTGCGACCGTAAAGGTCGTAGTAAGGTTCGCCACCGCCCTCCTCCAAGACCTCGAGGACTCCGTAATCTTCAGCATAAGCTTGGATGAGCCTCATGCATTCGTTGACGTTGACTGCGTCCGTATATGACTGGGCTACGCCTACGCGACAGATTCTCCGGTCTCTCATGTCCATATCTCCATCTGCGGTAACCCTGTAAGGGGTGAGAAAACGACGTACGGATCTTCCAGTGTCCATAGCGAGAATGAGGGTCACAGACGTAGGTCTCCTTTTATAAGCCTCAGCTCCTTGAGCTCCTCAACTATTGAATTTATCTCGCTGTCGTGACCCGTATGACCCGAGTATCTAGACGCTACGAGGAGTCTAAGCCTGTCGCACAGCTCGTTGGGATCGTCGAAATATACGTACTCAGTCTTCCTGTTTCCGTTCAGCTCCATCATAGGCCCGGCTCGTATACCCTTACCGCGCTTCGGCCGGTCCGGCTTCGGAGGGAAAAGCCGGCTTATGATTGAAACGTACTTTTTCCCTGTGTTGGCCTTCACTTGACCTAGCGCTGAGTTGTTCCTTCTGTGGGCGCTTGTGGCGACCAATAAGTTTTTGTACTCCTCCAAGTCTTCTTCCGAGTAGATGAACGGGTCGGGTTTCCTTTTGAAAATCAGCTCGTACAGACCAGGCGTGCCTGGGTACGATACGTCTCCGACGATTATCGATTCGTCGGGCTTGAGTTGTACCGTAGAATCACCCATCACCAATTCGCTGCCTTCAAAGTGTACCCCGTATGTAGAATCCGTATTGTTGTCGGAGTCGGTGATGGCCTCATGCATGTACCGACGGGCTAGACGTCCGGGAAACGTGTTCTTGACCCATATGGAAGCCCTGACTTTTCCTAGCGGCGTCGAAAGCAGCTCCTCTATAGTGGTAGGCGTGCTAAACTCCTCCTCCTCGCGAGGTAGCTTCCTCGTCGGGGTGGCCTGCGGTCTGGAAGCGTCCCTCATCTCAGCGGAATTCCCGACAGTTGCATCATCCTCCGTGAACTCCACTGGGAGGCTGACGCTCGTATCCATCTCTTCCATCCTATGGGGGTCTCCCGCATCCATCGGTTCGTCCGCGGTCTTCTTCTTAGTATGCAGAGGTCCGAACCCGTCGCTCCCCCTCTTCAGATTGGAATGCCTGTAGGGTCCGGTCATCAGATCCTTCCATGAGTCGTCGATACTTTCACCTGCGACTCTGTCTTCTTCGTCATCATCATCATCGTCAAGAGCTTCAACCCGTCTAGAATACCGCTTTTCAGGTTTCGTCCTAACAGGCTTCAATGGCTCCCTACGCTTTACTCCTTTCAACGGTTCGCTCGTTGAGGAAGGGTCGGTCTCGGCTTTCTTCTCGTTCAACAGCTTCGATAAGGGGTCGGTTAGCGGTTTGAGCTGCTTCTGTATCCTGAGATCTTCCTCAGTCAAGCCATGCTTCAGAATTAGCTGCTTCTCTCTTATCCTCCTGCGCAACTCTGCGATCTCCAGCACTAGATTCTCGTCGACCTGTCTCGAAGCCATCACCTCGTCTATTAACGCAGTCCCCTTTCCACTACCGTCAATATATACACGACCTGCGACTGTACAGCTTTTTCCTGCTTATTCCTGCTAGCTGCGCAGCTTTTTCCTGCTTATTCCTGCTAGCTGCGCAGCTTTTTCCTGCTTATTCCTGCTAGCTGCGCAGCTTTTTCCTGCTCGTTCCTGCTAGCTGCGCAGCTTTTTCCTGCTCGTTCCTGCTAGCTGCGCAGCTTTTTCCTGCTTATCCCTGCTAGCTGCGCAGCTTTTTCCTGCTAGCTGCGCAGCTTTTTCCTGCTAGCTGCGCAGCTTTTTCCTGCTAGCTGCGCAGCTTTTTCCTGCTTTTTCCTGCTAGCTGCGCAGCTTTTCCCTGCTAGCTGCGCAGCTTTTTCTTGCTTATTCCTGCTAGCTGCGCAGCTTTATCCTGCTGTGTGTCGGTCGAAACGGGTCGCAGTTCGGTGACGAACGTATCGTAATTAAATCTATAGCGACCGCTGAGGGTTTTTCTCTCTTTGTCGACTACCAGAAACCCGTTCTTGTTTCGAGACCATGCCTCGCCGCACAGATTCTTGAACTCTTCAAAAGTCATATCGGGGACTACGTGATCGTTAAAAATATGGCGTAGGTTGCGCTCGTCCTGACGGAACACGAGTAAAAAATTTGCATTATCCCCTAACGAGCTGTTTAGGCGCCTTACTGTATGTCTGACATAGGTAAAATACGTCCAGGTTGTTATGTCTCCCCATAGCAAAGTACTTTACCACGTTGTGTTGTTTCTCGCATACAACATCGTCAAAGATCATCACGGAATTGGGCTCTACCTCTTCCGGAGGCGGGACTTGCGCGTTGTCACTGAATTCGTGATAGTCTACACCCTCCATATCATGAAACACCCGCTCCAAAAACCTATACTTGGGTTGGTGCAGGGATTTTGAAAATACGTACACATTGCAGAACCTCAGCCCGTTGGGGTCGAACAGCAGGTTGATTATTGCGTTTGTCTTGCCGCAATTCGACGGTCCTACGGCCAAACATCTGATACTATTCGGCAGGAGGCGACCGTGTCTGTTTCTCATTTCGCCTATTTCTCCCGACTCGATAAGCACATCTAAGTTGACGACAGGGAGTTTCTCTTTCTGCTCCCTACACCTCATTTTGCGCTAGTAACTGTTAAACCTACATTACAGCTCTTATATAAGGTCTTTCTTGTCGATCCATGAATCGTGACTCTTGTCATGCCCTAACCACCTGACCAGCAACCTGTCACCTTTTCTCCTCAATACCTTCTCGACGAGGAATACGTCACCGTATTTCGTCTTGCTCAGTTCTTGGGCGTAAAAACTACCTTTGATCACAAGTCCTTTTTCGTCTTTGAGCGAGTATGTGACGGGACGGGTGTGCAAAATACGATCTACGGTAAACACCTCATTGGTCCAATTGGGTATGTAACCCTTGTCGAAAGTCTTTTTGTACTTGCTGATCCTGACCTTATCTCCCGGCTCAAACTTGACGGTTTGGGGAGCGCGTTTCTTACGAGTATTGGACAATATATTTCTTAGCACCTCACCTTCGTTCCTCTTATTTACATCTACAGGTTTGAAACCTATAGTCCTGTGAGACCTGTTATTGTACTGAGACAGGAGGTCGTCTAAAAGACCTACCCAAACGTAATTGCCCCGTTCTGTAAACTTTCTCCACATCATCTCCTTCAGCGTCCTGTTGAACCGCTCTACTATCGAGGCCTTCTTCGAAGAGTAAGTGGAGTAGTGGTTGATCCCGTGCTTGGACAGCAAGGACCTCACAGACGCGTTATACCACTCTTTACCCTCGTCGGTATGAAAATGGCGCATCTTGTGTTTTTTCAGTATGGGACCAAGAGCTCTAGCGACTTCTTCAGCCGTCTTGCTCTTGAGCGGTACGGCAATAGCAAATTTAGAAAAACAATTTATTACTGTCATTATGTATCTGTAGCCCTTATTGACTCTGGCGTATGGGATCATCTCGACCAGATCGGCCTGATACAAGTCGTCGATACCCTTCAGCTCTACGTTTCTAGTGGGATAGTTCCTGCGGGCTTGCTTGTGAAGCTCGCGAGCTATACCACTTCTCAAGCTCATCGTGCGTTGCACTGAGAGCGACACTGCTTATATCTAGGTTAAATAAGGATTTTGAAAGGAAAAGACGTTATTTTTATATACATACATTTATTAATTAAATATTACAGCCTTCGATTTTTTATTTAACAACTGACAATATGAAGAAGCCTAGATCGACCACCTTCGGTTTATTCTCTTGCGAGTTTTTCTTCTTCTATTTACTAACGGACAATATGGCGAAGCCTTCCTATGTTCGGTGTCTGGATCGTCGTCGACTCGCCATTGATATAGCTCTACGCCGCATTTGATACATGCAGTGACGTCTAGTATACCCGTATAGTAGAACCCCGATTTTACGAGGTCGTTCACCCGAGGAGTTTCATGAGGCCACTTCTGAAATGTTTCTTTTAAAATTATTTCGGAGACTTCTGCGACGTCTTGGAAAAATCTGTAACATTCCATTACTTCTTTGCCTAAACTACATTCCGGACTTGAGAGGATGTGATTTTTACTCGCGTGTAGTAGAGTGGTATCGGAAGAGTTCGACCATCCGCATTCTTTACAAGTCGCGCGATTGGAGTCTGAACAGTGGATCAGACCGCATCTTTCGAGGTCGGGTTTATCGGCATCCATCATCCTACGGCTCAACAGTACCATTTTTACAAACATGATCGATGTCGAACACAAGGCTGTCGACGTAGTCTTTGAGCGAATCTGTCAAGGTGAAGAACGAAATAGGCGAAGGCAAATCTAGCAGGAGCTCTAGAGGATCGAGGTAATGCACGAAGGCTTGTGGGAACGTCCCCTCGATTATCCTGTAGAATTCCTCCGAACACTCGATGTCGCCTAGTACGCAGCTTATCCGCCAGTTGTCGCTGTAAATGGCTCCTTCCGAGGAAGAATTTAGAGGGACATGCGTTCGAGGGTCTTCCGGGTCGAATAGACTAGAATTCTGTGTTGTAGTTCTATCAGCTCTTTCCGAAACCGTATTAGTCTCCTGCGGTACTCTTCCTCCTTTCGTCGACGCCTGCAACAATGACAAAAAAGATTACTAGCGCCTATCGCAAAATTCGCACATCGCGTAGGCTAACAGTAATACGTGGTTTACGTGTGAAGCTCTGTTGTTCCTCTCGTAGCAGGTCTGCAATCGGTATTGGCTGTTGAACTTGCATATGTCTTCATCGCAATGAGATCTTAGCGTCCTGTAATACCACCTATCCATCTCTGCGCTGAAATCACGAGTCATATTGTAGCCGAACAGGGACGACACGCACCCCTTTATGTGCATTATAGTGCCCAGGTCTAAGTACTGGACCCTCATATTGTGGTACTCCTCGAGACTTATAGCCGTTGCGGCCGAGACGAAGAGGAGCACGAGGACTAAAGGTGTTGACTTGGATGCCATTCTGTAACGACTGTGAACAGTAACCTACTTACAGCTAATTTATATAATCTGTATATTTACATATGATTGGAGCTCTTCATCGCCGTCCAATGATAATTCGTCTAGGATCTCCCAGGAATACATACACTCCTTGGTGATGTGCCGCGTCCATAAGTGCGGCTCTATATAATGCGCCCTGTTAAATATGCACTTTATACGGTCAGGCCTCCCGTTCTCCTTCCAACAGTGGGCGGTGTGCCGTATCAGGTCCTTGGGTGTGAACAAGTGATTCCTGCTGAAAGGACAATCAAGGTACCGGGTGCTGAATGCAAACATCCTGAAAATAAACCAAAATTTACGTCGTCAACTCTAACCTACAAATAATTATGGTGTTGTAAATTTAGTTACAAGTTCTGTTTCCATCTTACCTTTCAATAATTATCAACTGGTCGAGGCCTCTCCGGGATTGGTCCGACACCTAATTTTATGTCTCCGCCTCGGATTCTGAAACAAATAACACGTTGTAACAGCGATCGTTCAGGATGTATTTACTTTTTTCGTATTGCTACACGATAAAACTACTAACCTCACAGGAAGATTGCTATATTTCCTTCAATCCGTTTCCTACACTTGGGACATTCCCGCAGGTTCAGCCAACACACTGTACATGTCACATGTCGACATGGTAGCAGCACATGGTTCGGCACTCTGTCCAAACATACCGGACATCTGACGACGTTCGGATGGTCGTAGCAGGCTCTACATAATGAGGGCGGTGGAGGTGAGGGAGATGGGGAATGTGAAGCGTGTTGAAATGTCATAGATGGTGTTGGTGAAGCAGACAAAATGGATAGTGTTGGTGAAGGAGACAAAATGGGTTCCCTCTGCAATGTCGGAGGAATAACCTCACGCTCGATGACAAATGTTTCGTCGTCATCTTCCATCCAATCTGGGTAGTTGGTTACAAACTCGAGCAAGGATGGAGAACCTCCAGGCGATGTTTGAGGAACCTCTTCATCCGGATCGACACCCTCTAACAACCCGTCTATTTGGGTGGGTGTTAGTCCTTCATTATGTGACATCTCTATAACAAAATAGTTAGTATGTTAATACCGTATGTATTATACAAAATAGCATAGAGATTTTTATATTGAGATTGATGTGGCGCTACACTCACCTACTATCATGACGTAAATTTTGTATAGCAGGTAAAACAGTACTATGAACAATAACGCTATAACACATAAGAATATTGTTATAGCGTAAATCATGCTGTCAACAGAAAATATAAAACGGTTTTTAATACTACTACGTTCTAAGTTCAACTTACAACTAGTAAAAGTCTTAATTTATAAAAAGATTTTAAGTTCAAATTTATTTAATTCTACGTTTAAGTCAATAACAGTTGTTGTTGCTGCAGATTAAAACAACAGACTAAATATTCAGTGTACAAGCGTTTTACATGCGTTAATAAACTATCGACATGCAGTTAGAACAATTTAATTTAGGTATGGAAATTGTTCTTCCGTATTTATAATAGTAAACGCTAAAACTGGTGTTGTTACGGTTGTTGTTGTTGCTGTACCAACAACGGCTAAAACTGGTGTTGTTGCTGTACCAACAACGTATTACCCATCATTAAATTCGTATGAGGTTCTACGTCTTAATTTTATAAACAGATTTTAGGTTTTAATTTTTATAAAAGATTCAAAGTGCATATTTTATAAAAGTGCTAAAGTCTTTTAAAATTTAAAAATATTTAAAGTTCAATTTGATTGCTTAAAGTATAAAACTCACCTTCAATTAACAGCAGGTAGAGAAGAAGAACGGTGTCGAGTGTCTAGCAGCGTAGAGCGGTATACGACTGGTAGTAGAGTTATGGTACGATGGGAAAATCGGCGGCCTTTTATACAGATAATTCCCCTATGCTAATGCATTGGAAACGCTGAGTCTGCGGTTCGGTACATAATGAGAATAACAAGCGGTATGACGTCGACGGTTTTTAAGATTGAAACAAACAACTTATCGCTGACTCGACGGCTCGTGACTTTAACGAATAATATGTTGCATCATCTAGAAAAATTAACTGTAAACTTACATTTGCAATAAACAAGTTGCATCATCCCAATTAATAGTCTGGCGCGTGCATAGATAAAAAAACGAATGACGTCAATGCAAATAAAACAAAGCATAGGGTGTTCCAAAATGAAATTTCCTAAATTTATATATTTCGGATCCCGAAAGAACCTAACGGTCAAAACCGGACGTAACGCGTTCTACGGAATGTCCGGATCCTGCGGGTACCTAAACCTCATTGATCCGACCGACAAGTCACGTGTTACAAGCGATCTCAGGTTCTATGGGGGATACGGCTACAGATTAAGGCTTATCTTGTAGATCTCGATCTCCCGGTCACGTGGGTACCACCCCCATCAAAATCGGTCCAGCCGTTGCGGAGCAAATCGGGTTTGGAACTTTGCCAACTTAATTTTTTTTTTTTTTTTTTTTTTAGGTCAAAGGTCAAGGTCTTCCCAGTACTCTCTTTTCTATACTACTGACTAAAAATATAGTTGCACTGGAGTTTTAAGAGAATTCCAATAAAATTCAGAGATGTGGAAAAAGCTATTTCATGAAAAAAATATCTTAGATACTTAATCAACATGCGTATTTATCTGTCAATCTTTGGCTTACTACACTTAATCCAGAGGATTTAAAATTAGCAAGTAGCCGTAGAAAGCTATCTAGCAGGTGAAACCTCAACCCCTTAGAGGCCAAACCCAATTGAGTGGGTCTGGATGTGAGCCGTCGGGCGTTCAGCTCCCCTTAGTACTCGTGTCGGCGTTAGCCACGTTTGTCGAGTCGCCCTCGAGCTCGTGGCGCTGCTTAAGTGCGACGTTCGTGCCTCTACCCAATTTCTTCGGTTTCCCTTCCACTATACTCTACTTCACATTCCGAATGCAGTACAGCTCTTATAAGAACCCGTTGTTCTATCAGGCGTACGGAAAACATCAGGCACAGCTAATACAATAACTCTCCTCCACCCACACTATCAGAAGGTCACTGACAAAATATTTAGAGTTTCGCTTACCACGCTCTAAAAAGCTCACTTTTGATCAAAAACTTCTAAAATATTACTTTTACTTCCAAATGAATTGTATTTTATTACGCTATAAATATTATTATACCCCGATATTTAGATAAGATACGCTCGTACAAAGTTGGAAGTTTAAATCTCGTCACATTTTTTGCGTTTCACATCATATAACTTTTTTCTTTCAATGACGACATTTGTGTTTTATTATTTTGGTATAAAATATAGAATTTTTTCAGTAATTTAATATATGATAAGTCATAATTATGTTGGACGGCAACAGAAATAATAACGGAGTTTGAAAAAAATCACCGATTCGAAAACAGGTCACAAATAGATTATAGGTTCCGTATTCCGAGAATCTCTGAATCATTTTGTAACCTGTGAACTTACACCAAACGTACAGTCTATTTTTAACCTCCGACGGAAAAGACGGGTGTTCAAACTAGAAATAATTGTTTTTTTTGTAACTGTCTTGATTTGAACAATAAACTATTCATTAATTTAAAATAATTACAAAAGACAAATTGATAAACAATTCCATTACTATAATAATTGTCGGAATCTGATCTTTAAAACGATACAAATATTAAGTATGTTTTAGTATTACGTTTTTCAATAGAAATTTGTAAATGAGAACGTGTTCTGGCGCGGAGTCGATATTTTTACTTAGTGTAGTAGCGCTCAAACTCCCATATGAAATACATTGCTTATGGACTTCCCGTACTGCATTCTGAACGTGAAGTCAACTAAAGTTGGGTGCAGTGTGGCCTTCTCTCTACTAGTCTGTGTGTGTTCCTAAACTGTGTGTTGTTTCCTGAACCTCCGCAACGTGGATACATAGGGTCCGCTCGTTGCTCGGAGGAGTCTCGGTAGATTGTCCTACCGTGCTGGGTTGCTTTACCCACTTTTCTCCGTCACTTTAGCACCATCTCATCACTGTGTGATATATTTACTGTGTACCTTTTATTTATTACTTGTGCTGTACTTTACTTAGTTAGTTTTATGCTTTTGTAATAACCTGATGTGTGTCTGGTATTTCCACAACGATGATACACGTGAGCTCCGCTCGTTACCCGGACGTGGGAACTGGGTTCGGTTGCTTCGCCCACTTTTTCCTCGTCGCTTTGGTTCCTGCCCTACGTTTGGATCTATCGTATATAAATCCATTTACAATATAATATAAAATATTCCTGATCCCAAGATCCCTGTGTATTGTCCTGGTCCGTCCGCGACGCTGACACTCATAGGGCTCCGCTCGTTGCCCGGTGGAGTCCTCGTAGGTTTGTCACATCCTAACTTCTCAGGCGATGATAACCGCTCTGGTTTTTCACCTTAAAAAAACATAACTACGAAGAACCCCAACCGAACCTGGTTGCTTTACCCACTTTCTCCTCGTCACTTTGGCACCTTGTAAGTTTGTGTTCCTAACCTGTCCTAGGTCCTGTTCGTACCAGTGGCGTCCAGGAGGCACTAGCAACGCCACCAGCTACGTTTGAGCTCGTTTCATCATCACTCAGAGAGGGCGTATCACTACCTCGGCGAGGGCGATGTACGTGGCTCTCCCCATGATTGTAGCCATGATGGGTAGTGGTCGAGTTGAGCTTGCACTCCACTATGGGATAATTAAGTGGCATTCTTCTACACTTGCAGTAACAGGCGGGTGCGCCCTTTCGCCCCGGAGTCTCAGAGTGAGACAACCCCCTTTTCGGGTATAGGGTTGCATGACCGCCCGTTTTACTAGCACGTCCTGTGTAGTCTGGGGCGTGATATTAATTTCCTAGTGTCGGCCAGGGTAATCCTTCATTTTGTGGCCAAATGCTATCATCTGGAGTGTGTGCCCCCGGTGCGAATTTGTACAGCTGTGGCAGGAAGAGGAAGCTGCGGTAGCTGCTTTACCACGTTGTTAGATCGGTACCCACTACTACTACTATGCCTTGCTTTTGGTATAGTGTCTTATGTTGGCTCTACCCTTAGGTACCCCCGTGTACGTGTAATGCTCAGACTACATTACTACCAAACAGAATGCCTAGTCTGGCTTACCTTGAGTCGCCTTTCAAGGCCACGTCCGGCCACGTTGACTAGTCACCGCCGGGTTTGGCGCTTGTCCCCGAAGAGGAAGGGAAGAAGCGCCGCACCCTCCCACACATGGATGTACGTACGGCCACATCCGTTCACTTCGCCAATTCAAAAGCCGAGTGTGGGATAGCATAACCGCAGTTTTATGGGCACGCTCTGTGAGGTCTGGGGCGTGCCTCCGCCCCAGTGTCGACTTAATCGACACTAAGATCGGTGACAATCATATAATGAAAGAGTGTGTAGGATGTAACAACCATTATGCGGGCGCCTTTATTAGAATCGATAATTCGCCGGTTTTCAACTTCAAAAAATACGTTAATATCGTTTTCATTCGAAAATAACCAAAATAAATCTTATCGTCCTGTTCGTTTATGTAGCGTAAAAGTGAAAAAAATCAGCAGAAATTGGAGTGGCTTCCACATAATGGAAGAGCACCATTTTGGTTTTTAAATATTTTTTATGTATTTTCGCCGACTGCCCCACAATTTTCAGCGCTGCAGACGGTCCCAGAACCTGCCCTGGGGAGCGCTAATGACGCGCAGCCACCAGTACCTCCCCTCTGTAATGCAGTTGATTCGCCAGACGGTATTTAAGCGGCTGCACTGGACTGCAAGAAGCACTCGCCATCCAGCTTCCGAACGGGGAAGAACGAGGAAGAAAATCCCAGCCGATACCGGACGCAGCCATCCATGGTCGACGCTACCGATGGCGGACGCACCGGTCATCCTTAGCCTAACCGGTAGCCGAAGGAAGTCCGTGCGTTCCTGGTGGCACCACTGTGCAGTTGGAGTTCAGCGTGGGACCGGAAAGAACCGCCTCGGCCGCGCTATCAGCCGACCCGAATCTGTGGGGCTCTGGGTATCACCGTTAATGCTGCAGTGGGGACTCAACTGCCGCTAAAATATAGCTAGGTCTGAACCGGTAGCTGAGCCGTCATTATTTAAGCATCTCTTTCAACTCGCCGTTTCCGACCATCTACAACGTGTCCTACATTGAACAACGTGAACTTGACCTACATTTCGTGTTTAGTGGACAAGGTCAAACAGACAGGTTGACCACTACTTAATTTTTAGGTAGAAAAGATCAACTCCAGTAATACTTGGTATATATAATTGTTAAAACTTTTAAATAGAATGAATAGCTTTGTAAAGGATAGATACTGGCAAAGAAAAAATAACCATTTTTAATTAATATAATATCTCAGTTAATTTTTAATCGTTGTAAAATTTATATAACCTACGAACAACAAGATTAGAAGCGAGTACTACGTTATCGAAGTGTGCAACTAAATCATAATTAGTAAAAAGGAAATTAAAAATCGAAATTAAAATAAACTATTTAACTAAAAACATTAATAACCAAAATAATATACGATATATATTTTTTAACAATGATCCGAATTTTCTAAACAGTTTTAAATTATTGAATCAAAATTTAAAGATGATATAGTCACTTGAAACATGGACTCATCGAGCGGTACGCCAACGCCAGCCGTACTGAACAGATCGAAAGAGAACGCTTCAATAAAAAATTAAAATTATAAATATTAAAAGTTATTAATACATGTTGTGTTGTACATTAAAGAAGAGACAAAGTTCTAAACTATATTTCATTATAAATACATAAACGGAAATTCGGAAAATAAATATAATAACTTAAATTTTTAAATTCAAGATACCAGATTCATCGACAGACGCCATCAACACCAACGCTTCGCTTCGTTTGTTAACAAGTAAAATTATACCGGTAATCTTCAACAAATTTATATATAATTCACTGAGATACATTTCAAAATTTATTTATCTATTTAACAAATTCAAAATTATTTAATTAACATTCAAAATTTCAGAAAGACCAGTATTACAATCATATTAGTAAGTACCGATTGTCTTTTGTTAATCTTAAATTTTCAACTGTTGTTCATTGTAAAAATTATTGCATTAAACAATAAACATTTATAAAATCAAAGCCCTGAGAATATTGTAAATTAGAGTCATCATTATTATTATATTATAAATTTTTTATTTTTTTTATTTTTATTTAATTAAAAGTCTTAAAACAAAATTTGTGTTCATTTATTTAATTTTCAATTTAGTACAACCGTAGTGTTGCAACATTTTTGGCGCCCAACGTGGGGCACAAGGAGTGTCAGGCGCTAACTAAATTCATAATTAATTTCATTTAATCACCTTTTTACAAACGGCCCTTTTCAAGGCCACCAGCACGTTTCTTACAACGGTCCTCCTCAGGACCCCCAACCAATTAAACGGCCGTTTTCAGGGCCACCGAATTCACAAGAAAGGTTTTGCCACGTGTCGTCGCCTCCGGTCGGCGACAGTATAAAGAAACAAAATCGTTTGTTTCTTCAATCCTTTCCCTCTTATCGAGCTTAAGTTTTATTTTGATACTCCTCACACACTCTCCGCTTCCCAGTCCCATATTATCGCGCTCCCTCTTCTCCCCTTCTTTTTCTTTCGTTTTGTCAATATAATGACGTAAACGTGGCTTGTTAAAATTTCAATCATATTGCTTGAGTAGTTTTTTTTGAGAGCTCGTTAAAGTGTGCAAAGTTTGTTTTATGTTACAATGGAAAAAGAAGAATAGGCCAATCGGTTATACGATTTCTTTCCAATACGATTTCTTTTTTGAATGTGTCACTATCGCCCCATTGATTAGGTACTGTGCTCCGGCTATCAGAGCTTCCGACTTAACGACAGGGAAGCCGCCAATAGTTTCGAAAGGAGCAGTAGGCCTGAGTCGGCACTGCAGAGGGTAACCGGCCCGACCGCTGCGCACTGGAGACTATACAAAGAGCGCCCTACTAAGCCCGAAGTCATTCCAATCCACTCAACAGCAAACGAGACATCCACCATCGGCATACGGCTACCGGACTCCGAAGAAGCCTCTTCAACGATCCCGCAAGAGAGAAGATAGTGCTTCCGCTCACCTATTCTACACCGAAAGCCGTCACCCGGTACCGTCAACGCCCGCTGCCGCGAGCGATGCCCACAGCGGTCCCTCAACCGAGCCTTGTGCCCACCGGATCCCGACGAAGCAGCCATCAACGCACTACTGCGAGGGAAGAAGATAACATCTCCAATGGACGACGACACGCCGTGTCTCTCACCTCCTCGACCGCTAAGACGACTACGGTTGTCGGTTTCCCGCCTAGACGACCACCGCTTAAACGGCCCTTTTCAAGGCCACACACATTTAAGGTTTCCCCACGCCGTATAATGTCGCCACCCGGTGGCAAATGATAAAAATTTATCACGAAATTGACGAAAAGTTAAAATCTTATTACAAGGACCAATCGCCTTTGATGACCACCATCAGATATTTGTTTAATGAGTTTAAGCGTGGCCGAACATTCATTTTTGATAAAGACCGTTAACCCGTCCAATTGAAGTGACTGCAGAAGATGGTCGAAAAAATCCATGGTATTGGGTTAGCAGACCGCCGGGTAAAGATTAGGAGAGATTGCTGACAGGGTAAACATCTCAACTGAATATGTATAAAATATTCTTCATGAAAAATTATGCATGAGAAAGGTATCAGCGAGATATGTCCCGCGTTTCCTGACGCTTGATCAAAATGAAATCGCGTGACTACTTCTATGTCTGTTTGGGCAAGTTTAAGCACAATCCGAGTGAATTTTTACAGCGTTATGTGACCGTCAATAAAACATGGATTCACATTAAACATCGGAACTGAAATTTTAGTCAGGACAGTGGATTTTCCTGGAAAACTTGCACCAAAAAAGCGACAATTTTTTGGGAGTCGAAAGACACAATTTTAATAGACTATTTAGAAGAATGGGAAATTACAGGACAGTACTATTCTGATTAATTGGGCGGATTCGACACTCAATTAAAGAAAAAACGGGCTCATTTGACGAAGAAAAAGTTTCACCATGATCATGCACCAGCTCACTCTTTCGCAATCGCCACGGCAAAACTGGTAGAATTGCAGTACTAATTCCTTCCCTATCTTCCATATTCTTCAGATTTCGGCCCTGTGATTAATTTTTGTTTTCAAATATGAAACAAAGCCTCGGCAGTAAGTAAGCGGTTTGCTACTAACGACGAAGGTATCTCTGAAACTGAGGCCTATTTTGTAGTGTGAGAAATCTTACTTTTGTGATGGCTTAAAAAAGTTTGAACATCGCTGGGCTAAGAGGGTAGAACTGAAAAGGGATTGTGTTGAGATATGAATTATTAGAAAGTTTTCTAAAAAAATTGGTTTATTCCCTAATACGGTTGTTAAGGCATCTGTACCGGGGTCTTACAATGCCCCTTGCGGTGTTTCATATGCTCCCGCCTAAACGCAGCTATTGTTCCGTGTTAATTCCAGTTATCCTACATCTTTCTCTTTGTTCCTTCCCCTTCCACCTACGCCACTTCCTTTCCCGCTTTCTTGGCCACTTGTTCGTTAAGACATGTCATGAACAGATGTGTTCTCCGCTACTAGGCGTACTATCGGTTAGCACCTTGCTTTCGTGCTAACATCGGCGTTCGTTCGTTTAAGGCTTATGTTATACTATTATTGCTTATGTGTTTGTTAAACTGTGCTTTTGTTGTGTCTATTATTGTATTTGTTTATGTACTTAAAAGTGTATTTTGGCGTTCCTTCAGTCCGGCGTTACTGCTTAATGCAATCCGTATAATTCTGCATCGTATTTCAAATCAAGTAAGTGCATTTTGTTCATAATATTAATTAACCGTTCATTTGATCAATGCTCCTGTCTTTCCTTTCCAGTTATTGTGTCTGTTCTTTTGCAAATTGTTATTTGGTCTTGTACACGGACCACTATAAATGTGTACTGGTCCTCCGATTGACGTAAGTTCAAAACAAATTCCTATTTAATAATCCACCTAGGCATTTACAAGGTGCTTCCTTTAACAACGGTACTTACCATACAATCCTCGTAAAAAAAAATCTGGTGTGAAACACTCACACGACTTTCTCTTCCCAGTGCAAATAATGAACAATATATCCTAACATTAGTAATAAACATTAGAAATACACAAAAATTAACCTTAAAAAAACATAACCTAATTTTAATCATGAGTGAATGATGCAAAATGAAAATAAAACTTTGTTTGGCTTAATAATACGGAAAATCACTCTTTCACACTAAACAAGGCTTTGTAGATAAAAATGCTTAACATAAAAGTTGTAGATCTTCTAATTTCCTATAAATTTAATTGTATCCACTTTTGTCATTAAATTCATAAGGCCGCAACCTTAAAAAATCAATTTTTTACAGATTTCATAAAAAAACAGAAAATCACTAATTACCGCTAAACTAAGCGTTATATAAAGAAATATTAAGAGTAAAATTTGTAGGTTTTTAAATTTTCTACAACTTTGATTATACACTTTTTCCCTGAAATGTGCACACTTGTGCCCGCAATTTTAAAGAAATAATTTTTTTTCTACCAGAGCATAGCCTCTTCATGAATTTTAGCAGTCATGGCGCCTACCCTATCTTGTAGAGCATAACAAATGTAGTAAATTAGGCAATTTTTAAAAAACATAGTAAGGCCGTTTTTGAGAAACTCGCAAAAAAATTAAAAATTACACGAATTAACTTCTGGTTGTGACAGACAAAACAAATTACCATTACACACTATTCAACAGCTCACTGTTTGATGATGCGATCAAATTTCACTTGAAGGGATGTATCCATTCGTTGCAAGGATATAATGTCCCATCTGATTTCGAAAAAATTTACAGTTTATGGTACTACTTGAGCAGAGACAATTTAACCTATAAAATCTGTACGTTTCGTGAACAGTATAGCGTGTCAAAATGCATAAACTTAAAAACAATCGACCCATTGAACAAGAAAGTGCATGATATTATCAACAATTCAATTTCACTACTAGATGATAATTTCATGTGTAACAAATCAATACCTCCACACAAGAAAAATACCTTAAAATTTGATTACAGCAGTGTAGGTATAATAGCTATCTTGGTAGTCTCGCGCTTGTTTATCTTTGTCAGAATCAGAGCAAACTCTTACAAAAACAGTAAAAGGGTATACGTATATTGCACGCAATTAAGTATAATCGCTTTGTTCCAATCAACCAGTCAACTATAATCGAGCGTATTTCACAAAAGGATAAACTGGATGTAATAAATTTCGATAAGTACACCGAACCCGCGAAATCTAAGCACGCAAAACGACACAGCAATCTCTTTCCCAACACAATCAGGTGTATTCTTAGCGGACCCTCAAATTGAGGAACAACGAATTTGATGTTAAATCTCATTTTCTCCGAGAACGGACTGAAATTCAAAAATTTATACATATTTTCAAAGTCACTGAAGCAACCAAAATATCAGTTTTTATCTCATGTACTGAAGGGCGTACCAACTGTCGGTTATTTTACATTTAACAAAAACGAAATTGTTTATCATCCGAGTAAAGCTAGACCCGATTCTGTGATGGTATTTGACGACATTACGTGCGAAAAACACGACAATATAAGAAACTATTTTACAATGGGACGTTACAACAAATTTAACACCTTTTATTTGGATCAATCGTATAGTAGGATTCCCAAACATTTGATCAGAAACAATGCCAACTTGATTGCCGTAGTCAAACAAGACGATTTAAATTTACACCATAATCATGCGGATTATGTATATGCAGGCATTCCGTTCAATAAATTCAAAAAATCTGCTCGATGGTATGGAACAATAGCAAATTTCTCGTAGTAGACAAAGACAGCGATATAAATGAAGGTCGTTATCGGGTCTGGTTCGATGAGTTTGTTTGGGTATAAATACAAGTGATTCACCGACAAACTACTTGAGTGCTTGTAAAATGGATAAGCGACAGTTGTCGGTGGCGTTAAAGGTGCAACATTTACGGGACAATATTAAACATAAGCACAGAGCTTTCACGACGGGAGTGATTGATTCTGAAGAGCTTTTGGAGAAACGTTTTAAACCGATTGTCACTCCTATAAAAGAGTTCATCAAGAAATCGAATGATGTGGTCAAAAAAGAAGAAGTGCAAAAGGACAAATATGCAGATGAAGAAAAGCGTTGGGATGACACAGAGTTTCCATTTAAGCCGTTTGCACCAGAGCAGACTAGTATACGCCGACCGCGCGTAGAAGAAAATCAAGAGCGGACGATTCAGTAGTCTTTGATTCCATGAGCGATAAAAATCCCAGCAAATATTATCTGCAAATGCTGATAAATGATGTCACTAACACGATGGATCATGTGTACGGGATATACTTGAAAAACGACAGGTTGATGACTGGTGATAAAGGAGAAATTTGGTCATATGAAATTATTATCAATCGGTAGAGTGAGTTACATGACCGCGGGACTTCACTCGTTGATTTTTGAAAATGAACCCGTCTCGTGTACAACCGACGATCTTCACACATACTACAAGATATTGATACAAACAAACGCCTATCGGCAAGGATATGATCCAGGGCGGCAGATAAACTCAAATCGTAGTTACAAATACACACATATTATCAAACCGCTGTTCAATAAAGCCATCCCTCGTGCTGCTCCTCCAGTAAGAAGCGGAATGAAGTTGACAGACAGTTGTATTCAGTACGTGCATTGAGACGATGTAAACGAACTATGTGACCGGTTGCGGTTGTTGTTGGCGTCACAAACGGCGGGCAATGTCGGTCATACAAACGAAATCCAATCAATAGTTGAGAACTACGTGAAGCCGGTATTATAAAAGACGGTGCGTTGAAAACAAATCGACAATACTGAGTGAACAATGAATATCGACGTAGATCGGGGGAGAGAGGATATATATGTACGAATAAAACCTATAAATAGCGGTGAAGATGATGGTAAAACGGCAGACGGGTTCGGAATTACTTGACACAATCAGCGTATCGGTGCTAAGATATTGAATCGCACGATTGATATTTTACCGGTCGAATTACACATACCTGGATATCAGTACTGTGGACCGGGCACTAAATTACAAGACCAGTTGAGACTCGGTGATCGAGGAATAAATAAATTAGATTCAGCTTGTAAGGACACGACATCGCTTACTCAAAGTATAGTGACAGCGGAAAACGGGCCGAAGCGGATCGAGTATTGGCAGAATGGGCGTGGGAACGAGTAAAAGCGGGTGGCGCAAGTGCAGCAGAAAAAGCGGCCGCGTGGACAGTGACAAACCTGATGAAGCTGAAAACTAAATTTGGGGGCGGATTACGACGTAGGAGTGGACGGAAACGATCTCGCCGTGCAGCAGCAGTAGTAGGACAAGGGTTGTATTTAAAAAATTACAAAGGACGCGGTGTGTACTTGAAAAATTACAAAAGGCGTAGTCTGCAGTTGAGGAAAAATCTTGACTCGTTACCGTCGTGTCCGCTAAGCGGTCAAGAACTTCTACAATATGCCGGCCACGTACCGTATTTTCAAGCGAAAACCTGCCGACGCGGGTACGTAAGAATGAAAATGGAATCGTGAATTTTGACAAGGAAAGTGGGCGTGGTACTAATTGGGTGTGTTACCCATTGGGTGTGTTATCGCAAACTCGCCGATCACGTCAACTATTACGACAGTTATGGTAACTTATGTCCGCCACCGGAGTTGGTACGATATTGGAAAACGGGTTTAGACGGTTCACGAATCACTGTACAATACAACAATAAAAGAGAGCAGAAAAAAGTCAACTGCGGCCATTTGTAATTAAAATTTTTACGAACACAATAAAATGTTTTAAATTTCCGGCCGCGCTTCGTTACTTCAATGTGATGTGTTCCCTTCCGTCGAGCTTGACAGCGCCACCAACTGATAGGTCGGACTGATCAATCTGTCCACTTACAACACAATCCCAAACGTGGAAACTGATGTGAACAATGCAAACGATACGTTTGCCTTTTTTGGCAACGCAGACGCCGGACAACAACAACTGCCCGATGCGGAAGGTAATGTTAAAGTTTCCAACGAGCCAATCAGCAAGGGCAGGGCTACCACAATGTACTCGGACGCTGAACAGAAAATTCTAGATGAAGATAAATCGAATGCCGGGGTGACGATCGTGATACCATAAGGCGGGTACGAGCTGGAAGATTTAGGAAAATATATCAAAGAGACGTGTTTACGAGCTAACATTCCACTAGAATTCCATCTCAAAGCAAACAATAATACTCTGCATACAGAAATTTACTCTTCACGTCCCATAGATTTCACACAGCCGAACAATTTGTCGTCAATGTTGGGTTTCACAGAGCGGGTGTTGGAGCCGAACAAATGGCACGTTTCAGAGAACGAAGTGAACATAATCAAGGTGAACATCATTAGTGTGCTGTGCAATATTGTGCAAAGATCTTACGATAATGGAAAAGAAACACATATTCTACACGGAATTTCCGTTTGCCGTTGACCCCGGTTATAAACTGTTGGAGACGCCTACCAATGTTATATATTTGCCGGTAAACGATAAACGTCTTCAGTCCATTGTCATCCGCCTGGAAGACCAAGAAGGGAATCTGATAAACCTTGCAAACGAAGTAATCTCTTTGCGATTGCATTTAAGACGTACAGGAGATGGGTCTGGTTATTTTACCGCGCAAAACATATAATTACAATGAACACACGCGTTCCGTCGGCAGTCGTTAGCCGACCTCGAACAAGTAAAAACCTCACAGCATCTGTTTTTTGAAATCCATAGGTTTTCATGTTTAAAGTGTCATGGACGTGTTGAACGTTCATGATAAACCCGTTTTCAATGATGTATTTACAAGTTGGGAGTATCACACTGACACAACGTAAGCGTCAACTACTTACGACTATAATGACGAGATAAGAATCCATTCACCAACAAGTTGTATTCACATTGCTCAGTGTAAGCTTCCTCTACATTGAAGGTACATTATTGGAAAAGGCAGACACGCCGAATGCCTACTATAAACTAGTGAATAACGCGATCGCTTTTCTTATCGATGAAATCAGGTACGAGATTAGCGGTATAGAAGTGGACAGAGTGAAGAATCCGGGAATTACGCCCACAATAAAAAATTACCTAACCTTAAATGCGAACGATAAGGCTCTTGCGAACGCAGGTTGGAACGAATCGACCGGTTCGATCGCTGTAGATAGCACGAGTGGAAAATTTTCATTTTGCTACCCGTTAAAATTTCTCTGCCCGTCCTTGACGATTACACTAAAACCACTTTACCCGTCAAGGAAAAACTGATACTTTTACGTGCTCCGTAAAGAGGCCGTCTTGTTGCTAGATGCAAAAAAAGATTTCTTATTGACCTTGAAAAAAGTACATTGGAAAATTCCTTACAAATGTGAATAACGTTACACGTTTAAGTTTGTTAAAACTTATCGAACCAGACAGACCTGTACAGATATCCTTTCGGAGATGGGAATTACTCGAATACCCATCTTTCCAGCAGACAAAACAACATCTGTGGTCGGTGAAGACTTCGTCACACATGGAAACAGCCAGGTACGTGTTGTCACCTTTCATACAAAAGAGAAGACAAACCCAAACGCCAATCCTTCACAGTTCAACAGCGGTGGTAGTTCAGTCGCCGTCCGTAATGTTAAGCTTTTTTTGAACAGTGAGTATTTTCCATACGATAATGTTCACGGTGATATGAATTTGTTTTACGATGCGTATTCTCGGTTCAAACCGTCTTACTTGTGTGAAGCCGGCACAGGCCCTTTTTTGAATCTGTCTGAATTCAAGCAGAACGGTGCAGTGTACGTTATTGACTGTTCTAAACAGAATGAAACTTTAAAAATAGGTGCCGTTGATTTAAGGTTGGAAATCGAAACGGAAGAAATGGTACTCGCTGAAACGGCAGCTTACTGCTTGATCATTTACGATGCCGTGGTAAAATACAGACCGCTGACCGGCACGGTACGTAAACTTTTGTAATGAGTGTACCACCGACCCATGTATAAATTGTAACTACATACTAGAAAACACTTTAGTTTTATCACGGCAGTATGGGTTCACGGTATTCTCTGTCGCAGGAGTCCGAGGACACGGAAACACTGTTGCCAGAACCAAAAACGCCATCAATACACGGTATGTATTACATCTTTTTACCGCTAATATACACGTTAAACAATAAATTCGATAAACATGTAACCGTAGGGCTGACTTGTACCAAATCAAAACTTTAATACCGCGGTCGTATTCACTGCCCCTCGTAAACGTGTGGTCTTGTCGTACCACTTGTGAAAATTATTAGTGAATAATTGGGATCATGTCCAGCTAGCGTTGGATAAGGGTACAAAAATTACATGTCACTTAAAAGATATCACAGACGACACCTCACATTCCATGGTGGAGGTGAAACAAATTTTTGGGATATGGTACGTTCAAATTGTCGATAATAAAAACAATAAAATTTCATTGCCGACCTCTGAGTGGTTCCGGTTCGATAAACACGTGACAAGCCTGTCTAAACATGTTCATGAATTATGGTTTGACGAATCAAAGATTGTAGAGGGGATAACAAAGGCCAAAACTTTACATGTTTCGTGGTGGACGGACAGGTTGCAGGATGAGTTCACTGCGTTTAAAACGATTGCAAAATCGGAAGAGGAGGCAGTGGATTAGTGACGCTCAAGATGTACGATTCGATAGTCGAAGATTTAACGCGTTTTGCCGGTGGTGTAGCCGTTCCGTTCTTGGCCAAATGTAACTTTTGGCAAATATAACTTTTTCCGATTTTGCAATCGTTTTAAACACAGTTATTTAATGATTACTGATTTTTCGTTCCATCATTTTTCCGAACCGGTTGATGTTAAAATTGATATTATATTTAAAAATAAAGCCAGCTCGTATATCTGTACATTTTAATGCAATGACGTGAAAAAATCTCTTGTCGGTTCGAGAAAATATCTTTTGTCAGTTTCACGCGTGATTAGCATGACGGTAAAATACAAAAATTTATGTTGGACGACTATGCGTGCACTAATCGATCGTCGACGGTAGCACAAGGCGAGAAATTGATTCTCTCACTGTCCGTGTACGACACAATTGACAGAAGAGTCGCCTTTGATGCGGTAGACCAGCGGTTCCCAACCCGGGGTACGCGACGAACCGGTTAAGGGTACGCCGAAAATAAAGGGCAATGGCGGACGTTGTTTTTCTGAGTAACTTAGTGGGGTTATTGTACTGACAAGGTTAATGCAAGCCCAGATCTAAGGCTTTATTTGTCTACATTTGAACCTGATTTCAAACAATTAAGTGCAACAAAACAATCTCAAGGATCACACTAAAAAAAAAGCGTTCTGAAGACGTTCCTGGACTAATAATTAAGTGTCAGTACATCACAATTTTCATGTTAGATTATGTATTTACAAATTTTAAAAGCATTTTGTATTCGATGTGAGATTTTTTTTCAAAGTTTAAAACTAATCTGTCGTGTCTTAGATTAGAAATACTATAATTATTCTAACTCTGTCATTAGTATTTTGATGTAAAATTAAGACCATACAAGTAATGTTCAGTTTTTAATAAAATATCTATTTTAAATGCTTTTGTTAACTTTCATTTCCTTTAGTTTAAATTTATCTTAATTTGAACACATAATAAAACGTACAAGTGTAAGTTATATTTTGCAGTATTTAAAAACTAATTAACGTATACTCACAGAAAAATACCATTATGATTATAAAAAAATAAATTTACATTATGCAAAATATTTGGAAATAAATAAAAAACATATGAAAATATGCAAATTGAATAGAGATTAGCTAGTGATTAAACAGCCCCTACTTAGTGAAGTATTGTAGTTACAGTGATGTTACATTTTTGGGGGTACAATTTTAGTTAAAGATTCACCAAGGGGTACGGGAGAAAAAAATGGTTGGGAACCGCTGCGGTAGACGGATCAAGTAGCAATACCACTTGGTCTGATTTATGCAGTCGAACGCTGGTCGGTTTTGAAGGACGGGAAAATCAAAAGAGTCGTACGGTTAATGCACAAGATACTTAAAAGATAATCTTCTTTTGTCTGTGTATATATTATTCTATATTGGCAATACTGGTTATTACGTGATGTTATAAATAAATTGTAAGAACAAACATTTTCTCAATCAGTTTGGTATAATGTCTCGTACAAGTTGCATATGTGAATTTGAGGCTTTTTACGATAGCAACAATGATTTTGTGCTCAAAGAATTTGTAGTTTTAGATTTAAACACACGTTCTTTTGTTCATTTACACTTAAGCCACCATTACATCGAAGTGAATTAAATTGTATTTACCGTAAAACCGCCCATTGGTTTGAAACACGCTTCCACGGCTTACTTTGGAAAGAAGGAGATATTGCATACAGTTTGACAACGGTTAAAAATATTCTCAATCAATATAACATTATCTACACAAAAGGACTTGGAAAAACAAGTATTTTTAAAGTCATTAGTTGACGTGGTTGTTGTAAATTTGGATGAGTGTAAACATTTAATACCAAAGAGTTGACAAACGATAGTAAAGTACATTGTCTCGTGAACACGGGTACACATAAGAGCGATGGTAGAATGAGATGTCTCTTTCAAGTGTATTCATCTCGCAAAATGGTTAACTTGCGATTACAGACGGGAACGTGACAGATTGTCAACCTTTGCAGAACACACAGCAAACGTTCGTGAAATAGCAAAGCGTGGTTTTTATTTTGACTAAAGTTCCAACACTGTTTTTTGTTTTTCATGTAAAATGCACTTTCGACATATCGATAGTGGTGGATCATGTAAAAGTTTCACTGTCATGTAACTTGCTAATTGGTTACATCAATAATGTACCTCTGTTTCTGGAGCACATTGTTCCGAGGAGGGAATACTTAACATCTTTGGTATGATTGATGAGGATCTGTTGGCATAATTGTCTCGTTTTGAGAAAAAATAAAGGCATTTTTTTCTCAGGCGTCACTCCTCATGAATGTTGTGTGAATAAAGAGGCTCAGGAGGTCTGACAACCACCGTTGACCAGTGTCGTGGGCACTCTCCGGGTGCTACAGATGTCCTCCGGTCACCAAATAAAAAAAATACGGAGTTTTGATGGCCTAAACTTCTTCCCGACAAAAGTCACGCCACTCCTCTTGTATGATTGAATGTGTGTGTGTGTGTGTGTGTGTGTGTGTGCGCGCGCGCGCGTGTGTGCGCGTGCGCGCGCGTGTGTGTGTGTGTTTGGGTACGTGTGTGTGTATGTGTGTGTGTGTGTGTGTGTGTGTGTGTGTTTGCGTGTGCGTGTGTGTGTGTGTGTGTGTGTGTGTGTGTGTGTGTGTGTGTGTGTGTGTGTGTGTGTGTGTGTGTGTGTGAATGTGGTCTTAGATGTATGTATTCCCTCTGATTTGTAGTATAAAAAAATTATATTTTTTTATCAACATATGTCACAAATTTTGTGAAAAATTGCACGAATAAAGTACTACTTCTGGTTGACCAAATTTGATGTAAATTTTAGTGTCGGGCCCCGTACTGGTACCTTACTTAAGTTCCAAGTTTGAACTACGTACGATATTCCGTTCTTCAGATATTTTGTTCGTACAGACCAATTGCTAGAAACATGCTTTTGGGTTCAGAGGTCTGATTACGCGCATTTCCGGTGAAAACTCAATTTCGAAAAATTGACAAGAAAGTATTTTCTTTCCCTATATTTTCTTATAAGGCAAGAGAAAGTAAAAATACTAAGTGTACTTACACATATACTTTACGTTTTCGAACTTCTGATAGAGTGGTTGTTGCTTGAATGCTTGCCGTATTTATAAAGTCTTCCAGCGTACTATAAAATAATGCGTCAATAGAAAACATATCGTATAATTAATATTCTTACAATGTATAAAACTCTGTTGTAGAACATTTACACGACTTCCTCTGGCCAATGTAAATAATAAAATATAATATAATAGTCTATGTTATGTAACAATGCAAAATGAAAAACTTAACCTAATTTCATGAGTAAAGTTATTTTATAACTTTGATGATATAGGCCTATACTTTTGTCGTAAAATGCATACGAAGGCCACAATCTTAAAAAAAAATCCCATTTCTACCAATTTTAATGAGCAAAATACAGAAAGTCACTAATTGACACTAAACAAAGTATTGTTGTCGTTAGACTAAAACAACTTATAATTAGGTACTTTACAAAACATCGATTACAAAAACAAAGTTATCAACAATTTACACAACTAAACTTGGAACGGCCAAAGTTTGGTGTACTGATTTCAATGCACTGTACGCGGTAAGAGGTAAGTTACCCCTACCTACGGTCCTATTCACTTCTCCTTAGACCCCTTCGCCTTTGAAAGAGAAAGGAAATAACACGCATTCTCTCTTCTTTCCTCTTCTTTTTGTTCTAATAGATCGTACACTGTTTTAACTACAGGTTCGCACATACACTGACATAAATCTTGTTCTTTGTTGTTAAGCCTATCTATATTATCTTTTATTTCTTTGTTTTTGTTTATAATGATCTTTTGTAATTTTTTTATTGTTTTTTATTTATCTTTTATTACCTATTTATTACAAATATTTACAAATACATTTACATTACTATTTAGGTATTATTACATACTACAGAATTTACAACATATATATATTTACAAATTTATTAAAAAATATTTACAGGAAATTAGATTTTTTAACAACACTGCCAGCCTACTCTGAATCGAAGTTATCTAGCGGACGCCCTGTATTCCTCTTAAGTACCCATGCCCCTTCATCTACTTGTATGACTCACTCCCCCCAGTTGGTAGTTGTCCCCATGTTCCTACGCATAATCACTCCACTACGGTGAAAAGAGCCGCCATTTTAAATTATTAAACACTTAGAAAATAAAAGGCCGGTGATTATGCCAAACTCTACCCTTTCCGTCTCCCCTAAAATCATAAACTAAGCCCTACCTAAAATTATACCATTTTTCCATGTTAAGTACGGTGCGTGCCTTCCCCTCCCCAAGACAATAAAACTCCCACATAGCTGAAAAAGGCCACTGAAAAACAAAATAAAAGAAAAGAGCCTGTCTTAAACCCACTTGTCCCTTAATATAAATTTTCATCCACGAGTAACTTCTTAAAATACATTACCTCCTTTGAAGTCCCAGTCCCAATCCCGCAAGAGCCAGAATCCTATTTCCTAATTTTAAACTATAAAATTCCCCCTAAATTTCATGAGGTTGCAATTATTCAGTAAAATTGTTCCCCGAGCGACCAGGTGTTCCTTAACACGATGTCGCCATCATAGGGCTTCTCAGCCCTCTTAACCAGGATTCAGGATTCAGCGGACGAACTCCTTCTATAGAACGTTACGTTAAGAACCGATGTTTTTCGGTTCCTTCCTTGCACTAAATTTAGTGTTATCCACCCAGCTTTTATGAACTGTATGTCCGGCATTGACCCAGGTTTCATCCAGGAATACAGTTTTTTCATAATTGACGTTTCGAATTTCTCCTAAAAATTCACACCTGAGATTTACTACATCAGAAGTTTCCATTAAAACCTTTCTGTTATCTATTGTCTTCCACTTGAAACCTACATTCTTCAAAACTACACCCAAACTTGTCGTTCCACCAAAAAACAACTCTCTCTCCTTTAAAACTGCGAGTATCTTGAAACCTGTGGGTAATTCTCGACGTTTATAAAATTCGTATACAACATTTCTAACTGCCACTTCTTGAAAATTATTGGGTTTTGTAACGTTTGATTCTCGTGGCCGTTTCTTACCCGGTGTTTCCGCTACTTTTTCTTAACAAACTTTTCGCACGGTATTTGGTGCGATCTGCAAAGCGTCTGCAACCCTCTCCACCACTTTACTTACTGGTTTCAACGGGCCCTTATTCTCCTTTTCAGGAATAAAAGATTGCCTTGAACGGCTACCAAACGACGCGATTGCAATTTTAAAGTTCGTCCTCTACCGAACACTTTACGTTCGTCTGGTGTAGACATCTTCCACGTATTAATATTAGTAACTGTTTTAAACCGTTATTATACTAACGTTTTTTCAAAAGAAACAAACCGTTATTATACTAACATTTTTCAAAACAAACAACCGTATTGAAGGAAGATTCGGACAGCACTCACATATTTTTCTCGTAGGTGGGTTGTGGAATGCGTTTAGAATGGAGGGAGAGAGAAGCTGTCCCGAACCTGCTATAGGTACCGCCCACTGACAACAATAATGCGAAGGGAAGGGATAGCAGCATAGAACATCGAACACCAAACTCTGGCCGTCTACTATCGTTTTCGTTCGTAAAATAACCAAACTATGCCATTAATCTAATCGTTCAGTTCGTTTGCGCAGCATAAAAGTGGAAGAAATCAGCGGAAATCGGAGTGACAGGGGTACAACGGAGAGTATATAGGGCGACAGATCGATTATGCGGGCACCTTTACTACATTCGATAATTAGTAAGTTTTTAACCAGGACAAATACGTTACAACAGTTTTCGTTCGTAAAATAACCACAAAATTAAACGTTTTCGTTCGTAAAATAAACTTTCTAGAAAGACAACTTCGGATAATTGAGAGAGAGACGTTGATTCCAAACTATCAGTTTAGATTTAGGGAAAAGTATTTAACTATTAATCAGGTGCACCGAATACCAAACACTAGAAGAGATAAAGTTACGTGCCACGATGTGGCACGTAACTTTATCTCTAGGGAGAAGTTGAATACTTCTCCCTAAATCTAAACTGATAGTCCAATCTAAAACATCATGGAATAATGTATTAATCCTTGATGTTGCTGAAGCATTTGGAAAAGTTTAACATGTAGGGCTGCAATGTAAGCTTAAAAGTTTGTTACCTTCACGATTTATGGACATCCTTGAAAGTTTAGAGTGAACCAAGGAAAAGCCTATTCCGAACTTACGGAAATTAAAGCAGGTGTGCCACAGAGTATAGTGTATGTCATCCTAACTTGAGGCAGCCCAGGACTATGTAGTCCTGGGCTACATAGATTATACATTATATGTATAATGTACTACATAGGCCTAGTATATGTATATGTAGGCCTATATAGTATATGTAATCCTGAAGCAGCCCAAACTACCTGCAGGGTCATTAGCCTCCCGGCCACAACCTACCCTTTTGTAACCCTATTATAATAGGATATTATTTAGATCCCATGTGCTAGGATTGCAAAAGGGTCGGTTGTGTCCAGGAGGCTAATGACTCAGCAGGTCAGTTGGGCTGCCTTTAGTTAGGATGGCGGGAACTATATTGTACGCGTCCTTTTATGTACCTACTTTACACCGGTGATATTCAATAGTCGGAAAAAAAGTTTTTTGCAACGTTTGCTGATGACACAACGGTATTATCAGTTGGTAACAACTGTGAAGAAGCTGCAGAAATACTACATTGAAGTGGAAAAACAGAATAAATGATCACAAATCCGTTCATGCTAATTTTACTAACAGGAAAATATGGATATATGGGTCGATCTCCATCAATGGCCAAATAAAACCTTATGAAAATGAAGATAAATACCTAAGAATAAAGTTTGATAAAAATCTGCGTGGGAAAAGAATTCGTGGAGAAAAAAAGAGAAGAGCTCGTCCTAAAACACAGTCAAATGTATTTTGGTTGATTGCAACTAACTCCTCCTCTCAGTCCACAACAAGCACCTACACTACAAACAGGTTTTGAAGCCAGTGTGGATGAATGGTATAAAGCTATGGAGTTCGCCAGTCAGAGTAACATCGACATTATTCAGAGGTTTTTGAATAAAGTATTGAGGGTACTCTTCCATTATCAGAATACCGTTAAGAAAATATTGTCTATGCTCCATGAGTAGTTATAAATGGAGACCTTCACAAAAGAACTGAATTTAGAATTAGTAGGAAATAAAATTATAATATATGCACAGAAAAACTAAGGTAGGCTCCAACAGCATGTTATCATCGAAGTTATACAACTTCTCAACAACTCAAGAAAAATGACAAGAGTTGTTGTGAAAAATGTATTTTGTGTAGTGCACAATATAAAAGTGTTCATATTGTCAATAGAACAATAGTTGACATTATAAACAATTGGCTTTTAAGAACTTTGATTTAGTATAACACTGCCTAATACGTGACGAGAATGAAGAAAAGCAACTTGCGAACCAAAGAGCGGCATTATTTTGAGACAGTCAATATGCAGACACTTCTGGAGAGGTAAATTAAAGCGAGCACTGGGCGAGATGGAGAAACAAAATATTTTAATACTTGCTTTACAAGAGACGCATTTTACTGATAAACACACTTTTGATTCTGGGAACTACAGGATATTTAAAGGATAACCTGGATCAAGAGATCAAGAATAGGAGCTAACCAACAGCAACTCGGAACAGCATTCTGCGTAAACAAACGACACAACGGTATCAACTCCATAACAGAGTTTCACTCACCTTCTGAAAAGATCTTTACTTTAAAAATGAAATGCGGAAATAAGAGGTACACAATTTTCAGTGCATGCACCCCTATCAACGCGGACAGTCAGAGAAATTCAGAAAAGGCGGAAGCTTTCTGGAACTAGTGTAACGTCTGGCTTTCAGAGTTACATATTATTTTGTGCTGGTTATGAATAGCTCGCGCGGTTTAGCTTCGTTACAGCCGTCGTCCCGTACAGTGCTGCTTTCTGTCGTGGGTGTTTTCAGGCTTCGTTTTACTGGCCGACCGTCAGCTGGACACACTTCTTTTCTGATTGCAATGGAGGACAGTTGTTTTTGTTGGTGTTCCGTTAATTAAAATGTAACCAGTTTATTAGTTTTTCTGCTTTTTATCTAAAAGCTTTTCCGTTATATCTTTGTTTTACCCTTTAAAGTCTTTTACCTTTTAAGTAAGTCTTTTTCCTTTTATTTTGGTATTTTGATTAGCGGCTGGGACTGAAATCTCTTAGCAAAGTCGTGACAAGGTCACTGTTTAATAAACCTGTATTACGCATTGTAACAAGTTTTTTTGGGATATCTCCTTGATATCTTTAGTATTATTAAATCTGCAAGTCAAATTCATAAAATTTTTAATTTTCTGTATAAGAAAAGTTTTCTGTAAAAGTATCTGCTGCGTAATAGTCAGCAGCGAACGTTCTAGAAGCTGAATTATCTTGTTTTAAACATGCTTGAAATTTATTATTACATAATACTCGTACGTTGTAAATGTTCAATCATTATGTAACATGAATAATTTTAATTACGTATACTTGATCATGTATCTTTGCTGAAATTGTTATTCTTATTAAATTATAATTTAAAAAAAACATTTCGTAATAAAATTTTTTGAATTGCCTTTACACTATAAGTTTGGGTAATTCTGTAAATTTTATGGTATAGTGTTACATGCTGTAGACTGTTTTGTGCTGTTACTAATCATCGTTGGGTTTGATGATTGTGCAGGGTTTCAGTTCCTGGAATATTATGATCTTCTAAATTTCTGCATTTCCTGTCTGATTTGTTATCCTGGAAGCGCCAGCTTGGTGTCGTTATATCTGGCATGTATGTTGCTGGTTATCCTTAATATTTTTCTGAAAGACATTCAGGGCTTAGGCCTTGTAATGTATCAGATGTTGGCGGACTTTGGTATGTTCTCTTAATTTTTTTTGTGGGCGATTCTACCTAACATTTTAAATCATCCTGCTGTGATGTGGTGTTCCGCTACGTCTGGACCTAAAGTTTGGTCAGTTTAAACAGGACGTATCGTCATTCTACTGTTATGGGATAACCTTAATTAAGGGTTAACAAATGTACATCTAATGCTAGTCTTAAGACTTTTTGTTTCTTAAATAAAACAACATTTTTTTTACTAGTTTTAAATTATTTATACTGAGTCCCAGCATTATTATACCATGCGTTCTGAAAGTCGCTGTGCACCAAGTGACATGACAGGGAATAATTTCATGGCTAGGTTGGTAGCTCTGTGCTGTTCAATTGTTGCCGAACACGTCGAGGCCTGTCAGTCATTGAGTTGAAGTTGTATATGTTTCATTTATTGCAGTTCTGTTGCACGTTTTTTGTTGTTGGACGCGATGGTTCTTTCAGTAGAGGAGCGCATTTTCCTCGTTGAATACGTATTTCGCGAAGGTGACAAGTACAGTGATTTAGTGAAGCGCAAATTTTCTGAAAAGTTTCCAGATTCAATTATTCCTCACCGTAATGCAGTACGAACACTGATAGAAAAATTTCGGGCAACTGGCTCTGTTGAGGACGCTGAACGTAGTGGTAAGCCCCCTAAGCTAGACGAACAAAAGCTGCTGGATATTTCTGATTCTATGGCACAAAGTCCAAAAAAATCAATGCGTAAGTTAGCACAACAGCATAATATCGGACTTGCTACCGCACATAAAGCTGTCAGACAAGAACTTAAACTATTCCCATACAAAGTGAGGTGTGTTCAAGAGCTGAAACCTTCAGATAATGACAAGAGACTAAATTATTGTCATTGGTTTCAACGTTTCATCAACCAAAATTCCGAAGACATCCTTGACGTAACGTTTTATACAGATGAAGCGTGGTTTCACTTGGGAGGGTATATAAGTTCACAAAATACTCGAGTATGGTCGACAACTAACCCTTGCGCTTTACATGAACAGTCCTTACACGAAGCAAAAATTGGAGTCTGGGTTGCTGTGAGTAGAGCACGTATTGTTGGACCAATTTTTTTTGCAAACACAATCAATAGTGAACGTTATTGTTCTGATATTTTAGAGAACTTTACGCATCAAATAACACAAGTGGAAATGAATAATGGTTGGTTCCAACAAGACGGGGCAACAGCACATACATCTAACATCTCAATGGCTTTCCTGCGCAACGTGTTTGGTGAACGAATAATTTCAAAGAATTTGTGGCCTGCAAGATCTCCTGATCTGACTCCCCCCGATTTCTTTTTATGGGGTGCGGCGAAACAAACTGTGTATCGGAACAGACCACACACGATTGACGAACTTAAAGCCGCAATAACGGCATACATTCAAGGAATCACTGTTCTTCAGTTGCGAAAGGTGTTTGCAAACAAAATGAAACGAGTGCAATGCTGTATTGATGCCAATGGAGGTCATTTCGAACACCTTCTATAAACAATGTAATCACGGTTTAACAATGTAATTAAGATATTGAATAAATTTTTTTCCAAAATGCTTAGTCATTTCTTTATACATATTTTCATAAATCCATAGTCACAATTCCAGTGCACAGCGACTTTCCGAACGCACGGTATTATTCTTTAATATTAATGTTGTAAGACATAACAACGGTCAAATGCCCTCTTTATTATTAATTTTATTATTATTTTTGGAGGCAATATATATATATATATATATATATATATTCAGTATCAATTATTAAAAAGTAAATTTTTTTAAAAGTGTGCAAGCATAGTAAACTTTCTTAATTCAACATACACTTAGCCTAGGAAAATTTATTAATCAGTGATGTAAACCTTTCCATCCTGGAAGTTTTAGTTTTGTTAACTAAAATTATTGAATTCAGCTATTATTATATTTTTAATATATATATTAATTTCTTTTCTTATAATTTCTACATAGAATTCATTGTTTTGAGCTGTTTAGTTTGTAACTTTGGTAAACTACATTATGGATCGTACTTCGAATGAATCCATTGATAAATTAGATTAATACTGGGTATTCTTAAATAAAATGTATATTGTGTTTTTAAAATTTCGTTAACCGAAATTCTTTTTTTTTGGAAACTTATTATTAACGCTAATTTTGTTACTTAGTCAAGTATTGACCTTTTGGTGATTTTTTATGATATTTTTTTGGGGGAAATACGAATTTAGAAATTAAAACTACTGTTAATTTCTCTCCAAATGTTATTTTCTTTATTTAAAAAAAAACAACCACCTTTTACCACTCTTCCAATTTTGATGTTTTATTTTAAGCTCGTTCGTCTCGCCCAATGTGTGAGAGATGTAATACTAGCTAGAGAATGAAATATAGGAAGCACCAGACAAGAACGTCCGAATTTTAGTTGGTGATTTTAACGCACAAATCGGAAAAGAAAAACAGCTCCGGAAGATTGTCAGCGACTACCCGGCACACAAAAGATAAACAAGAGCGGTAAAGGTTAATTGATTGTGTGAAACGTTTCATCTTATACTGATGTCCACTAATTTCAACTCCCTAAGAAACAGAAAACATGGTAACCACCGAGAGGAAAACTTGGTGAATTCCTTTAATTTGAAACTCCCTAAGAAACGAGAAAACATGGCGACCTCCGCGAGGAAAACTTGTTGAATTACAAATAGATCTCGTTATAACGTTGCGATCTCGGAACAAAACAGAAAGGAAATTATGAACGTACAAGTACGGGAAGGTGCCAATCTTGACTCGGACCGTTACGTGACCCGTATAAAATTTAAGCCTCTCCCTCTAACCCAAAAATGACTCTCTCAGAAGAAAATAAATAGGATCGATTCCAAAAATCTACAGCGTAAACTTTTAGAATTTCAAAAAAAATTTAAGAGAGGAAAATAGAAACGTGTTAAAAGAACAAGAAGAAAAAGCAGGACAACAGATTTTCTTTGAGAAAACTAATTACATAACGAACATCAAAATAGCCCCGCGTCACTTGAGGACACAAAACGGAAAATAGTAAAGTTGATACCTTCAAAAACCTCTAGGAGATAATACAACCGATAACTCGATAACTAGCGAAAAACAGCAAACGAGGAAAGATGGCTGGTGCATTCTGAGAAACCCACCACTTGAATAAGGAGAAAGCACTCTCAAGACAAGACAAGCCAAAATTATACATTATAACACTGTGATAAAACCTGTGCGTCTGTACACGAGTGAGTGTCTTATAATGCCGGGAAGGCTGGTCTAAGAGAAGCAGAGAAATTTAGAAGAAAGATTGTCCGGAAGATAATGAGTCCGAAGATAGTAGACGGATAATGTAAGTTTCGAGGTCGAGAACTGTACCAGGAAACTGAACGATTAGAAAAAGAAGACTAAAATTCTACGGACACCTGTATATAATGGATGACAAGTGGTTGACAAAACAAATTTTTAAGACACTAAACAATAGACCCAAGCTGTCGGATAAATGGTTTAAAGACGTCATAGAGGATATTGAGAAAACCGGAATAAACCAAGAAAACTTAAAGAATCAAACCAAATTCAGACAACTAATTAAGGACTTAAGGGTTTCCATGAGCAGTAAAAACAACACCGGGTGGACAGAATAAAGGAGAAATGCCAACAGTGAGCGAATCCTGAGAATGTGGTCTGTAAAAAGAGCTTCTAGAAACGTCTAAAGTCACCTCACTAAGTCGAAAATTGGCCCAGTATGAACGAAAAATAATAACCTCATGGTGGGAAAATTAATCTACCCATTTTTGGTTTCCCATGTCCAAGGGTAGATCTACAAGATAGAATTTATGTACTGTATTATATGTAAGCTAAGTCAAAACTTAGTTATTCTTCTTCTTACAGCGCCGACTCCATTTATGAAGATTGGCCACAACACTCCCAAATGTTCTTTATCATGAGCCACCCTCAAAAGAGTGTGCGTATTCAAGTTTGTCTAGTCATAGTTGAAGAACATTACTTCAACTATGAGCATTTTCCTCTCCCAGACCTGCGTTTGCTCTCAACTTTACTTTAAGAATCAGTCTGAGAAACGCACACTTATCATCACCCTTGTGTAAATGACTAATGCAGGCAGATTTCCTTCATTTGATTACGGTCCACACCCATACGTCTCAAAACATCAACGTTGGTATCATGACCGATCCACGAAATCCGCAGCACTCATCCAAACACCCACAACTTGAAAGCGTCTAAAGGATGCATGGACTGCATATCAAAGTCCATGTTTCCACACCGTATAATAGGACAGAGTAGATATAAAATATGTCTTTACAAACGTATATCTTACAGGAAGTGAAACTGTATTAACAAGCAAATACTTCATGTTAAAAAAATGCCAGCGTAGCCATTTCAAAACGAGCTCTCGCTTCTATATACTGCTGGCTCCAGATCTGCTGTAATCAAACTTTCTAAATACTTAAATTGATTAATCTGCTCAATACATTGATCTTCAATAATTAAGTCTCATCGAGTGTGAGGAATCTTACTGATCACCATCACCTTAGTTTTTAGTAGACTAAATTCTCGAATGAGAGCCTTTTCTACTTCGGTAAATATATTCATCAAGCGCTGAATCTGCAAAAATGAATGTATTATCAGCATAGGCTATCTTATGTTGTTAAGAAATACTCCATTCAGCTTAATCCCATCGAACGCAATGTAAAATGCTCCCTTAAATATAGGGTCTGAGTACAAGTTAAATAGAAGTGGCGATAGAACACAACCCTGCGGTAGTTCCTTTGTTATAAGAACAGAATCCGTGAAAATGTTCATTTATTTCAACTGACGCCAATATTATAGAAACTTTCAGTTATCGACGATTCTAAATTCATACTCAGAAAATTTTCTACGGGTAGTTTTTTAAATGTGTTAGTCTATTTTTAAAATAATGAGTTTCTACTTACTAAGGTTTAAAATCAGGTCCATCACATACGTAATAGTTCACCTCTTCGTATAGAGTATTTTGGTTACTAGAAAATTAAAATGTAGGCTACACTAATCATTTGCTCTTTGAAGTAACTAAAAAAATTCTAGCTTGATTTGTAAAATTTAATTTGTTAAAAACACCAAAAATTGCGTTTACTCTTCGTCGGCAAACGTGCCTACAATTACAGTGAAACCTGTAAGGTTGACCCAGATAGTGTTTTTATACAAAAGGTATTCTGGAGCACCACCATTTTGTTTTTTGTTATTGAAGCTTAAGAGTTGAAACCGACGGCATTCTTATCTCCCTCTGTAGTAGATCATGTGACCTGCTTGGCCACACCCTCGACCAATCAGTTGCTTGGGGCATACCACCAAGCATAAAAGTAGATGCCAATAAAAATTATTTTCGATTTCCAGACACAGATGATACATTTTATACTCAATAAAAACTGATTTTTTAAAGTTCAAAACAAAAATGTTAGAATGTACACCTTAAGCTTAAAACGTTACAACTATAACAAAGTTACAAACAATAACAATAAATTGAAACAGTCAAACAAAAAAATATCGATGCAAGAAAACGCAAATTTATGGGATATTACAAAATAAAGTTACACGGAAAGGTAAGTAGCGGACAGTCCGAATGACTACCCAACTTAACTTTGAAAGATATATCGTAAAAACTATAAAGCCTAGAACTATACTTTTGTTTTAACTGGCTCTTTTTCTAGTCCCGCATACAAGCCTTTTTCAATTTCACTAAATATGTTTTGTAACTTTTTGAAAAAATTAATTTTTTTACCAAAAAAAATTTGGTAAAATAAATTAATAACTCTGTTTGTATCGAAGAAAACTAAAAAATTCTGCATACAGAAATAGTAATTGGTGTCAGGAAGAAGCTGTACAATTTTGGTAAGGATATCTCTCATTTTTTCTGAAATATCTGTTCCAAAAGTTAATGACCATAATTTAAAGGAGAAATTAAGAAAAACTAAACAATATACATTTTCTCACTACTAGTTATGTCCAGAACTGTATGAAGGGTTGTTTGGACTTTCCTCTGCTTCAAATAAGTCTACCACGTTTCTTCTAGTTAATGTCCTATTCTCTCTAATTTTTACTTGCTTCTCAGCTTTCTGTATGCGATCCTGGTCCAAACGTTTCATCGCTTCAAACAGGTGTTCTCCCACATTCAGTCCCAAAAAGTTCAATAAGTTTTTATACATTTTGCTAACTTTTCTTTCGTTGATCGGCAAAACTGTGTCGTACACAGAAAAACAGAGTATCGATATGTGACAAATGTTCTTTTGGAAAATCGAGACAAATTGATGTTGATGAATTCATTGGGTTTGAGATTTTCACATTAAAGAGTCTCGAAGCAACTCTGGATTAGCTTAGCTTTGAAAGATTGGTTCAGCTTTATCATAACTGTTGGATAGACTATTCATTTGATATTTTGGATTCGCGTGTAGTCGTTTGTTTTAATAGATTGTTCTAGACTATTCTATTTTATTCTACCTAGGGCGGAGGGATAATTTGTTGCCTCTTTGGCGCCTTACTGATTATTAATCTCGTTATCGACCAATGAAATCGATTTTTGGGTTTTTAGCGCACGACAAGTAGCCGTCTTGTCCGTTTACACCCACGCCCGAGTGCCTTAGCGTGGCTTCTAGATTTTTCTTAGCGTCAGTTGTTAGTCGCATTCAATTGATTCAGTGTTCAGTTGTTGGTTACATACACTTGTGCTTTGTGCGGGTCGCGCCGTTTACCGCCTCATGTCTTGATTCACTCAATAGTTGTTTCTTTCAAAATGTGTTTGCGTTCAAATGACTAATGTTATTACTCTCAGGATTTGTATCGCTCCTATAGTTAGAACGTTTGTGTCCGGTAACGTCATAGTAGTCCGAAATCGCTTTGTTTGTCCTATCCTTACTTTACCTTGTAAAACTGTTCTGGCTAAAGTCAAGTGTTATTATTTAAGTGTTAATCTCACAACGTTATGTCGTACATTACAAACAGTAACGATTTGTGCTATTGTTATTGCTTAAACTGGTATGTGGCTAGTTTACAAGCAGTCTACTCCAGCAACCGCCGCCTACATCTTGTGTTCTACTCTTCAGCTAGATGCATCAACGGGTGTCTTTAACGCTTTCAACGAGTTCAGTCAACGAAACCGAGTAGTTAATAGACTCCAGTATTTTAGCTATAATACAGTTTAAACCTTGTGTACCCTTCAGTTCATGTGTATTTCCCCAAACCTTTCATGTTAACTAACTATACACGTGAAATCTGCGTCGAAAAGATTTATTGTTCTATTTACGTTAGAAGGATAATTTGCTATCATTCTGAATCCAACGTTTTCCTCAGAAGGGAACCAGCAGTACCACCATTCTGCTGCAGTTCCCTCCAATAACTACTTCTGGCATGTCAAAATGAGCGCTATAGTCATACGAAATTGTAATATTCTCAATTAGGGTCTATACCATCCAAAACATTAAATTAGGGCTAAACTATAACAACACTACTTCAGTGCTTGACGTAGTTAATGAAATGTTTTGAGTAGGAATTCTCGGAAATCAAAACTAGTAGAAACATTTGTTTTTATTTTTATTCCTTCTACTATGTTCTGGTAAAGCTAAGAAATGATTAGAAGGGTCTCAATTGTTTGCTAAACTATCAGTCCATAGGTATAAACACAGTTAGCCCCTTTGTAGTAAGTTAGTGTTTGACTGCGAATGGAATTACTGTTGTCGGGCCGTTTCAAAGTAGTGTCGTTATAGAAACGGTTCTAAATTAAGTTACTGAAGCGTGTTACGGTGGTAGCAAGTGGTTGTGAACAAGTGTATCATTTGTTTTGATTTGTTAAATGGCACTGTCTTACTTATAGTCAAGTTTAGTTTAAGCCTAAGTTTTATGATTAATTTAATTAGAAAGTAATCTTAATTGTATTTGTCAGTAAGCTACGTTTAATAATTAATTGTAATCATTAATCGAGTCAATAAATAACTGTTATAAGTTTAAAAGAACTTTGTTTATTATTTATTTCACCCAGATCCCGAACGAACCAAGGCTTACGTGTTACATAAGATAACGTATAAGAGTGCTACGATACTTACCGGGTCTCGTGAGGAAATGTCATACGCATTTTTGGCATACCACTAAAAACAAACAAGAAAAGTATTTAATATTGTATATTTTTGTCAAAAAAATTACACCTTAACTAAAACTTCGATGCATGTTCAATGTTTTATACATAGAAACAACCGGAAACAATTTCAAATTTATCAACTCTAATAATCTTTCCGCTGAAATCAATTTTTGGAAAGCAGTTTTCAACTGTTTGAATGAGCATGTTCATAGTAATTTTGTAGAAATGCAATATTCTTATGATGCAATTTAAAGACAATTTATGAAAATTTTCACGTGATAAATTGCATTAAAAACGGAGAAATTTTTACGTAGAAAATAATCGGAACATTTAATACAATTAAACTTATAAAGGTTAAGTTGGCAACCTTCGGAACACTGTTAAACTGAGCTATTCGGTCATTAAAATTTATATAAATTATACCTTTTTTCTTCATTCCAAATTGTCTCCAGTCTAAACGTGCCTCCGGAAGAGAACGTTCAGTGATAAGATTTCTTTCTGTCCGAGAGCGTGAAACCGGCGAAAATTTACTTAAGATAATTGACAAAAAATTTTTAAACAGCAATAGTGTATAAGTGGATGAAATAGTTTATATTGGATGGAGCAAATTTTATTTATCTTTATCACTCAACGAAAAAATTCAAAACTTTTGTTCCGAGCTCATCAAACAATGGTTTAAAGCTGAAAGTAATGACTTTCTAGATCGTATTATATGATGTAACGTGAATTCATAATTTTCAACCAGAATCCAAACGGCTAAGTCTTTGAGTTGAAACATCCGGATACACCCAGCTGAAAAAAAATCGAAACTTACTTTTCAATCAATAAAGCCTATTGTGTTGCGTTTGGTTATGATAATGTGATTAACCTAAATTTTTATTATTTTATTACTTTTGGCGAAAAGTAAAATTTATTAATGTTGTGTCTACTTACACCCTATTAGGCTACATGGTTCCAGATTGTAGCTGGAAACCCGAGTTTATGTTTTTTTAAGAAAATTTCGGATTATTCATTTGTAACATTTATGAAGTAAAACGTCAATCGTCTATTTAGCCGTTTATCAGACTAAAATTTATTTTTTCTGCCGTATTTAAAAAAAACTTCAGACGTGAGTGTAATTTTTGGATACATATATAAATTCAGTTTAATTTAAAATTTAATTATTTATTTTACATCGGCATGGTAATATGTTTCTGAATTTTTTTAAATTTTAAAATCGTCATTTAATCTCTAATAATGTATTGGTAATATGAATTTAAAATCTCTAAATTTTTTTTTGATGTGCACATCTTTTCTAGTTTTCTTATTATTTATTTTGTTGATTTTTTTACTAATTCACTTCAATTTTCAATCGACTGGAATATTGTTTTTATGGCACCATATAGTTTCAAAAAAATTATTTTCTTGAAATTTATTGTGTTTCTTTAGGATTTACATTTTTGGTAACGTAATTCTTTGGTACTTTTGGCAGTCTATAAATTTGTCCTCACATTCTTATGTACAAAAATTTGTGAACTTTACTAAATATTTTTTTAAGGCTTAATTACATTTTGGTTAATATGTGTACTATGTATGTTGTTTTTGTTTATTTTCCAAGCAACAACCACACGTAAGTCTATTTTACATGTATCTTTACTGGCGCGCCGGAAATAGAGGTCACAGTGTTTGAATAATAGTTGGTGGTTACCAGTAAACTTTGATGGCTGTAGTTCAATTAATCATATTCTTTTAGGAATGGTCGACCTGAGTATGTACAAGTCTACACTTCATTTATACGACGAACATTTATCATTCTTATCTCATTGGGTAACGGGGTTGCTTATTTTTCTTAAATTGAACAGATTGCAACATACACACATTAGGGATTAAAAAATTTATTTTTTATTTTTTAATTCGGAAATTTGTTTTAATGCAAATACACCAGATAACATTTTAGTTCAGATTTGATCGGTATAGAAATCCCAAAATAAATATCTATAATGATACTCCTAGGAACTTCTTTCTACATGCTCTAAACTATTGTTGTTTAGGTCATCAGCCGAAAGGCTGGTTTGAACCTTTAGAGGTTTTACTAAGTAAAACGAGGAGTGAGGTGGTTTACCATTGCCTTCCTCACTGAATGGAAAAGTATGCTTATCAGCATGCCGGGCCCTCTGAAAAGCACATATTTTCCACTCTGCAAATGACACCTTCACTTCATTCACCACAGGGTCTGGCTGTATAATGAAATTCATTACTTTCAGAGGAAATAACTCTGATTAGTGTCTTTTACACCTCTACCTCTTCTGTTCTTAAATGATTCAGTCATTTAATTGGCTGACCATGTGACAAGAAACAGAACTATTTATTTTAGCCCTGCAACGCACAGATTGAGTAAAAAATTCTAAACTATTATTATGAATAATTACATTCATTTCTATGTTTATTTTTTACGTTATGTTTTTTTACTTCCTGAAATCTTGAGTGTGGGTTTTAAAATTTAAAAAAAATATATACAAATTCTCTTCATAGAATGTTAATACGTACGCATATCTTGTTGGGAGACCACAAGTCGAACTATTCACGAAATTCTCGTGAGGAGGAAAACTGAAAAAAAATATTCGTTAAACACACTTATACAAAAACTGTCAATTTCACTGCGCTCCACAGTACTAAATTTAACATTTTAAATTTATTACACAACCTTAAACGTTAAAAACCAAACCATAGCTGTATATATATATATATATATATATATATATATATATATATATATATATATTTCACCTATTACTATTGTAACATTGTACAGTGATATTCTAAGAAAGGTTGAAGGAAATAATTGTTTTTGAGTAGGAATTCTCGGAAATCAAAACTAGTAGAAACATTTGTTTTTATTTGTATCCCTTCTACTGTGTTCTGGTAAAGCAAATAAAGGGTTAGAAGGGTCTCGATTGCTTGAGGTACAATCAGACCACAGGTGTAAAAACAGTTAGCGCCTTTGTAGTGAATTAGTCGTCTACTTGACTGCGAATGGAATTCGTGTTGTCGGAGCGTTTCGAAATAGTGTCGTTACGGGACCGGTTCTGAATTAAGTTACTAGTGCGTGTGCGTGTAGGTGGTTGCAAGTGATTGTGAACAGGTAAATCATTTGTTAGGTGGCATTGTCTTACTTATAGTCAAGTTTAGTTTAAGCCTAAGTTCTGTAATTAGTTAAATATAAAGTAATCATTACTTATTTATAGGATAAATTAAATTATTAATTCTGCCAATAAATAATTAATTGGTATAAGTTTTTAAGAAAGTCGGTATGTTTTTCATTATACCTGGATTCCGAACGAACCTAGGCTTAAGTGTTACAGTATTAATTTATCGAACATTGTAGCATTACGATAAATGGTAGGCTATATCCACCTTCAATGATTTTTTCTTTTTTTCAATAAAATTATAAAACCAATAGAAACAGTAAAAGAAAAGTAAGAACACTTGCAATTGAGAAGTATTTTCATGACTTTACCAAATCGTTCAGTATTTGCTCGTTACAGTATCCAAACTTACACATATTTTTTAGTGATATTGACCTTCTGAGTCTGTCACGACAATTGTTCTCATGGTGCCAAATCTATTATTAAAGATTGGCTGCAGCACTTCAAGCATAATTTTAAAAGCATGACTCATTAAACTAATTAACCGATATTGATCACATTTTATTAGCACCTTTCTTTTTAGGATTAGGTATGAAGGTAGAATTTCACTATTCCTGAGGTAAGCTTTTATTTCATACACTTTATTAAATAGTCGAACAAGCAGTTGTGTACACTTGTCATTCAGGAGCTGAAGGACCTCTAAAATACTCCATCTGGCCTGGTAGCCTCCCCACCTTTGGAATTCCACAATGCTCGACGAACTTCTACTAACAGTATTTCGAGAATGGGCTCATTCCTTTCTATAGGAATATCATACTTGCATCACCTAATAACTGTTCAAAATATTTCTTCCATTCTTGTTTCATTTCTTCTTCAGTTGTTATAAATTCATTTGTTTTACTCATTCTTACCTTGACCTTCTTGCCTGTGACCTCTTTAATAGTTTTATTCATATTGAATAAATCATCCTTTGCAATTAAATCCTCCATTATTTGGCATTTCTCCTTCGTCCAGTTTTCGTAGTTCTCGAGTTCTTTTAGCTTTCCTCACTTCTTGTCAAATAATGCAACACATGTCCTTGTATTTTATTCTAATGGTACCTTAGTAAATTCTTCTAGCATCCATCAGATTCAAAATATCTTCAGTTATCCAGTTCTTAATCCCTCGACCACTTCGTGCCACAAGCCTCCCATTCTGTATCTCGGTGACCGCATCCCTGAGACAACTCCACAGGTCCTCGACATCATAACTTAAGTGTGATGTAAATTTCTTTTTGCAGATCATGATTAAATAGACCCACCATATCCTCACGCACATCAGATTCTTTAAGATTTTTGACCTGTACCTTTCTAATGTTGCCTCCAACAATGACATTGACAGGAATTAATGTACCTATTAATCTTACAAGTCAAATTCCCCAAGTCAGTTCTGCTAACCTTAGAACAACTGAATACGTAATGAGATAAAAATAGGTAAAAATCTTCAACGGACGTTTAATAATTAATGAGACAAACTGAATTATAGAAGAAACTATTTATTCAATCCCAATGAAACTTGCTCAACATTTCAACGTTGTCTCCAGCAACTTTTCGGCCCTTGAACCACCGTTCTGTGAGCTTTCTGATTCCCCCAGCGTAGAAACCTTTACCTTGCTGTTTTAACCATTCTTGTACCGCTTTTTTGATTGGATTGCTGTCGTCAAACTTCTTGCCGCGGAAAAAGTTTTGAGCTGGCCAAACAAATAAAAATCGGATGGTGACTGTAAGGATATGGTAACACCACCCAACCCAACTTATCGAGTGGCAGGAGAGCGTGTTGTCAACAGTCATAAATACTTGGGCTTGAGAGTCCTAGAAAACCGTCAAAATCACTTTACCAGCTGACGTGCGAGTTTTGAATTGTTTTGGTGGGCGAATCCGGATGTTTCCGCTCAGAACTTTGCCGTTTGGATTCCAGTTCGAAATGGTGAAACCACTTTCATCACAAAATTTTACACGATTTAGAACGTCATTACCTTCCGCATGTCCGTATATCTGCTGAAATCCATTGGACGGCTCTCGTGATAAAAATGGATATTTAAGATTGCGGCTTTATTATGCATTTTAGAGAAAAAGGTGTTTTTCGTACAGAACCCAATTTAGACCACGTGAAGTGATTTCAGACGTTTCTGCAAGCTTTCTATGCATCGCTCATACTACGCATTCATTCACTGTAGGCTTTCTCCTTTATTCTGCCCCCCCCCCCCATGTTCTGTTTCTGCTCTTCATTTAAGCCCTCAAGTCCAAAATTAGTTGTCTGAATTTGGTTCGGTTCATTATGTTTCTTAGTTTATTCCGGTTTTCTCAATATCCTTTCTGGCTTCTTTAAACGGTTTATCTGACACTTTACGTCTATTGTTTAGTGTTTTAAAAATTTGTTTTGTTAACTGGTTTGTCATTCATTCTGTACAGATGTCCGTAGAATATTAGTCTTCTTTTTCTAATCGTTTCCATTAATCATTCGTTTCCCTTGTACAGTTCTTCTCGACCTCGTAACTTACATTGTTCGTCTAATATCTTTGGACCCATTACATTGCAAAGGATCTTCTCTCAAATTTCTTTGCTTCTCTTAGACCATCCTTCCCGGTCATTCTACACACTTACACACGTACAAGCATACAAGTTTTACCACAGTATTAAAATGTCTCATCTTGGCTTGTCTTGGAAGTGCTTTTTTCTAATACAAGTGGTGAATTCCTCGGAGCGCACCGACTATCTTCCTTATCTGTTATTGTTCGCTTCTGTTTTGTTGCTCTTTGGTTGTATTATCTCTCCGAATTACTTGAAGCTATCAACTTCCTAATTTCTCCGTATTGTGTATTCAGGTAACGCGGGGCTGGTTTGACGTTCGTTGTGTAATTAGTTCTTCCGAAGGAAATCTGTAGTCTTCTCAGAGCAAAGGTGTGTTTAATCAAAATTGCAGAAAATTTAAAAACCTAAAACTTTTATTTCAAGCGGTTTTTTTCTAGAGCTTAGTTTAGCGTCAATTTGTGACTTCATATTTTGCTCTTAAAAATCATCTAAATCCATTAGAGGATGATTTTCATTTAGCGTCGTCCACTCACAATTAAAATTAGATTAAACAGTATTTTAATTATTTACATTGGTAAGAGAATGTCGTGTGAGTGTTTTAGACCCGAATTATGCGAACGGTTGAATCAACAATTTACTACGCATTAAAAAAAATGAACCAACTACATCTACAAACAAACGTGAGTTTACATAAGTAATGAACCACCGGTAACAGAAATTAGCAGAAGCTTTTTTTGAAAACAATGCTATAATATGCGTACATTGTTCAAGACATATTTTACAATTAAGAACGCTTTACAATACTGAAATATATTTTATCGTATTTTTTACTCGTAGTAAAAACTTGAAAAGTAAATTTTTCTCAGCGAACACAAGACAAAATAAGAGTAAAATATTACTCCAAAACAAAATATTCGGCGTGAAACACTCACACGACTCTCTTGCCAATATAAATAATGAATTACTCTTTCAGAACCACTCACCACAACTACTTTTCGTTAACGTAAAGATCTTGTATGTCTCACCTAACTTTTGATAAATTTCTGACTTAAATTATTTCATTTATTCGCCGTTTTCGTTAATTCATCAACCCCTTTGTCCATATGGTTACATAATAATGGGGTCATATCGTGTATTCAAAAATTTAATATAGGCCCTACATACTGATACTTTACTATTTTCTACGCCGGTCTGTTCGTGTTTTGCTGTGACGTGGTTTCTTCTGCCAGTAGATAGCACAGCCAGCAAACCTGTGCGTGTCCAGTGGGTGAGACATACACGAACGACCGGGCCAGGCGGTAGTTGAAGGAACTCAGTCAATCAGTATCGGTCGTTGCTTCGAGATGGTCGAGACGGAGAAAGATCGATCTCTCAACATTGAGCACTTTTTTGCTCCACACTGACCACTTCCCTTCCCTACCCTACCCTTCGCTTCATCAGCAACTGCTCCTCTTCGAGGCTGCGGTAAACGGTGTTCGCTGCGTCGGCGACCGCTCCTATTCGTTACGCAGCGGTGCAGACGATCCTCTACTCGCCTCGCCAGCGGCCGCTTCTCCTTACCGAGGCAGCAGCGAAAGGTGACGCCGCGTCGGCGACCACTTTTGGCTTCAGCAGCTCCAGGCAGCAGTAGAGAAGGTAATCGCTTGCCAGCGGCCGCTTCTCTTTGAGGCAGCAGCCAGGGCTTCCCCAACCTTTTTCCTTTTCAAACTCAATTACGCCGCCGGATGTTCTGCCGCTCCGGCCGGTCCTATGTCGACTCTACCGAATGGACTACAGCCAGTGCAACAATATATTCAATTTTTTTACACCTAGTGAAGCTGATTTCTAATGACAGCTTCTCTATTAAACTGTTATCAGGAAATAGTGTTAAAATTAATTTAAAAGATGCAGATCACTACAGGATTGTCACCAGAGTGCTAAATTAGGATGGTCTCACTTGGCATTCTTATGAAAACAAGCAGAGAAAACCAATCAGAGTAATGGCAAAAAACTGCACCTTGCTTGCCACCCGGAAAATATCGTTGAATATTTGAAGACAAATGGCTTCAAAATCATTGATGCTGTTATCAAACTTAAGTGGAAAACAAAACAACCACTAGATATGTTCTTATTGCCTTTTGAAGCAGAAGAAATAAGAAAAATTTATGAAATTAAAAACATCTTAGGATGTAAAGTTGAAATAGAAGCACTTAAAATAAATTTATATCACAGTGTAAACGATGCCAAGCCTAAGCACACACGCAAAAATACTGTAATAAGGAGTGCAGGTGTGTTAAATATGCAGGTAAGCATCCAACCAAGGATTGTAAAAAGCCAAATGAAGAAAAACCAAAGTGAGTTCATTGTGGAGATACTCATCCAGCCAATGACCGGGGCTGCACTGTCGCAATTGAGCTACAGAAAATAAGAGCTAAAGTTACAAAACAACCACAGGAAACCTAATAAAAATTTCAACGGTGTTAGTAGAAGAACCTAAAAAAAAATATTCTAGAAAGAAAAGCTTTAGGAAATGAGAAAAGTAAGTTCGGAGAAAAATCGTCTCTCGAGGTAGTAGCAAAAATATTGAAAAAGAAGTAAATATCGAAGAGGCTAGACGTACATAAACTATTACCGTTAATTTTAACCAAGTTAGAGAACCAAGAAAAATTAATAAAAAAAGTTTGATAAGAGAAATAGTGATGAAAATCTGTTACAAAGAAGAATGGCCAAAGACCTTAGAATAGTAAGCTGCAATGCTGACGGACTTTTGCAGCGTCAGGCAAAACTCAAATATTTTATAGAACTGAAAAAATTGATATTTGTCTAATCTCCGAGACTCACTTTACTAATCAGAATATAATGAAAATGAGGGGGTATAAAGTATACAATACCTATCACCCTGACGATAATGGGTGGGGTGGTACAGCTATATTAATAAAAAATAGTATTTAAAACTTTTTTTATTAACAAGTAATTTAATGAATATCAGTAGTTTATTGCCCTCCACGATATAATAATAAGAAAAATGATTATCTAGCATTGTTACATAAACTTGGTAAGAAATTTATCATAGGCGGCGATTTTAATGCAAAACACATTAACTGGGGACCTCGTTTAACTAATACAAAAAGAAGAGAGTTATACGAAGCAGCCACACAAATAAACTGTTTTTTTCATTCAACAGGAAAACCAACTTACTGGCCCACTGACCCAAATACAATTCCAGATCTAATTGATTTGTTTATATCAAAAAATGTTTCATCATCTTATTTAAATACAAAGGAATCCAATGATTTATTTTCTAATCACACTTCAGTTTTATTAACAATAAGTAATAATGTAATTAAAAAACACTCACTCTGTTCTGGAACCTTTGGATAGCATTTATGTTACTTGCTTTTTTGCAGCCATAGATCTGCAAGCCGTAGGTCCATACCGGTTTTAGCACTTGCTTCTATAGAAGCAATTTATTGAAGGTTGACAATTCAGAGGTCCTACCGAGCAGCCAATACATCTTTCTATACTTAATTTGCATTTCTTCCTTTTTCTTCTTAACGTGTTCCTTCCACCTCAGCTTAGCATTCAGGGTCATCCCAAGATACTTTGCTGTGTTGGCAAAAGGTACTACGTTGCCATTGATAGTTATGGGACTGTGATTAACTTTTTTGTACCGTATGTAAAATTTACATGCACTGACTTATGTTCATTGAGTCTGATCTTCCATTTTTTACTTTTAGTAATGATTTAGGCCAGTACCACAGCTCGCTGTAGTTTTTCGGTCGAATCCTCTACTGTATTTCCTGACGCCAGTATGGCTGTATCGTCAGCAAATGTACCAATAATTGTTTCTTCACTTACTGGCAGATCACTGGTGTATAGCTCATACAAAACAGGACCCAATACGCTCCCCTGTGGAATGCCAGCACTGATCGGCTTGACTTTAGAATAACTGTCTTTCTGCTTCACCCGAAAAACTCTTCCAGAGATGTACGAATTCAGTATTTGAGACAAACAAGTCGCAGCATTCTTTCTAATTTGTATGACAAACCTTCATACCATACTTTATCAAATGCTTGGGCCTACATCCAGAAAAATTGTAGAACAGATTTGCTTCTGTTCTAGAGAATTTTCTATAACACTTGTGATGAGATGTACTTGATCGATCGTCGAATGTCTATTTCTAAATCCAAACTGGTGTGACGGAATAATGTTTTTTTTTATCTAATTCTTGTTGAAGTCGCTTTAATACAATTTTTTCAAAAAGTTTTGCAATCACAGGTAGTAATGATGTAGGCCTGTACGTTTTATTTCATTCGGTGCTTTACCTAGTTTTGGCAGCATGATGACTTCTGCCACTTTCCACAAATCTGGTGCATAGTTATGTTTATTAGGTTGGTCAGTTTTATTACTCCTTTTGATGGTAAATTCTTTAACACTTGGCCGTTTATAAGATCAAAGCCTGGAGATTTCTTCGCTTTCACCTTCTTAATTTCAATCTTTACTTCTTGAGGTGTTGTGTATATTATATCCACGTCTTCTGTTAGAGCCAAATCTTGATATTTAAGAGGTAACGTATCAATGACATGTGGTTGAAATATAATTTCTAGGTGCTCAGCAAAAATTTGTGGTTTTTTTGTATTACTTCTGGCCCACGTTCCGTCTATTTTTTGTATTGATGGTACATGCTTCTGGGGTCTTTTAAGTCCCTTTGTGGCTCTCCACAGAGAATAATCGGAGTCTTTGTCGTTAGTCAATCCTCTTAAGAAATGACTAAAAGTTTCGTTCTTAATAAATTTTATATTATGAACGGATTTACACGTTTTCAGACCCCTGAACCCAAAAAACATGCTTTTAGCGATTGGTCTGTGTGTGTGTAAAAAGTGTATAAACAAAAGTTATACAAAATTAAATAATCTACAACTTTTGTTTCAAATATTTTTTTGTGTAACGCTTAGTTTAGTGGCAATTAGTGATTCTCTGTTTTTTTCAAGAAAATGTGTAAAAAAGTTTTTAAGATTTCGGCCTTAGTATGCATTTTACGACAAAAGTGTATTATAATAAAATTTATAGAAAATTAAACGAACTACAACTTTTATTTTTAGCATTTTTCTCTGCAAAGCCTAGTTAACACGAAGTGAAACGTGTACACTAGTTATTTATAAAGTAATTTGTTTCTACTTTATTATTAACTACAACAGCTGTATATTTATACAACCACCAGTATTTATGATGTATCTATGTAATTATGTCCTGTTTTCGTCTTGAGGAAATCATCCAGTGGGAAACCCTTATCGCTGTTTTATATAAGATCTCTATTCCAGCGTCTTTTTAATATCCTTGTGTATTTTGTGATATGTGTGGGTTTGACAATGTTTGTATTTTTAGATTCGTGTGATTCATTTATTTTGAATAGAAACGAGTGTGAAATTTGTTAATGGTTCAGTATCCTGTGTCTACGTTGAGGTCTCGATGTATGATGGAATTCCGTACGTAGACTACCTATGATCACACGTAAAAATTTGTTTTGAAAAGTTTGTATCCTGTTACGTTTGATTTTTTGTCAGATCTATAGGTCGAAGCTCCATACATTCATATCGGACGAATCAAATAGACGTAACAATTTATTTTTTGTTTGATACGTAATGCGATTTACGGTAAAGTAGAGAGTACAAAGTCTTTAACTTGTGATTCAGCGAAATGCGTTTTTGTGGTATAAATGGTGGTTCCATGGTTCAGTCCCTGTCTAGTTTAAGGCCTAAATACCGTATTTTTCGGACGATAAGACGCATCGGACGATAAGACGCACCCTTGTTTTTCAAGGCATAAATTATCTAAAAATTATTTTGACTGATTTTAATTAGTTTTTTAATACAGGTAAATATGATTTCTTTATTTGAAAAACAGCAAGTACAGAAAATACAATATATATAATTATTTTGTAGTCATAAATTAACAAAAAAACATGGATATAGAAACTGTAAGTACGTAAATTACTACTATCGGTTTCATAATGATAGACACCCGAGTTTCAACCCAAAGCATCTTCAAAACTATGAGTCGGATGTCAACACACTTTACATCACAATTTAGCTCATTTTTTCTGCTTTGACTTATAATAGTCATATTTTTTTAATGTTGTTTAAAAGTTGCCATATTGAGGTTGGAAGACAAAAAGACCCGGTTTTTTTTATACCGCAACAAATTTCATGCGTTTAGAGGTGTGTAACTCGATAAATATTTGACCAAAAAGTTTGAAATTTTAACACGGCATAGACAATTATATTATTACAGTGTGCACAAAATTTCAAATTCATACGCTATTTAAATTTTGATTTATTACCAATATTCTTAACCCTTCCTATCTCGGTAACCACATGATCGTTCGGCTCGGGCAAACTATCGTTTTATTCAGCGTAAAAACTTAGTACAGATATGTTAACATGAAATATCGATTGGCCAATGTTGTGGTAGAATTTTTAGAATTTTGAAAAAAATAAATCGGTAATGCGGGGGGTGGGTGTTACTATCCATGTTGCTAGTTTGTGTACGTAACATCGTGTCGGACTGTCTACCTGAACTGACAAACTGCATTGTCAAATCAGGTAGACAATCAGATTCAGGCAACATGGTTAGTCTAATAGTAATTGATAATCCAATTTTTCAATTGTGCTTTAAGTTGAGGCCATTTGACAGCATGAGTTCGAAATTTACTGGTATGTTTCTTATTATCTGCCTTGAGTAATTAATCTTCTAGTTTCCGCCATTCCCGAATCATTTTTTCTGTTGGAGGAGGTAAAAAATGCCTTTCTACTGCCCGAATGCCATTATCTTTTGCATATTGAACCACTTTTAATTTAAAAGCGAAAGAGTACGAAACTTGCTTCACATTTTAAAATTCTATGATATTTACTGTAAGTAATATCGATACAGAAACTACTGTGTATGCTTAGAATCTTCAAGACAATACAGTTTAAAAACTACGGTACATCCCCTATATCATTGTATGTTTTGTTTTGAAATCCCTAGTTATTGAACGTGTTTAAGTAGAGTAGGGTAGTTATAAATATTATTATAGAAAGCATCTACCCTGAAATATAGCTAGCGTTCGGACCATAAGACGCATGGTAATTTTTAGGTCATTTTCCTACGGAAAAAAGTGCGCCTTATCGTCCGGAAAATACGGTACTTAACTGTTACTGTCTGAGAAATAAGGCGATTATCATAGTACACGGGTGGACAAGTTTTCCGGGCAAGTGTTAACGTATTCTGGTGTGAGTTTTCTACACTTCTGACTTTCCAACTGTTCCGGATTGTTTAATGGCTACTTACGCGGACGATACAGCTATTATGACCAACAATAATGATTACAACACTATTACGTTAACTTTCTAACATTATCTAAATTAAATTTCTACTGGTATAAACTATGAAAATTTAAATTGAATGAACAAAATTATAAATTAAACAAAATAATTACCTGCTTGTACCTGCTTGAGCTGCAAAAGTAGTCTGAATTTTATAACCAATCAAAAAACAGAAGAATATTGATAGCATTATATACAGACTCATCATAGCGGACGATGTTTTGTACATATAAGTTAGTCCGTAGAACTGTGCTGAACGTTTTAAAACGTTGTATACGTTTCTAATAATTTTAATTTAAAATAATAATTAGTGACGCACTTTGGTTAATTAATTTCGCATAAATTAATACGCTCAAATTTGTTTCATATAATTTAACTACGCTGGTAGCAAAGTTAGAGTAGATATTTTACATACTTTAATATCGTATCTAGATTCTTAATGCTTTTTATAAATTTGAAATAATACTTTTAAAAATTTAGTGTGAAACACTCACATGACTTTTTTTAGTCAATGTAAATATGAAACATATAACCTATATTGAATAATGAGTAAACAATGAAAAATGAAAAACATAACCTAATTTTAATCATAAGTGGGTGACGCAAAATGAAAATCAACCTCTCTTCTACTTAAAAATACGGAAAATCATTAATTGACACTGAACTAAGCTCTGTAGAAGAAAATTCTTGGTATAAGTTGTAGACTTTTTATATTTTCTATAACTTTTTTCATGTACACTTTTGTCGTAAATTGCATACTAAGGCCGCAATATTAAAAGTCCCATTTTTACAGATTTTTATTTAAAAAAAAAATACAGAACATCACCAATTGACTCTAAAACTAAGCGTTGTATAAAAAATGTTTTTAAATAAAATTTGTAGGTTTTTAATGTTCTACAACTTTGATAGTACTTTTTGCCCTAAAGTGCATATTAAGGCCGCAATCTTAAAAAAATTACCACGAGAGCATAGGCTCTCTAAGAATTCAGCAAACATCTGTCTTGTATTTCTTTTCTTGAACTTCAGACTCTTATCTTGTAAAGCATAAAAAATGTAGTAAATAAGGCGATTTTCAAAAATTTCGTAGGAGCAGTTTTTGAGAAAATTTACCGTTTAAATAAACAGTAGTTTTCACTCACGCGCGCGCGCGTATAGAAGATAAAAGATAGTCAAACATAGAAAACCAATTGTTTGGTGTTTTAGATTTACGTATTACAATTTTGGATTGTATTCGTGTAAGGTTTTACCTTACTATAGCTGTTTTCGAATTTTTATTTTATTTTATGTATGAGTACCCCTTGGCTTATTTGAAAATTGTTGGTCTTGTAAAGAAAGGAAATGATGGGTTTTATTTATTTGTAAAGTAAACGTGTTATTTTTTTTCTTTTTCAAGAATACATTTTTTCCTGCAATACGATTTCTTTCTAAATTTGTATTACAGTGGAGGAATCTTAGTTACATTTCATTGTTGATTCGGCGGTTGTCATTAACTCGTTTTTCAACACTGCTAGTTTTTAGGCTTTGTTTTTCACACTGTTTTACGTGAACTGTCCACCCTATTCCGCTGGGAACTTTGTGGCCTATTGGCTTAACTCTGTTCTTTTTCTTATGTAAAACCGTTAGTTTTCACTTTGTACCCTGGAAAATAAGAAAATTATTTTAATTTTTTAGATAATTTCCAAGAACCTTTCCCCTTTCCCTCCTGCAGGCTGTGTTTTTCAGCAAATACAGCATTTCCTATAACCAATCATAACTTTTGTTTTATATCCTCTCGCTTCTTTCCGATCCTGATTGGTCAACCCCACCACCGTTTTGGTACGATTTTATACCCAGTCAGGTTATGTGTGTCAGAAATTTTACGGTTCGTTTTCTGTCGTTGCGTGGTTTTGTGCTACTAAGTGATAACCTGAATTGAAAATAAAAAGGTAAATATACTATACTACTTTTTATTAAATCAGATTCAAAATTAAAATAGTCATGAGGCGTAAAAAGAATATTAAACCATTTAAATATTTAAAAAAAATAAATGAGTTAATCAAACAAATGTTAAACTATACAAATGTAAAAAGGAACTATGTTAAACTGTTTAAAATAATTAGTCTAAAATAGTAGGTAAACTTTTTAAATGTTGAAAATATTAAACAATGAGTTAACATTTAAAAAAATATAGAGTAGAATTAATAAAAAGTAGTTCAATGTAGGCTAAGTTATTCAGCGAATATTGAATTTAGGATCAACCATGGTTTAGTTTTAATTAGGAGTAAATATTTAGTTAGGCTTATATTATATATTTTTGTGGGTAAGTTAATTTTTAAGATATAAAATCTGTTTTCTTTTTATCAATTAATAATAATAATGAAGCAGCAAAAGTTTTCTTAAAAACATTTTTTTTCATGTAAATAATTATTTTTGTTTGTTAAATTATTTTAAGTGTATTGGTTTTAATTTTATAAAAAGAAATAACTTGTATTCTATAAACATAAAAAATATCTGCTGTAACTTGAATTCTTTGACAATATTTAAAAAAAATTAAAATACTGATTAACCTCAATTAAAATGCCTCATGAATGATTGAAATACACCTAATGTCTAGTTAAGTTATTTGCAATTAGTTTTAACAAAGCTGCGTGTTCACACTAGCGATTCACAAAATTTATGGTGAGGGTATAAACCATATCTCACCTGTGTATTTGTGCAGAGATAAGAACTTGAAACAATTGAATCGGTCATTTCAGAAAGCCCATAAGTCAAAAAATTAAAAAACTGGTAGTTTACTACATTTCAATAAAAAAACCAATATTAAAAAAATATATTTTGTTTAGAAGGCTGTCCCCTTTAATAAAAAATGTATACTTTTGTCCTTTTAAAGAAACCCACTCAAACAAAAGTTGAAAACTTTGACTTCAGGTGTTTCTAAAAACCGTTGGAGTAAAGTGTTAACTAACGTTGTTTTCTGCAAAATGCGTTCTTAGACCAGAAGAAAATTGTGTTGTATAATAGTATTCATTTATTTATTTCAATAGTTTACATTAGTGACTTAAAATAGCTTTTTGCAATAATAGAAATTGAAATTCCTGACTTAAGAAAGAAAATGTTGATTTTCAGGGCTATTAAGATTCTTTATCGCGTCACAAACAGTAGTTATCTCCCTAAGAAAGATGTTTGCGTAGAAACTTTGTGTAGGCTCTTCCACTAGAAAAAAGAGCTTAAGCTTCAAAAATCATCCACTATCATTTTTTAATTAGAAGGAAGCACTTTATATCACTTAGGATACGCCTTTTTTTAAGTGTTATATTACTACTTAAGGAAAGCCAGACTTAGCCTATGTGATTTTTGTAGGGATGGTGTTACATTCAGTTAGTCCTGAAATACTAAAAATGTAAAAAATGTAAAATTTTGACTTATGGGCTTTCTGAAATGACTGATTCAATTATGCATTAGACTTCAATGAATTTTTTTATTTATTTATAAATATACACAAATAAGTACACTCCACTGTGTTGTACCCACACACACAGTGTACCATATAATAGTTGGTATCATTTAAAAGCGATTACTTGTGATGTGGTAGGATAACTGGTTTCAAACTAAAAGTTTCAATTAAATGCATTTATATGCATGTGTTCCATGATAATGGATTACTCCATTAGATATTGGATTCCGTGAACTGAATACCTTTGGCCTTCACTCACAATTCCACAAGTGAGAAGGCTCTTAAGGACACCCATATGGTTCAACATCTGAGTTCGTCAAGAGAAAACTTTCCAGTTTGAAAGATATAAACCGCCCTTATCAATGTGTCTTCCTTAGTTAGTCATAGTTTTCCAGAAAGTTTCTAATTTTATGCTAAAAACTCAGTGGTGGAGGCCAACTTCTAGAAATATCGAAATACCAAGCGAAATCTACTAATAAAGCCGTTTTGGCTTGTAGGGGCCGCCTTTGTCGAGGGTGCCCTTTATTTTTAAGGTATTTTTAGGGTTCAGTACCTGGTAAGTTTACCTTTTAAATGTGTTTTCTTTTTTTTTATTTAGCTAACTACATGAAGGAGGATCACGTAACACCGTTTAATGACATAAATATGTTTAACACATATAACCCAATAATATATTTCAGTTTATTTAAATTTTAATTTTTACAATTTTATATAATTTTTAATTCTATTTATAGATAATATATATAACAATTCGTATTTTATTATTTTAATAATTGTATAACTTTTAATAGTTGTATATTCTTAAAGCCATATCTTTTTTGTTTATTTATTTATTAGATTTTTAGATACCCAGTTTTATTTATTTTCTTTGTTTAATTATCAGAAATCGCATAATGCTTTATTTATCATATTTTAAAGCCCTAACCTAGTTTTAAATCGCTGTTGCACTGTCTACTAAATAAAAAAAGAGAGAACAACTACTCTAGGACATGGCTTTTTAGCCATAGTTGATTAGGTTATTTCCTTCACCTCGTTCATTGTGAATTGTTGTAAATGTACGAGGGTCGTTCTTTCAACCTCCGGTAGCCCATAAATAAACGAAAAATGAATAGAAAAACTATTTTATTACTATTTTATTTTATTTTATTTTAACTATTTTTTTTTTATTTTTTTTTTTTTAGAAAAACTATTTTTTTTGTCTATATTTTTTCGACATAATCACCTTTACGATTGAAGCATTTGTCGTACCTGTGGTGGAACTTTCCAATATGCTCTTCATAAAATGTTGCCGCCAATGTATTTAAATAAGTCTTGATACTGCCTTGAAGCTCCTTGTTGTGTTTCTGGTGTAGTTCATGCAGCCGAGGATCACGATTCATGCAGTATTGTTTATTGAACATTATGAAGTTTATGGAGAGCCATTCAAAAAAAGAAGAGGTGTTCTGGTTTCTGGAACTGTTCTTAACAGTTCTGAAACTGTCTTTGATTTAATAAGCAAAATCCATAAAAAGAGATTGAATGAAGAGATTGACAAACTATTGGGTGAAACCTTGTCAACTAAATTAAATAAAGGTCAGAGTATTATGGTCATCTGAAGAGATTGCGTGACAAAGAGAATGAGACCTATAAACTCATTAAATACCAAGAGCAACTAAAGACAAGAAATAAATGGATCAAAGAAATCAAAGCAGACCTAAAAACTATGAACATTTAAAGAGAAAGCATTGAGTAGACTTTTGTAGAGAAAAATTAAAATCTTTTGTAAACTTTCCGGTTACGAAGGTGCAGAGAGTTGGGCAGGCCTGGACTGAAGAACAAAAACAGGCTTTTAGTGCTAAAATGAAAGAATTTTATACTCAAAAAAAGCAGCTCAGGAATCCAACTTAAAAGTGAAGAAACTGGATGACGCAACTAGTACGCTTTTCAATGGGCTAGTCAAAACAAAAAGAATAAAAAATATGCACGTATATGTATATAAGTTAGGTCTCGAAAATAATCGACACACCTTTTAAAAACCAATTTTATTTAATTCTACATACATGGGAATCGAACTAAGGACTTTTACATATACACTGTAAAAACATACATGTTCATTGTATGAGGTTGAGTACAAGACGTTGTACTAAAGACAAATACATTAAAGAATTCTTAGAACTAAAGCCTACACTATCAACTTACCACTGGTATCTTCTTATTCTATAACTCCTCCACCCCTAAATAAAACTTCCGGGGGATTCGGACCACCGAATTCGGGTGATGTTTCCTAAACAATTTGTGGTACACAAAATAACAAGTAAAAACAAATGATAAAACATATAAAACTATTGTCTATATACTAATTTTATTTGTAACGACAGTTCTTTCTGTAATTGGAGAAACTCTATTTAAATTGATTCTGTCCAATTCTAAGTGTTTAATATTAATGGAGAGTTCTGGTTCTTGTTCTATTGGAAGGTCTAATTTATTCGCTAATGTCCAAGAGTTTTGGACTTCCTTTTATGTCTGATGAATGCTGAAGTATTTTGTTTGTATAAATAATTTGATTATTATTTGGATTTAACAAATAAAATCCTTGAAGTGTTCTGGACAGTGTTTCCCTAGAATTTTAAAATTTTAATGCTTTGTTTGGTAGTGTTGCCAAATATTCAGACATTTCTAAAACCCATTTAATTATATTTTCGTTTATTTCCAAGGCTGTGTATTTACAGTTTATGGTTGTTCCTGAACTGATAATCGCACTTTCACAATTTAAATCGTCGTTCACTAAATTTTCTGATGAGCATAGATTTTTTTACTTAATTCTATTTTTACAATAATTGCTTAAACCTGAAACTTTTGTTTTGCTATCTACTGAGTTTGATTTTTATAAATATTTAATTTTCGGTAATATAGTCACAAAAGTTACTTCGTATTTTGATGGTTTTTTAAAGGCAAAATTCAGGACGGTTATCATCGCCTCTTATTCTACACAAGAGTGAAAAGGGCCCAAGTGTAGAAAGTGTTTTTCTTATTATAAACGAAAAGTCTTACAAACTAGAAATATCACAGAAAATTAAATAAATATATAAAATTTACATCAAAAAAAAAATTATATTAAAAACTTATAGGCTAAACATACAAACAGAAACTTAAATCTAATATCACAGTCGGAATAAATAATATTTACAACAACTTATCAAATTAAAATCTTACAAACTAGTATCACAGCCAACAAAATAAAATTTACATGAAAAGGTAATATCACAGATCTGAAGAACAAAGAAAAGGCTGAAAAGGGGCCACGAAAATAAAAAACATACATTATAAATACTCTGTATCTATAAAACTAATATTACTATTACACTGTCAGACACTGTTATACATTAATGGATCTAAGATATTTTAAAGTTAAATCCAAAACATGGCTTTCGTCGCCGAGTACATCCCTTAACTCGAAGGGTATTTTAAATCGCCGACGCAGAGCTGCGTAGCAGACGCAATCTACCAAAACATGTTTGATTGTCAAAGGACAACCGCATCTGCCACACATTGGAGCATCACCAGACGTCATGAGATACCCATGCGTTAATCTGGTGTGCCCAATTCTAAGTCGCGCGATGACAACTTCTTCCCTTCTGTTCTTCCTCAGCGACGTAGGCCAGGGCTTAACGTCACGTTTTATCTCACGTAACTTGTTGCCATGAGAATCAGTCCATTCTACCTGCCAGGAATCAGTGATGACACGCTTCACCAGACCCACGAAATCCAACACAGTCAGATATTGCGTGAAGGCCGGTTGGCGTGCCGCCTCCTTAGCGGCCAGATCAGCAGCCTCATTTCCCGAAATTCCAGCATGACCCGGAACCCAGCAGAAAACAATACTTACTCCTCTAGATCATTCAGCTGCTTTACGGCGCCGTGGACGTCCACAACTAGTGGGTGGCGTGAATACATATCACTGTTCAAATGGAGAGCACTGAGCGAATCAGTGCACACCAACACCCGACGCCCACGTACACACACCACAGACAGAGCTTTGCTAATAGCATAGAGTTCAGCCGTGTAAACACTGGTTCCCGCAGGTAATCCAAACAGATAATTTCTCCCATTAGCAACAAACGAGCAACCAACTCCAGCATCCGACTTTGATCCATCAGTGTATACAACCATAGAGGGTTTAAGAGCTTCAACTAACTCACTGAAAATGCTATTAAATACCACAGAGCTTGTGTTTGCCTTGAGTATTTACACATCTCAAAGTTAAAGTGTAACTGAGCCATGGTCCAGAGTGGAAATAGACAAGGATGACATGGGTAAACACGAGGAATAGGAATATCGAGGTTGTTGCATATCTCCAACGCTCTTACACCGAGTGGTGAAGGCTGTCAGGCGTTCATCACATGCAAATCATGACAGGGGTTGTTGAGAATGATGTTATGCAAGAAATGATAAGGTCTAGCTTTCAACTTGGCAAGGTACGACAATATAAGCTGCTGGCGGCGCCTGTGTAACGACATTTCTCCACTTTCAACTAAGATGCTGACAACAGAGCTAGAGCGGAAAGTACTTGTAGACAATCCCAAACATGAATTGTGCACCGTGTCAAGCATTCTTAGCGAAGTGGGAGTAGCAGAAGAGTACGCTACAGCGCCATAATCTATACGTGATCGCACAAGAGCCTTGTAGAACCTTAACATGCATGATCTATCAGCTTCCCAACCTGTACCTGTAAGAACACGCAGAATATCAACCACCTTTAAGCACCTAGCCCGTAGGTCTTTAATATGCGAAACCCATGTAAGTCTTTTATCGAATACAACACTTAGAAACCTGATGTCAGTGCTAACTTCAATACGCTGACCAACTAAATACAGTCTTGGATTATCAGTCCATATTCGGCAAAACTGAATGCATGTAGTCTCCTCAGGAGAAAAACTAAAGCCAGTCTGCCGTGACCATTACTCAAGATGGTATATAGTTAGCTGTTGGGCTAGTTCAGCTGAGACAACATTTCTAGATGCAACATATATTGCAAAATCATCAACAAAAAAAGAACATTTAACAGGGTGTACACAACATTTCACAATATTGTTTATAGCAACCGCAAATAGAGTACAACTAATTACACTCCCTTGCGGTATACCATTTTCCAAGACAAACTAGTCGGACAGACACAGACCAACCCTTACGCGGAATAATCGTTCATCTAGGAAGTCCTTGATGAAGGCCAACATGTTCCCAGCGATGCCCCAATCCCACAAAGTACTGAGGATACCTCGTCGCCAAGTTGTATCATATGCTTTTTTCAAATCAAAGAATACGACAACGAGGCGCTGCCGCAAAGCAAACGCATTGCGAATAGCCGTCTCAAGGGCCACCAAGTGGTCTGTCGAAGACCTTTCTCTCCGAAAACTGCTCTGTTCAGGAGCGAGGAAGTCATTCTTTTCCAGATACCAGACAACCATTCACCATTCTTTCCATTACCTTACAAGCAACACTTCCCAAGGAGATGGGACGGTAGTTAGAGGCCAATGTTTTATTTTTACAAGGTTTCAGAATCGGAACAACAATTGCTTCTTTCCAAGTTTTTGGTAGCTTTCTAGTAGCGTATATTCTATTAAAAATATGTAAAAGTTGCCTTAAGCCAGAATCCGGTAAATGCGCTATCATCGAAAGTGTAATTTCATCTTCTCCAGGTGAGGCATTTCGAGATACTTTGAGCGCTTTTCTAAACTCAGGCAATGAAAATGGAATGTTTAGAGGATCATTCGAGTCCGCTTTATGGAAAGGAAGAGATTCAATGGTTTTCTTATAATTTTGAAACTGTACTGAATATGAAGACGTGAAAGAAGCTGATTTAAAGGAAGAACCAATTACGTTACCGATATCGGACTGTGATGTGATCACAGAACCGTCAGCTTTCAACCCTGCGATTCGACGTGGAGACGTCTTCCCACATACCGAACGCAGTTTTCTCAATACCGTTGTCACAGAGGTACTCCTGTTTATATCTCCAACGTAACGGCTCCATGACTCTCTCTCTCTTACTCTCAAGAAAGACACGCCTACAGCAGGCCCGAGCTCTTCGGTAAGCTTCCAGGTTTGCATTCGTAGGTCTGCGACTAAAAATGCGCAGGGTCCTTACGGTGGTTCTGAAGAGCCTCCTTACAACGATCATTCCACCAAGGTACCGGCGGGCGCCGTGCTTTTCCCGAAGTTTTAGAAATGCTCTGGGCAGCTGCTGCAGACACCCTCTCTACAAAGGAAGACAACAGCTTTCGTGCATCATCATCATCGTCATCATCTTCATATTCAGACTCCATTAGACTTGAAAACTCATTCCACCGTCCAAGCTTCTCTATCCATCGTTTCGGAAGGTCATCGACAAGGTGGTAGTCAAAACATTCAACCACCACCGGTCGGTGATCACTTCCATACAAGTCTGGCCGTACTTTGCACATCAACCTTGGTGCAAGGGACGGGCTACAGAAAGTAAGGTCCAAGCACGACCAGGATCCTGTTGAGGATGACATGAATGTTTCAGATCCATCGTTCAATAAACATAACTCTAAATCACTCCGAACCTTTTCCACCATGTGACCCCTACCATTGAACAGTGAGGAGCTCCAAGAATAATGTTAACCATTGAAATCTCCTAGAACGATATATGGAGCTGGTAACTGTTCCAGTAATTCTCTCATCGCTAGGTATGAAATTTCTGTGTTTGTTGGTAAGTAAATATTACACACGCAAACTGACACCGGGACAGTTATCCTAATTTCTATGGCCTGAAGATTTTGCATTGACTGGTGAAGTAATATTGCGACCCCACCACCAATGCCAACATGCAGGGAATCTTTCCTAAACAACTCATATCCACGAAAGGATATTGGAATATCAGGTTGTAACATCGTCTCTTGCAGGCAAAGTGCAATCGGACACGTCCCGGATCAATAGCTTTATATCTTCATACCTAGACCGGATACCGCGAACATTCCACTGAATAATAAATTAAATGGTATTAAAGGCTCTTAAAGGGTAATTTAGAACGGAGGAGTTACGTTTCAAACACAATTTTCTCCTTCCCTCTTTCCCCCTTTTACTTGTATTAAGCTCTTTTCTAAGGGCGATGGATCTCCTATCATATCATATCGTGGATCTTGGACCCAGACGGAGGAGATTTTAGAAATTTACACGCGTCCGCTGGAAGCGCTTGGACGATGAAAGGGGTTTTCCCTTCGAGGTAGAGGCTGTCTTATTTGACAGCTGAACTTTTGTACTCTGCGTCGCAGAAAGGTTACAAACTTGTGACACTGAACTCTTTGAAGCAATTTCGGTTTTTTTGGTGCTTAATAAAGCTTTTAGTGCAGAAGTCAGAGAAGCAACCTGTTTAGTTAGGTTCTCAACAACACTCTTCAACTCAACGCATGACGAGCACTCACCAGATATACGAGATTGGACACTAGTTGCAGCTGCAAACGAAATGTCAGGCTGGACTGCATTTCGAATGCTATTTGGTTTTCTGTACTCGCTAAGGACAGCGGGAAAGGAAAGCTTCTGTTCAGACGAAATTTTCTGAATTTCCCGTTCTTCTTTACACTTGGGGCAATCCCGAGATCTTGCTGAATGACTTCCTTTACAGTTTGCACAGGGTTCATTTTCTGAAGTGCATTCGCTGTCTAAGTGTTCAGGTGAACTGCACTTTGCACATATCGTAGGTTTCTTGCAGTTAGTTTTGGTATGTCCGTATTCCTTGCACTGAAAACAGCGCAGAAGGTTTGGGGCATACGGTCTTACTCGAACAGACAGGTAACCCAACTTAAGATGATCCGGAGGTTGAGGGGTGGAAAATGTTATGATAAGTGTCGAGGTACCGACATCACTTCCATTTTCCCGACGCGTAACTCTTTTGACTTGCGTCACTCTCTGGGAGGTAAGCTCCTCCAATAACTCTGCCTTAGACATATCTTGTATATCTCGAGAGTAAACCACTCCTCGATATGAGTTTTAGGGATCTATGCGGTTCAACGGTGACTGCCGTATTTCATACCTGTGTAATTTTAACAACGACGCTATTTTGCTTTGCAGACGTTGTTTCAATTAACAAAGTACTATTTCTCAGTTTCTTAATTGAATGTGGTGAGCCACAAACTGACTGTACAGACCTATTAATAACGAAGGGGGAAACTTTTAACAGCGACCTTCTTCTGCAACACAACGAACAACGAAAAATTTGTCCATGTTACTTAATACACCACTGTTATCACTATAGTCAGACAAGCTAGACCATAGTCTTTTCATACCGGGGGAAGATTGTTTGTTTGACATTATCTTGGTAATGCTTTTCCAGTCATCGTGAAAGCAAGGTGCGGGCGGAGAGATGACTCGCGCACGCCGCGGGTTCCTAGTAAAAAGGAGGACACGGCCGAGTACTCCCGGCAGCCATCTCCCACATATTTCATCCGAGCCGGGGAGTCAGGTACTGCCTGATCCACAATACCGACGTCCCAGAGGCTCGCAAGCAGCAGTAAGAGCTCCGACACTCCTACCCATGGTCCACTTCTTGCCACAGTACCGAAGCGTCTGGAAGGGCTAAAGGATGGCGCAACGCCTCGGCAGAGCAAGCTCACAGTAGCACAACCACAGTCCAGACCTTCCACAGTCCGGAAAGGGGGTCGCACGACAAGCCCGCATCCCATCCTCGCCCTAAAATAAAAGTGGGTGCCCCCTGGGGGCGTATTTTGATGGCACTGAGTATAGCGTATATAAATTAAAAACAGTTCTTTTACTAATGACATTTTCATAAAATATACAATATTATTATTATTAATGTTTCAACTTACTTCTATTATTTTTTCAAACTCCCACATATTTTTTAATATCTGGTTCTAACGCAGATTATTATAATACTTAAAAATTTTCTTTGTATCGTTATACAATTCTTTTGTTGAGATAATACTAGGATGCATTACAACTAGTTTACAAAAGGTCAATGAATTTTCTATATCATTTACCAAGTTTAACATAATATTATATAGACTATTTAACTGATTTAATAAGTTCCTAAATTTTTCTAACTACGTACGTAATCTTTAACATTATTATTTATTATATTTAATTTTTCTCTTAATTCATTAAAATTATTTTCTACTATACCTAATGTCACATTAAATTCTAACATAACATTCATATTCATTGAATATTGGTCTCTATTTGATTTTTAATATTTTGCTGATTATTTTTAATATGTTTAATCATTTTATCATACTTTTCACCATCGTATCCATCGAGGTTTCCGGTAATAAACTTAATAACTGAGCCTAGTCCATTTATTAGGCCTCCCTTTTTTACATTATTATTATTATTATTACTATCAATATTTATTATTTCTAGCTTTTCTTTTATAACTGAGTTTGTATGATTAATAAATTTCATATAATTAATAATATCTCTATGTGTATTACTGTTTTCGGTAACATATTCATTGTTTCCGCTAACATTATAATTAATATTATATTAACTGTTATGTCCTAGAACATGTTAATTCATACAAGTACCTCGGAATCTGGTTTGATGAAAGAATGAGATGGTCCGTCCATATTCATCGCTTGAAACAAAAAATCCGAAAATTCCTTTATATTTTTCCCCCCCATAAATAGAATTTTGTCACAAAATGACCTAAGAAAGGTATATTGTGCCTTGATACAATCCTTGCTGCAGTACGGAATCATCGCTTCGGGTGGGGCCTTCCGTTCGACATTGGAACCACTCGTAACGGCTCAGAAAGCTGTGATCAAAAGCGCTTCAAAATTTGTGACAGACAATTCCCTTCTGATTTATTATATGGTAGATTTCGGGTACTTGACATTCGGCTACTTTACATAAGGAACTTATTACTGTACATAAGATCTAATAAACTTTCTGTACTACAGAAAATAACTCATAATTATCATACCAGAGCTGTAACCTGTATTGGATATAAAGGTCCTAGATTGCATAAAACCATTAACAGCACTGCAGCACATTATATAGCCTCAATCACATACCTTAATTTACCAGAGGCTATCCGAAATACTGGTGTAACTCCTCTGGTATACAAAAGAAAAGTAACCAACTGGCTGAATAATTTAGGGAGAGGGCAGTCTGAGGATTTAATTAGTTCTATGTATTCAAACTAATTGCTCTTCCTCTTGTGTCAGCTAATTTTTGTTAACATTGTCATCGAAAGTCTGCTTCATCCTTTGCCATTACATAACATTTTATTTTTTTTAATTTATTTAATTAACCAAATTAAAAACAATAATCATTCCACATTTAATACCTATTACAGACAATAAATATTTACCATTTAACAAGAAATGGTACACGTACATATTATCAAAAACAGACACAGCGATTACAATCTATAAACTGAAACTAACAATTAAAAACCTAGTAGACCTACGATAATAAATGAAACAAAACTAAATACCGCAAAAATAGTAAATTACACTACTGCCTACATTATACATTAGTAAATTTTTACATAGCATTATGTAGTAAATGACATTACCGCTAACATAGTAAAACTAAATACAGCTAATAATATATAAATAGTAAATTTAGTTTATAGTTTCCCCAAGAATGTCAGCAGACATGGCGCTTACGCTATCTTGTAAAGCATAAAAATGTGATAAATGAGGCAATTAATAAAAATATCGTAGGGACCGGTTTTGAGAAAACTGCAAAAGCGTGAAAAATTTTACGAGAAACTGCTACTTCCGGTTGACCGATTTTGATGAAAATGGTCGTGTCGGGCCCCCTTTAGTATGTAACTTAAATTCCAAGTTTCAACTTCGTACGTTATTACGTTCTTTAGATATTTTATTCACACACACATTCAAAGACCAATCGCTGAAAACATGTTCTTTGGCTGCAGGGGGCCTGAAAACTTATATATAGCCCGTGAAAACTCGTTTAAAAAAATCAACATGAAAACGATACTCTCCTTCCTATAGGCTATATTCACATAGAACAAAAGAAAGTAAAAATACCTGTTTTTAAATTTTAAAAATTTAATTTTAAAATTATTATTAGAAAAAATTAGAAATAAAAAAATATTTGTTTTATCCGAACAGTAGGCTACCAATTAATTACAGAAATAACAATCAGTAGGTCTAACAGTATAATATTTTCCTAAACGAACAATTATCCTTTTCATAATCAATTAAAGTTAATCTTTGTGTAGGTTGGGTGAGCGATTAATTTTACTTCTGTCAAAACAAATACTAACGGGAGTAAACAGTCTACAGGAGACAAACGTATTACTCTATCCGGCAACGTTGTATGACCTAGAGCGAAATCAAGCTGAGGGGAAATGTCCTTGATTAGCAGATAATGTAATGTGTAGTAGTTCCGTAACTGTCAGCTCGGAACGCCATCGAACGGCTGGAAAATTTGTGCTTGTAAAGGTTTTTTGGATTGCAAGACATCCCCGCTGATAAATAAGTAAACACGTTAAAGTTTATATTTTTAGAATCTAAAAATGATATTCTTTTTACTGATACAGACTAATTTGCGACAAATACTTTCCTATCTTTAGAAATAATTTTAGAAAACTTTACAACTTTAAGAGATTTACTTTAATTTTTTAAAGCTTAAACTTAATGCTCATACAAAAAAATTTAACTGGTAAATGGAGCGTATTTTAAGCTTTAAAAGGCATGTCAAACTTTAATTATGACTTGCATAACAACCGAGTTGGTTGTAATCATCTAAACCCTTACATTGAGCGGCGCGGCAGAGGTAGAGCGCACCCTTAATGGTCGCCCTGCCGCAGTGTTCGGTGGCGCGGTTCACAGAGTGACGCCACGGCACTCCGCGCCAGCCAAAGAGGTACATACACTTGTAACTACTGGAGAAACTACATGAGGCGCAAAAACGAGTCAACTCATCTCTCCTTACCCCCACTCCATCCGGGCAACTATCGTCCCAAGTAATACACAAATTATTTAATACCTCACTACTTAGGATTTATTAATACGGTAACAAAAATGCACAATAGAATACCAATTATAATTATCTTTAACTTATAATTATAAAATATGTCACCGCTACCACTTCTAATTAATCATTTACTGTGTTGCCGGCCTTCAATACTTCTCCCGGCCCTAGTCGGCGTAGCAATCCCTTTGGCGGCGTACCGACAAACCCTTCGGCTGCGTACAGAGGGCTTTACAGAGGGCTTTTTTTGCGTTACTTTAGTGCCGAGGGCTTTGTTGCCAAGGCCGAGCGAGTAACCTCCCCCTACCACAGCGCTCTCAGTAGCTATACACGCGCACTGCACTGAGCCGCTCGTCATTACGCTCTACATCTCCGACGAAGATCGACCGACTACATCCACGAGATAAAGAAGGAAGATGCTCTGAGACTTTTAGCAGGCGTCGCCGCAGCTCTCGCAGCCGCAGCCACGCGCTGCCTACGCTGGTCTCCTTCGAGACCGGCACAAAGGTCCTTCTCATGATCAACTTGTTAAGGTTTACACCGGCCCTTTTCAGGACCATCAGTTAATGTTGCGAATTGAAACCTTTACTTTTTGGTGGCCCTGAAAAGGGCCGTTTAAACGGTGGTCGTCTTGGCGAAGCGTCGGTCGTAGTCGTCGTGGGGGTCGGGGAGCTGGTGACACGGCGTGTCGTCGTTTAGCGGAGACGTCATCTTCTTCCCTCGCAGTAGTGCGTCGATGGCTGCTTCGTCGGATCCGGTGGCGTAAGGCTCGTTTGAGGGACCGGTGTGGGCATCGCTCGCGGCAGGGGGCGATGCCGGTCCCAGTCGACGACTTACGGTGTCGGGTCGGCGAGCGGAAGCACCATCTTCTCTCTTGCGGGGCCGTCGATGAATCTTTGTTACAGTCCGGTAGCCGTGTGCCGATGGTGGACGTCTTGTCTGCTGTCTGGATCGGAATTGAATCTCCTCGGACTCAGTGGAGCGTTGTTTATACAGTAACCGAGAGCGCTGTGGTAGGGGGCGGTTATTGGCTTTGCCTTGGCGACAAAGGCCTCTGTCGGTACGCTGCCACAGGCCTACCGCCCCTTTCGCAACTATTGGCGGTTACCTCAGCCGCAAAGTCAGAAGCTTTGATATTCGGCAGCACAATAACTAATCAAAGGGGACGTCGGTGACAATAAATTCAATCATTTTTAAGTGTGAACTAATGTTAATACCTACATGATATTAAATTTAATTTGTCCTTACGAATGTACAGTATTTTTATTGGCTTTATACATTTTGGAATAATTCCGTTAATTTTCTTCTGAAAGAACTACTTTTCAAAATTTGAGTTACATTATAATGTTTTGTGTTTGTATGGAGTCGTAAATTACAATACATATTACAAAAATTTGTTAGCTCCCATTCATGAGGTGCACTTCCATACTCAACTAATGATAACTAATGATCATAATGTTGGAACGGTGTACCGGACTGTTTTAGTAATTTCCGTTTAATCATGTCTAATAAAATACTTTTACGGACACTTTCTTTAACTGAGTTATTTTGGATAAATAAATAATTAAAAGACCTTTCACATGTTTAAATTATTCTAATAACTTCGTTTGATGCGAATATTATCCCAAGCACTCTGCTCTGATCGTGACTTATTCATACAACATAGTTATACATTCTTAAAAAAATATAATTTTTAGCATTGTTAATTATAAATCCGGCAATGCAGTACAAAATGTTATCGGTGAATCAAGTATTACAGTTATCTAATTCACTAGAATATACGAGGTGTGGCTATTAAATAACGAGACTGACGTAAAATATTTTATTTTTATTTTATACAATCATTTATTGTCACCTTCAATATACACTCCTCTATCCCTACAACGCTCCATGCGAATTTTCCATCGTTGGAAACAGTGCTGGAAGTCATCTTCTGTCAGCTCCTTCAGGATACGCGCCGGTTTCTCTTTTACAGCTTCCACAGACTCAAATCTTGTCCCTTTTAATGCAGATTTCACCTTAGGGAACAGGTAGAAGTCACATGGTGCAAGATCTGGTAAATAAGGTGGATGTTCAAACACTGAGATACTGTATTTGGCTAGGAACCTCTTGACAGATAACGCGGAATGAGCTGGCGCATTGTCTTGGTGGAGAACCCATGATTTGTCCTTACTCTTTGACGTAGTTTAGAAAGTTCCTTAAGGTAGTAATATTGATTAATGGTTTGACCTTCAGGAACCCAGTGAAGGTACACAATCCCATGGATATCAAAAAAAAACAATCATCATCGCTTTAAATTTTGACTTGCCTATTCGAGCTTTTTTGGCTCTCGGTGAAGCTCGGCTCTTCCAGTGCATGGATTGGCGCATCGTTTCCGGATCATAAGTAAAAACCAAGTTTCATCACATGTTATTATCTTCTACCTTTTCCAACAACTACTTTTCCAACTTTTCCAACTTTTCTACTTTTTCCAACAATGGAAAATTCGCATGGAGCATTGTAGGGATAGAGAAGGATAGGGATTGTAGAAGGAGTGTATATTGAAGGTGACAATAAGAGATTATGTATAAAATTAAAATTAAATTTGTTACGTCAGTCTTGTTATTTAATAGCCACGCCTAGAATATTACCACCAGCATCAGTGCTGTCGTTGATGGATCGTTTTTGTGATCGAAATTCTAAAAGAGAACATGGTTCTTCCAAAAACTGACAGTTGTCATTTACCTTGATGTTATTTTAACTCTACAACAAAATTAACAAACAACAATACAACAACAATATTGAAAAATTGTTGTAAACAACAATTTCCGCATAGCCCATTTGAATTGTAATGTATTAAGATTATTAATCCATCCTCTCCTTGACCATTGTTTACGAGAAGAATAATTCATTTTAGATGATCTTGTGAAAATCTGTAGGTTAGAACGCAATTTATTTGTTCTATTTAAAATTATAATTTGAAATAATAATAAACACTGAGATTAAAACTAAAACGTGATACCGAAATGAAGACAATACATGTAACCGGCTAAGCTTTCAATGAATGTTTTTCTTGGCCGAATGGAATGGTGGTGAACAAGTACGACTTCAGACAGATTAGACTACTAGGTTCCAAGTGGAAGTAGTTTTTACAGTTATACTTACTTACCTCAATGGCGCCAGCTGACAACATTAGAATGTCTCAACAAAAAAACTTTGCAACTGACAAAATTTACAAAAGTGAGGTTTCAGTGGAATACGTTCTATAAATCCTCTATTTGATCTTAATAGTGAATTCGAACGGGTAGAATTGTAACTAAAATCTCGGAAATTCTTGAAACAAAATCGTCATACAGTGAAAAATCGTTATACAATTAAGAATCAGATGGTGTCTTTCACTTTCTGTAAAAATTTATTTTTGTTACTTGCAACGTTTTTCCGTTGACCCATTCAGAGAAACCTGCCAACCTTCTTTCTTTACTAACCTTTCCGGTTGATGGTTTACGTTGAATAGGGACTTGCCTATCTGACAGTACCCCGCGGGATTTCCCTTTTTGAATCACCAGCTGTTTTAGATTTTTCTTTACTTCTATATACAGATTTATTTAAATAAATATTTTTTAAATAAAGTAAACTTGAATTTTGTTACCGTGGTATTTATTTTATTTCAATATTTATTTTAGAAGGATGCGTTCAGTTCATCCTCTTTTCGTTGCTAATTAATTTACGCGACGTTGGTTATATGAACTAATTAAAAAAGTACTAATTAAAAAAATGAACACAAAAAAATTCGTGTGAGTGTTACGCACACGATATCAAAATATTGTAATAACAGTTTATTTTTTATGATTAACATTGACAAGAGAAAGCAGCAAGTTTCACACCATATAACAAGTGCAAAATAGTCTACCGGGTTTTATAACAAGTTATTTTCATGATTTACACTGGTACGAGAAGTCTGGGAGTGTTTCACATCAGATTTTTAAATATAGTAATAACAAGTTTTATTTCATGGTTAACATTGGCGCGATGAAGTCGTGTGAGTATTTGCACCCGATTTATAATATGTATTAACGGCTTAATTTTAATGATTTACATTGGCAAGAGAATGTCGTGTGAGTGTTTCGTCCCAGTTTTTTAAATAATAAATACTGTAATAAAAATCATTTTTCATGATTTACATTGGAAGAGAAAGTAGTGTGAGTGTATCGCATCATATAACAGGTGCGAAATACCGTTTTTTATAACAGGTTATTTTCATGATTTACATTGGTACGAAAAGTCGTGTGAGTGTTTCGCACCAGATTTTTAATTATAGTAATAAGTTATTTTTCATGATTTACATTGTCCCGATAAAGTCGTGTGAGCGTTTGCACCACATTATTATTATTGTAATAACAGCTTCATTTTCATGATTAACATTGGCAAGAGAAAGTCATGTGAGTCTTTCGCACCAGTTTAAAAAAAATACTGTAATAAAGTTTTTTATTCACGATTTACATTGGAAGAGAAAGTAGTGTGAGTGCATCGCACCATATAACAGGTGCGAAATACTGTTTTTTATTACAGGTTATTTTTCATGATTTACACTGGCACGAGAAATTCGTGTGTGTTTCGCACTTGATTTTTTAATATTACTAAATAAAATTGTAATAACAGCTTATCTTTAATGATTTATATGGGCTCGAGAAAGTCGTGTGAGTGATTCGTACCAGACTTTTAAATGTTGTTATAAAAGCTTTTTTTTAAATGATTTACATTGCCAAAAGAAAGTCGCGTGATTGTTTGGACCTTGTAGCAGATGCGAAATACAGTTTATAAAGAACAGGTTATTTTTTCATGGTTTACACTGGCACCTTAAAGTCGTGTGAGTGTTTTGCACCAGATTTTTAAATAATGTAATCAGCTAATTTTTCATGATTTACATTGGTGCGAGAAAGTCGTTTGAGTGTTACGCACCCGATTTTTAAATATGGTTATTAGCTAATTTTTTCATGATTTACATTGGTGCGAGAAAGTCGTGTGAGTTTTACGCACCCGATTTTAAAATATGGTTATCAGCTAATTTTTCATGATTTACATTGGCGCGAAAAAGTCGTGTGAGTGTTACGCACACGATATCAAAATATTGTAATAACAGTTTATTTTTTATGATTAACATTGGCAAGAGAAAGCAGTAAGTTTCACACCATATAACCGGTGCAAAATAGTCTACCGGGTTTTATAACAAGTTATTTTCATGATTTACACTGGTACGAAAAGTCTGGGAGTGTTTCACATCAGATTTTTAAATATAGTAATAACAAGTTATATTTCAAGGTTAACATTGGCGCGATGAAGTCGTGTGAGTATTTGCACCCGATTTATAATATGTATTAACGGCTTAATTTTAATGATTTACATTGGCAAGAGAATGTCGTGTGAGTGTTTCGTCCCAGTTTTTTAAATAATAAATACTGTAATAAAAATCATTTTTCATGATTTACATTGGAAGAGAAAGTAGTGTGAGTGTATCGCATCATATAACAGGTGCGAAATACCGTTTTTTATAACAGGTTATTTTCATGATTTACATTGGTACGAAAAGTCGTGTGAGTGTTTCGCACCAGATTTTTAATTATAGTAATAAGTTATTTTTCATGATTTACATTGTCCCGATAAACTCGTGTGAACAAATTTTTTACTTGAAAACAGCCTCACCAAGAATTTCAGCAAACATGGCGCCTACCCTATCTTGTAGAGCATACAAAAATTAAGTAAATAAGGCAATTTTTAAAAAAATCGTAGGACCAGTTGAGAAAATCTCAAAAAAGTGAAAAATTATACGAATAAACTACTACTTCCGGTTGACTGATTTTGATGAAAATGTTCGTGCGGGTCCGGTAGTGGTGTGTAACTTAAGTTTCAAGTTTCTAGTTCGTACGTTGTTCCGTTCTTGAGATATTCTGTTCACACACACACGCACACGCACACGCACACGCACACGCACACGCGCACACACACGCACGCACACACACACACACACACATACACACACACCCACGCACGCACGTACGCACGCACGCACGCACGCACGCACGCACACACACACACACACACACACACCAATCGCTAAAAACATGTTTTTTGGGTTCAGGGGTCTGAAAACGTATAGATCCGGTGAAAACTTGATTTCGAAAAATCGACATGAAAACAATACTTTCCTTCCTATATATTTATTTAGGCAAGAGAAAGTGAATATCTCACGTTGAACCCTTTGGAATGCCAGCTTTAAGTTCAAGTTGCATAGATAAAATTTTCACAAGAAGTGTGTATTTAAAAGCTATAAATCATACTACACGAAGCATTCTGTCGATACAGTAAGAAAGCATCTGAATTCTACATTGCTAATTGAGACCGTAATTGTAAATTAGATTTTGTAATCAACACAGCTGAATGGCTTTAATAAAATCTATGCTGTTGGCTTACTGCCTTTAGCCTTTCGCTAGCTTTGATTCGCCCTGCCGCCTAAAAGTAGGGGAAAGTGGGGTAAAACCGGGTCCCTAAGGTTTGAAGGCTTCCAGAAACCACAGTTTTTAGAGCAAAGGAACAAAATTTTGTAAAATTAAGCACTACTTATCTGTTAATGCAACCACAGTTTCGAAAATATGATTTTATTATTATTTTTAATTTTACGTCATTTTTGTCAAAAAAAAAGTCATTCTGCCCGGTTTTGCCCCACTAGTGGGGTAAAACATAAAAATAAGTATCAAAAGACCTAACTTGATGATTTTTTAGAAACTTAACTGTCTTTGATTTAGTTTTTGGGTGTAATAATTAGAAAGCCTATTTGCCATTAACATTATTGGCGAGAAACTATCTCGCACAAGTCACAAGGAAAATAGTTATCATCCTTTTCGGCCTAAGAGCAGCATTCATGGGCCCAATAACGATATTGGATGCACTGGATCCATCCCTCACCACCCTTGGAGTCCAAATAAAGTTCATTGCAGTGAATGCAGGCAGTATTTTCATCCTCTTCTTCATTGGAGTCATCCCGCATTTTCTCTTTCGGTTTCTTTTTTTGAACTCCTTTGACGCCTTTTTGTAACCCATTCTACCAGACATTACTTCAGCAATTGCTTGCTCCATGGCTTCTTTACTCCATGACTGACGGTCCGTTTTTCGCTTGTAGGCTCTAGGCATCCTGAGTTCTAGAAAAAAAAGAAAATGACAGGCCATAGTGATTTAACATAAATAACTGGTAAATTAAATTATTGGTGAATTAAACCATAAAATAACCATTTAAAACATAAACAGCACTATTTAATTGTAGCTGTTAGTGCCCATATGGAATATTTAGTTGCAACCTGCATATTTGCTACTTAAAATAATTCTGCATTTACATAATAAATACTTTAATAACTCTAAAATGTACCAAAATAGTGTTATAAATGTTTTAAATACAAAATTATGTTAATGTAATTAGGTAAAAGTACACTTTCTATGTTTTAAGAATCGAGGGGTAAAACCGGGTACTACCCGGTTTTGCCCCATAGCTAGTACCCGGTTTTACCCCGCTCGTACAGCTTTCATAAAACATGGCGTCATCTGACTGTACAAAACGCTAAAGACAATTATTTAGAATGAAAATTAAGGTAATTAAATGTTGTACAAAGAGAGCTACATACCTTTACTCTTGCAGAAACATGAACACAGTATCACCAAACTAGTTTTCTTCAAAAATCGTAAGCAAAAATCACTAAAACTTAATTTTTTCTACAGTAACAAAACAAGCGCGTCTTTTGACTTTTAGTAATGATCGGTGCTCCTTCGTCAAAATGGATAGTTCTTCCGTTACTCACGCAATCGCAGTGCATACAGCGGCTTTGAGGGGTACCCGGTTTGCACCCGACTTCCCGGTTTTACCCCACTCTCCCCTACGTTCGATGCCTTGCCGGTCGAGTCGTCTGAGGCCTTATCTCTGTTTTTCGTTTTGCGTCTGTGTGCTAACCTCAATAAACACAACGTAAATTTAATCATGAGTGAACGACGCAAAATGAAAATCAACCTCAGTTTGACTTAAAATACGGAAAATCACTCTTTCACGATAAACTAGACTCTGTAGAGAAAAACGCTCTAAATTAAAGTTGTAGATCTTTTAATTTCCTATAAATTTAATTATGCACTTTTGTCCTAAAATACATAATAAGGCTATAATCATTAAATAATCGAGTTTTTACATGTTTTCGTGAGAAAAAAGAAAATTGCTAATTACCGCTAAACTAAGTATTATAAAAAGAAATATTTGAAATAAAAGTTGTAGGCATTTAAATTCCCTAAAACTTTTTTTGTATACATTTTTGCGCTAAAATGCATATTAAAGCCGCAATCTAAAAAAAATCAATTTTTTTACGTGAAAACAGCCTTACCAAGAATTTCAGCAAACATGGCGCCTACCCTATCTTGTAGAACATAAAAAATTTAGTAAACCAGGCGATTTTTAAAAAAAAATCGTAGGACCCGTTTTTGAGAGAACGCAAAAAAGTGAAAAATGACTCGAATAAACTACTACTTCCGGTTGACCAATTTTGATGAAAATGTTCGTCTCAGGTTCGGTAGTGGTGTCTAACTTAAGTTTCAAGTTTCAAGTTCGTACGATTTTCCGTTCTTGAGATATTCTGTTCACACACGCGCACACACACACACACCAATCGCTAAAAACATATTTTTTGGATTCAGGAGGTCTGAAAACGTGTAGATCCGGTGAAAACTCGATTTCGAAAAATCGACATGAAAACAATAGCCTAGTTTCCATCTTATATATTTATATAGACAAGAGAAAGAAAAAATTATCAATAATTTTTGAGAATTCATGTAATTCATGATCAGTATCGTTCCAAAAAGGGAAAATAAATTATTGATATTTTCCTTATCAAAACCATGTTCATCCTCTAAAGCAGTGGTTCTTAAACTTTCTGGCACTGTGCCCCCTCCCTTAAAACACTGATGTGAGGTCACACACCCGCCCCCCCTCCCAAAACCACTATAAGCGGTCAACACAAGTAGTAGACTACAATCTGAATAAGAAACAGAAGCCTGGTCACAGTGTTGCCAGAGTAGGACAATTACCCTGTTATTGCAACAATCGAGAGCTAGATCTGCTTGAGTACATTGTACAAAAAAGTACGATAAACTTGAAAATACATCATGCGACTACAAAACTGAGTAAATTATAGTTTAAATTTTACATATATTTTTTTTAATAAACTCGCGCCTCTCTTGAATTTCTTCTACGCCCCCCAGGTTACGAACCACTACTCCAAAGTAAAAAGGCTTTCAATCAAAAACTGATTAATATAATGCAAACTACCTCTTAAGACATGCTGTTACTTGTATCTATTTATACATACATTATACAGACTTATTTATACATCTGTAATTTTTGACAAATCGGCTATTACTGTTCTTCAGAATAGCCAATTCAACCTGCTTAAACTTCACTAGAAAACACCTATTTCTAGAGGGAAGTAGTTTGTCAACTCAACGAGGTAAACTGATAAGAGCATTTTATAATGGTGCGAGATCCAGCTTCGATTCCCTGTTGGGTAATCAAATTTTCTTCTGCAGTATATATCAATGGATGGAGTATGGGACTGAAATTAATTGAAATATTATATGGTCAATGTTAATTTTTTTTATGTTTATAATGTCAATTTTCAGTTACAGTAGCTTGTAAATTAATCCGAACACAGATATTATTTAATAAAAAGTAATTTCATATTCAAATACGTACAATTTGTGAATATTTAGGAACTCTTATGTCCTCCTTTATTCTTTATCGCTTCATGTGCAAGTAAGATTTGGTGTAGATTCAAATTAGCATAGGCTACTACATACTTTTTTGATTTGTTCGTCACGAAACCATACTGATATTATTACTACGATAAGGTTATTTTTTGTATTTCAATCCAATTCTGAGAGTTAGTTTTTCACTATTGCCCAAAGATTTTCAATTGGGCTTATATATGGGAAATTACCTGGCCATGAGAACACTTCAATGTTTTCTTTTTCGAAAAAGGTTTTCACTTTCTTGACTGTATAGCATTGTGCTAAATCTTGTTGGAACACTCAATTTCCATGTGGGGATTTCTTTCGACGTTGTGGCACAACCTTTGACTTAAGAATTTGTATATATATCCATTGCTTTTGACTTACCATCTACTGGAACTAATGAACAACGGTCTTCAAAATGTGAAACAACCCCAAAACAGTTTTTTCTGGGGATGTATAATTGATTGCTGGATATGAGTTGTGTTCAGATTAATTTGCACGCTACTGTAGTTTCGAAAAGTGTTAAGTATGTAAAAATAATAAAAGATAATATGTGTAAAGATGTTTATTTTTGTTTGTTTCGTCGTGTCTTCGTAACCTGTTCTAGTTTCATTACGATTGTGCCAGTTCTTCTATGGCTCTCTTTGGGGGGCACATTTGGTACTACTTTTACTGCTTCAAAGCGCATCTGTTTCTTAAATTTAATAACTTCCACGTCCATAGCTATGGGTATTTCTTCCCCTTCCTCTTTCTCATCTTTGTTTTCCACTTCTCCTTCATTGAGCTCTCCAACTTCATTTTCTACTCCTTCATTTGCTTTTGCAATTTCATTATCTGCTTCTTCTCCATAACCAGCCACACCTTCATTTCCTACTTCGTCTTCACTCTCGTTTTTGTATAGGATATCGGGTTGAGCTAGTAAATTGTCATGTGAACACATGCTGGTGCATTCAGAGTCAATTACATAGAATGATGAGGAAGAAATAGTTGGGTTTACAGTGTCTTTACTTCTCAACGGTTTACATCTTTGAAATTTATACTTAGGCTTCCGTGTTTCTAAAGAAGTTGCAATCTCCTGAGGCATACATATTATTCTTGCTCCTGCTTGTGAACGATGTTTAACATGGGACCTTCTGTTATGAGAACCATGGGAGCGTGCCACTTCTGTTGTTGTTTGGATATGGTAAAAACAAAATTGCATCAATGCTACGATTGATACGATTACGACTACGGAAAAAAGGAGAACGGGTCTTTCCATAACTCTTGTTATTATGTTACCCATATTTCTATCTTTCTATTTAATTGAAGAATTCCTTTGTGCCTGCAACAAATTAAGACATCTATCAAACTCTTTATGTAACAGTCAGAACTAAGAAGGAGCAACACTTATACTCCATTGAAGAAAGGGAACTGTTTTACACAATCACTCTTTTTAACACTTTTTATTTGCTTATTGAAACTTGTTCGCTAGCATAAGGAATGCATACACTTTCTTCATAAAATGTCTCATACTCACACATTTGATTGTTTCTTAGTGATTTCAGAATAGAACTTTTCTAACAAATGACCTTCGAACAACTTTTCTGTTTTCAACTTTGAAAATAAAATGTTCAATATACTTTTTGAAATGAGACCCTTAAAAATGTAAAAAATAAAATTTATATTGTAGAATAGAATTACTGATGTTATTGGGGGAACGGAGAAGCATTATTTTTAAGACGTAAAAAACACTTAGATGTGACCTAAAGTGGGTGAATTTGTGTATCATATTAAAGTTTAATATAAAACTTGTAAGTCTTTGTCCTCCCAAAAATTCCATTCAACATAACTGCTCTAAAGTAGAATTGGGAAATACTACACCAATAATGTAAATTAATGTGAATTAAATACATTACAGTTAAATAATTTTATTGTACAATGCTTGGTAAATAATAATTTTTGTGTTAGAGAGTAATCAAAATTCATCAATTTCTATTGCAGCTATTTCTATTGCAGGTTCACACAATTGAAAACAAACAAAAATTCAGCAAGGTGACCTTTTGTTGGATTTAAGGTATAGTTTCAAAGTGGACACAGCATAAATTAAATGAATCCAGGAACCACAAAATTGTATCAGTAGCTTTTTGCAGAACTTTAACAAAAAGGCTAGATCAGATTTTCATCACTACTATTTACCATTAAGTGTTGGCTGAAAATATTTTATTTAACTTTAAGTTCTAAAAGGAATTGTACGTAGCATATTTCGCTAACTCAGCCAAATCTTTAAAATATTAGATTTTCTAGTAAGAGGATTTATTATTATTTGTGGCATTTAAAAACCATTTTCACTTTTCCTAATTTATAGAGTTCTAATCTGTTTTTTGTTTGTCATTTAGCAATCACTTGCTGACTCTTGCAGCAGCCATTTAGAAATGGTTGCTGCAAGTATTTGTGACATAGGGAAGTCTGACTACTTCTACGTATAACTGAATGTTAACATTTTTGTTACATTTCTCAAGATCTGCAATAGATAGTACTTTAATCGATTTTTCTTACCTATATCTGTGTTTTTATTTGTTTCATACAGGGACATTTTAATTATTAAAATCAAACCAAATAAAAGATATTTCCTAAGTGTCAATGAAATCAGTCAGAATATTAGGATACAATATATATTTTTCTCTTAATAAGTTTTTAAATGTTTTTATTTTCCTGTGTAACTAAAATTGTTAACATACTGAACAAACTGAGAAAATTTGGTTACAATAGAATTTACCAGGGCCATAAAGGGCTGCTATCATTAAGTGGAATGAGGCCCTTATTCCCTTTGACTAAAGGCTTAAAGGAACCGGCCAGGATAGAAGCTTAGTGTCCTTTCCATAAATTCACGTTGTACGTCCAATTAGTAGCCGTAGGAATGCTCACCACCATGATGGCCATCTAATAGTGAACGGAACAGGAAGGGCTGCTCATTCCACCCTGGCAAATGGTGGCTTGGGGCATTCAGTCTCCCAAGCAAAAAGCGGAAAGCAACTGTAAACTACAGCTTTTTCTGTCTGACTAGAATTATTGAAGGAAACTTCCTCATCTAAGATTCTGGTTTGGCTTACGTAGTATAAGTGGGTCTTTAAAGCTTCAAGAACTTCAAAATATGAAAAAAATGATGATGACATCCTCTCTGGTAAAACATTCTGGAGGTAAGCTAGTCCTAGGTGATGATTAAAATTTATGGCCAGTGATTATTGGATTATTAACACTAAAGCCATTGGGGGACAGATGCGAGTGGGAGTAGTAAGAAATAAACAAATAGGGCAAAGTGACTTATTATAGAAAGTGTAGTGATAGGATTACATGGTTAAGACTAGATACAAAACCAAAGCCCACAACTATATTGCAAGTTTACATGCCTACTTCTTTGTATAAAGAGGGAGAAATAGAACAGGTATATAAGGAATTAGGTGAATTAATAAAATATGTCAAGGGTGATGAAAATATGACTAGGAAAAAAACAGGGGTTATCGGAGAATATGGTCTAGGAAAGAGAAAAGACAGCGGGAGTCGGCTGCTAGATTTCTACTCCAAATACATTTAAGTGATAGGCAATACTCTATTTTTGAATCAAAAGAGGAAGTTATACACTTGGGTGATGACAGGTGACAAGGGAAGATACCAATTGATTATATAAAAGTTAGACAAAGATACAGAAACCTGATTATGAACTGCAAAGCATATCAATATGCAGACAATAGGTTTCCAGGAGAGTATTTCAAATGGGATAGAAGAAAGAGGTAATGATACAAGAAGTTTAGAGGAAGAGTGGATTAACTTAAAGGAAGTGGTAGTGAAAAACCACAATATTGAAGCCCAACTGTGTGTTTGTTGTGGTCAAAAATACCCGAAACAAACAATATTTTTAGAAGCCACAAAAGATGAAAAATAAAAGTTCTACTGATACCTGAACAACAAAGTTAAATCGATTTGTTTTCCGAGAGAAATATGATTTCAATATTTATGGTAGTAATGGTCACAAAATAATCTGTTTGAAATTGAAATCTTTTTAGAGTTTCTAAAAATATTAGCCTTAGGCTAAATAATTCCAAAAATAATATTTGTTGCACCCTTTCAATTTTATACTTGGGCAATTTTTGTCACAGATTAGCAATGTTAGTTGACATAAATATTCAATTTATGAAAATTTTCCAGAAAAAATTCACTTAAGTTTATGACAAACAACATGAATACATTAATTTTTATGCATTTACGTTTATGTTACAAATCATTATAACTCGCAAGTAATTCTAGCCACAGAGATGCAAAAAATATTTTTAAAGCACTGGTTTTGGGTTTATCACCTATAACCTTTATTTAAAAAAAATATATCTGACTAACTTTTTAAGGTATCTGTGGACAACTGATTATTTTATCTCGTGGCCGAATGCTTGAAATTATTTGTAACTAGTTTTGTTCTTCAAAACTGACAGTTAGACATGAGTCGTATGTTTTGACGTTTTTGTCAACATTTTGTTGTAATGACAGTATTTAATTTGTCATTGTAATTACCAAATCTTCACCCTTTCACCCACTTACAGGTATGCTACTGATAATTTTATGAACAAGATGGGCTATTATAACTGACCATCTGCAGAACATAAAAAGACAATAAACAAAAGAAATAAGAATTCTGGTGTGAAACACTCACAAGACCCTCTCTGGCTAACATGAATAATTAAAATTATAACTTTTATTTTTAATCATGGATAAAAAATGTAAAATATGCACATAACCTAATTTTAATCATGTGTGGCAATAAAGTAAGCGTTGTAGAAAAAATGCAGGCCAGAAAAGTTACAGGTGTTTCTAAATTTTCTATAAACTACAGTTATATAGCTACACTTTTGTCGTAAAATGGATACAAAGGTCGCAATCTAATAAAATCAGTGTTTTATTGATTTCAATGAGCAAAATGAAATAAGTATCACTAACTGATGTTGAATAAGAGCTCAACAAAAATGTTTTGTATAAATGTTGTAGGTTTTGTAATTTTCTACAACATTTTTTCTAAACACCTTTACTTTAAAATACATATTGCTCTCTCGAACTTAAAAAAACAACCTTTTCTCACAAGAGCAAAGCTCTCCAAGAATTTCAGTGAACATGGCACAACTTTTACTTCTAGAGCATAAGAAATGGAGTAAAAAAGGTGATTTACAAAAACCTAAGGGTCATTTTTGAGAAAATCTACTACTTCCGAAAAACGGATTTTAATGAGGATGGTTTTCAGTTAGGTCCAATTGTGGTACCTAAAAAGTTCCAATTACAACTTTGTACACTATTCCATTCTAGATCAATTTTGTTCATAGGCACACCCACAAGCACCTACCGAGCCAAATCGGTGACAAAACTTTTGTTCGGTTAAGGGAGCCTGAAATGTGTACTTTTGCTGAGAATTTGATTTAAAATATAGACATGAATACAATAATTTGCTTCCCTCTTGGAAAGAACTGTGTTTGCAAATCCTCTCAGGCTACTTTTTACTTATCGACCAATGTTATGTACTCAAAAGTCAAGTTATCAATAAATAGCTATTGCGGCTACTTACTTTTTCTTTTACGAGTACAGTCTGAATAAAACTTGTATCTTTAATAAATTTTGATATTCAATTTTTGTTATTTTTTATTGTAATTTTTGTTTGTTCTGCAAAAAAATTAATTTCACACCAGAATTTTCTAATGAAAACAATATTTTAAGACTAATGCCACCAGCACTTAAAATCTAATAGTCAATATGGTATTACAAATTTGCACTTACAGAATCTGATAGTATATGAACAAATCAAAAAATTCCCTGTCTATTCTCTATTAAAGCAGTAATGTCCAAACCCACAGCCTTAGCACAATCAACACTTATATAAACTATGATGTTCACACTCCACAACCTGAAATTATTTCAAATTACACTTAAAAATGTTAATAAATCTTACAAGGGTGTTACTTCACATAAGCATAAATAAATGTCAGTCTCATAATGAATTTCTTAGAAAAAATTGTGTTCGCAAATCCCAGAGGGTTCCTTCTTACTATTGGTTAGAGTTTTAAACTCAAAAGTCGAGTTATCAATGAGCAGTCATGGAAAATAATTTGTTTGTTTGTTTACACAGGCCTAAATTAAAGTTGGATCAATACTACACAGGTACCACACAAGTACTACCTGGGTGATTTTTGTTTCTTCTACCAGTAACGTCCTGAACGTGGATCACTGATAGTAAAGCCGTTCACATCCACTTGACAAAACCAGAATACAATCATTTCATGAAGTAAAATATTGTGACAATATCTAAAGGAAAAGTATTGTTCCAGAATTCTCGAGCAAGACTGAGATTTTAGAAATGTTACTGTAAACAATAAAAGTTAATAAATCTGGTTAGTTCCAAGCTATGATTAGAAATAAAGTAAACAGTTAGGTAGCGTATATAGGTCTATTGTTATGACAGCTACTGGAGAGGGTCGGTATATCTATTTAGATAATTAGCTGTTTTCTAATAGAGTCGTCACCCTTTATTCAATGTGTTAAGTTCCAAAATCTGACTGAAGGACTTCAAATTTTTTTACTATTATGTAAAAGTCTTTGTTCTCAATATGTCCATAGCTTTGGTATATAAGCGCAGACCAAATTGGTTAGTTAGTTAGTTTTCATTTGTCGTTCAGTGAGTGATTTGAGTACAGTGTAGCAGTGACGTTGGAGAAGGTCTAACGTCTTCCGTGTATCGTCTAACGTTTTGCTGTGTAACATTTACTGTGTATCATGTAAATTGGCTGTAAGTAGGATTTAGTCTATTCAAGTGCCAGATAATCTAGTTACTGGATAAGTTCACTTATTGTCATTAATTTATTGGAATTACTTTATTATTTATTATAAGTATCTTGATTGTAGTAATTGTAATGTATAAGCAGATTTATGTGAAATTATAAATTTGTAATTTATACTTTGTAATAAATTCTAGTAGTTTTAATTGATAGTGTTAGTTATTATTTTATTAAGATCTCGAAAAGTATCTTTGAGATAAGTATCACAATAATATTTAATATGAAGTTTTCAGTAACTAAATAATAGAGTAAAGAAATAAAGGGTGCACTACACTTTAAACACTTTGGAAAAATACCCCAAACACACCAGAAAAATTCAATGTTGTTGTTGTTTAGGTCATCAGCCAAATGGCCAGTTTGAAACTGTAGAGGTTTTACCAAGTAACATGAGGAGTAAAGTGGTTTAAAATTGCCTTCCTCACTGAGTGGAAAAGAATGCTTATCAGCATACTGGGCCTTCTGAAAATCACATTTTTTCTACTCTGCAAATCACACCTTCACTTCATTCCCTACAGGGTCTGGCTGTATAATGAAATTCATTACTGTCAGAGGAGATAACTCTGATTAGTGTCTTTTGCACCTCTACCTTTTGTGTTCTTAAATGATTCAGTTATTTAAAAACCTGACCATGAGATAAGAAACAGAACTATTTATTTTAGTCCTGCAGCGATCAGATTAAGTGTAAATAATTTGACAAAATAATAATTAATTGGCAAAATATTCGATATCAAGTAACAATATAGCTTACTGAAATTATTAAATTTACATATTATCTTACAAAAGATATTGTTAAACATCTGGTGTGAAACACTGACAAGACTTTCTCTTGCCAATGTATATAATGATTAATATAACCTATGTTTAATTTTTAGTATACAATTTAAAACAAAGAAATTAACCCTATTATAGATAAAAACCGAATTTAGGCATGAGTGATTGCTACAAAATAAAAATCAACCTATGTGGAACTTAAAAATTAAGAAAATCTCTAATTGATTCTGAACTCGGTTTTATAGAGAAATGCTTGAAATAATAGTCGTAGCTATTAATTGTATATAACTTTATAATATATTTATATTTGTCATAAAATGCACACTAAGGGTGTACTCTTAAGATATTTCATGTTTCACAGATTTCATTAATTAAATGCATAATTACAATAATAGCTGGAGACTATAAGCACTAAACTACACACTGAAGAATAAAACACTAAAAAAATTGACGTTTTTTAATTTTGTACAACTTGAAGTGTATAAACTTTTGCCCTAAAATTCATATTAAGGTTGAAAACTTGAAAAAGTATCTTTTTACCACGAATCTTGTAGAGCATTTATAAAATGTATAGCAATGACGCGATCTTTAAAAAAATCGTATGAGCAATCGGAGAAAAATTCAGAAAAGTGAAAAATTACACAAATAAACTAATAGGCTATTATTCTCTTCGACAATTTTGATGAAAATGTTTTTATTGAGTCTCCTAGTGGCATCTAATTTAAGTTAAAAGTTTCAACTTTGTACGTTATTCCATTTTTGAGGTATTTTGTTCACACTCAGACACACAGAGCAATCAATCAAAACCCTGTTTATGGGTTCAGAGGGCCTGGAAACGTGTATTTTTAATGAAAACTACATTTCTTAATGGTGAAGACAATACTTTTCTTCCCAACACATTCGTATTCATATTTAGTAAATAACGGTGGGTCATTTTTGAGAAAATCTCAAAAATTGGAAAAAGTGCACTAATAAACTACTATTCCGATAGACCGATTTTGATGAAGATGGTTTTCTATAAAGTCCACTTGTGGTATCTAACAAGTTCCAATTAAAACTTTGTACACTATTCCGTTCTAGATCAATTTTGTTCATAGGCACACCTACAGAACCAAATCGGTGACAAAACTTTCGTTCGGTTAAGGGAGCCTGAAAATGTGTACTTTTGCTGAGAATTTGATTTAAAATATAGACATGAATACAATAATTTGCTTCCCTCGTGGAAAGAACTGTGTTTGCAAATCCTCTCGGGCTACTTTTTACTTTCTCTTTCCTATATGAATATAGGAAGGAAAGTAGTCTATTGTTTTAGTCGATTTTTCGAAATCGAGTTTTCACCGGATCTACACGTTTTCAGACCCCCTGAACCCAAAAAACATGTTTTTAGCTATTGGTCTGTATGTGTGTGAACAGAATATCTTAAGAACGGAACATCGTACGAACTTGAAACTTAAAACTTAAGTTACATACCACTACCGGACCCGACACGAACATTTTCATCAAAATCGGTTTTTCGGAAGTAGTAGTTTATTCGTATAATTTTTCACTTTTTTGCGATTTTCTCAAAAACTGGTCCTACGATTTTTTTTAAGGAGACAAGGTAACCTCAAAATTCGAATTTTTCACATTTTGAATTTTATGTATTATCATATTGTACATAATTTTCTCTTTAAAATGATGTATTATACATTTTTATTGGTTGAAAAATAATATTTTAATGAATTTTTGAAATAATGCTGGTATTTCCACAAGGCATTGACTAATACGAACCCGGAACATGTCTTCTGCCCTGCAGATGAAAACTCATGGTGCAAATTTAATAGAAGTTTAGTTACTGGTGAAAAATATGTTCATAAGCACAACCTACCATCAGCTGTTCTAAAAAAAATTAAGTCAGTTTTTATAGATCTGAGTAACGAAGAATTACTGAGGAAGAGCTTTCACAGGCACACACAAAACCCGAATGAGTCGGTAAACCAAACAATATGGCAAAAGCTACCCTGGATTTGTTGGATTACAAATATTTGAATTACCTAGGTGTGTATGATGCAGTAATTCAATATAATGTAGGACATATTGGAAAATTAAAAGTGTTACAACAACTAGGTTTAGAAAGTGCTGAAAATACTGTCAACGTGCTTCGTAATATGGATACAGAAAGACTAAAACAAGGTACGGTACATTAGAAAATGTGATATCAAAAAAATTAAAAAAACAGAAAAGAAAAAGGAGTATTTTAACAGTTGAAGGAGAGGAAATTAAGAATACAACGAATGGTGCTGGAATGTTCTAATAATAATGTAAATTTAAAATAAAAAAAGTACAATTTGTAACTGTGTAGTAGTAATATAAACTTTAAATGCAATTTCCCGGAAATATTGTTTTTGAACACATTTGACTTATTTCAAAAACTAATGGAGATACATGCATGAAATTTTTACAGGATGTTTAACTAACCTAACTGCAGCTATGGGCTTTTTTCTGCCCTCAAATCTGTAATATTCATTTTTTAATTAAATATATTGTCAAAATTTTATAAACAGAAAACAGAAATTTTTGAAATTTAAAAAAAATATTGGTAAACAATATAAATTTATAAAAAAGTCAGTAAAAAAACAAAAATATATAGTATACTTTCAGTGAATAAAACAATTATTGGGATATCTCTTAGGAGACCTAAGATAATGGGTCTTGAATATTAGTAAAATTACATTACCGAGATTACATTACCTTGTCCCTTTAAAATCGCCTGGTTTACTCAATTTTTTATTCTCTTTATAAGATAGGGTAAGTGTCATGTTTGCTGACGTTCTTGGTGAGTGTGTTTTCACGTAAAAACGTTGTTTTTTTAAGATTACGGCTTTAATATGAATTTTAGCGCAAAAATGCATATAATAAAAGTTGTAGAGAATTTAACATCCTACAACTTTTGTAGGTAACATTTTTTTGTATAACGCTTAGTTTAGCGGTAATTAGCGGTTTTCTGTTTTTTTCTCACGAAAACGTGTGAAAAATCGATTTTTTTTAAGATTTCAGCCTTGATATGCATTTTACGACAAAAGTGTATATAATGAAAATTATAGGAAATTAAAAGATCTACAACTTTTATTTAAAGCATTTTTCTCTACAGAGCCTATTTTAGCGTTAAAGAGTGATTTTTCATATTTTAACAGGTTGATTTTCATTTTCCGTCTCGCTCATGATTAAAATAAGGTTATGTTTTTTGTTTATTTCTAATGGTTTATTACTAATGTTAGGTTATATTGTTTAAATTATTTGCATTGGCAAGAGAAAGTTGTGTGAGTGTTTCACACCAAATTTTTACTTATCAATCAATGTTACGTACTCAAAAGTCAAGTTATCAATAAATAGCTATTGCGGCTACTTACTTTTTTCTTTTACGAGTACAGTCTAAATAATACCTGTATCTTTAATAATTTTGATATTCAATTTCCGTTATTTCCTATTGTAATTTTTGTTTGTTGTGCAAAAAAATTACATTTCGCACCAGAATTTTCTGATGAAAACAATATTTTATGACTAATGCCACCAGCACTTATAATCTAAAAGTGAATAAAGTATTAAAAATTTGCACTTACAGAATCTGATAGTATATGATTAAATCGAAAAATTCCTAGTCAATTCTCTAATATCAGTATGTTCTCTAATATCTAATAGCAGTAATGTTCTCACCCACAGCCTGACCACAATCAACACGTACATATAGGTACTAATGATGTTCTCACTCCACAATCTGAAATTTTTTCAAATTACATGTTTACATTACAATTAAAAGTCGAGTTTTCAATGAACAGTTACGGCAAATATTTTGTTTGTTTACACAGGGCTAAATTAAAGTTGGATTAATATTACACAAGTATTACACGGATAATTTTTGTTTCTTCTACCAATAATTTCCTGAACGCGGATCACTGATAATAAAACCGTTCACATCCACTTGTAAATAACTAGAATACAATCATTTCATGAATTAAAATATTGTGACAATATCTAAAGGGGAAGTGTTGTTCCAGAATTCTCCAGCAGGACTGAGATTTTAGAAGTGTTAGTGTAAACAATAAAAGTTGATAAATCTGGTTAGCTCCAAGAAATGGTTTGAAATAAAGTAAAAGTTTAGGTAGTGTATAGGTATATTGTTATGGGAGCTTCTGGAGATAGTCGGTTTATCTATTAAAATAATTACCTCTTTTGTAATGGAGGCGTTACCCTTTATTCAATGTATTTAGTTACAGAATCTAACTGAAAGACTTCAAATGTTTTTTACTAATTTGTAAAAATCTTTGTTCTTAAAATATCCATAACTTTGGTATTGTATTAGTGCAGACCGAATAGGTTAGTTAGTTAGTTTTGATTTGTTACTCAGTGAGTGATCTGAGCATGGTGTTGCAGTGACGTTGGAGAAGGTCTAACCTCTTTTGTGTATCGTCTAACGTTTTGCTGTGTAGCATTTGCTTTGTATTGTTTAATTGGCTGTAAGTAGGAATTGGTTTATTTAAGTGCCAAATAATCTAGTTACTGATTAAGTTCACTTATTGTCATTCATTAATTTATTGGAATTAGTTTATTTTTTTATTATAAGTATCTTGATTGTAGTAATTGTAATGTATTATTGGATTTATGTGAAATTATAAATTTTATTGTTTGTAATACATTCATGTAGTTTAAATTGATAGTGTTATTTATTATTTTACTAAGATCTCAAAACGTATCATCTTTGAGAAAGTATGACAATAATATCTAAAAATGAACGTTTTAGAAACTTAATAATAAAGTAAAGATATAAAGGGTGTACTAAACTTTCAACTTTTTGGAAAAATACACCAAACACACCAGAAATATTTGATGTTGCTGTTGTTTAGGTCTTCAGCCAAAAGGCTAGTTTGAACCTGTAGAGGTTTTACCAAGTATAACAAGAAGTGAGGTGGTTAACAATTGCCTTGTTTACTGAGTGGAAAAGTATGCTTATCAGCATGTTAGTTCTTCTGAAAAGCACATATTTTCCACTCTGCAAACGACACCTTCATTTCATTCACCACAGGGTCTGACTGTATAATGAAATTCATTACTTTCAGAGGAAATAACTGTGATTAGTGTCTTTTACATCTCTCCTTTTTCTGTTCTTAAATGATTCTGTTGTTTAATTAGCTGACCATGTAAAAATAAACAGAACTATTTATTTTAGCCCTGCAACAAACAGATTGAGTGTAAATAATTTGACACTCCACCTATCTGTTATTGGCAAAATATTCGACATCAGGTAATAATAATAATAATAATAATAATAATATAATATGTCAGGTAATAATATACTAACAATATTACATTTACATATCATTAAACAAAAGATTTTTTAAAAAATCTGTTGTGAAACACTCACAAGACCCACTGTGGCTAACATAAATAATTAAAATTATAACCTGATTTAATCTTGAGTAAACATTGTAAAATAAACACAGAACATAGTTTAATCGCGTGTGGCATTAAAGTAAGCATTGTAGAAAAAAGGCTGGCCAGAAAAGTTACAGGTGTTTTAAAATTTTCTATAAACTTCAGTTATAAAGCTAGACTTTCGTCGTAACACAGATACAAAGGTCAAAATCAAAAAAATCAGTGTTTTATTGATTTCAATGAGCATATTAAAAAAAGAATCACTGATGTTGAATAAGAGCTCTACAGAAAATGCTCCAAATAAAAACCTTTGCTTTAAAAATGCATATTGCTCTCTCGAACAAAAAAAAACAATTTTTTATCACAACAGCACAGCTCTCCAAGAATTTCAGTGGACATGGCACTTGCACTTGTAGAGCATAAGAATTGGAGTAAAACAAAGGTGATTTCAAAAAAACCTAAGGGTCATTTTTGAGAAAATCTAAAAAATTGAAAAAATGCTTTAATATACCACTTCTTCCGATAGACTGATTTTGATGAAGATGGTTTTCGATTTGGTCCACTTGTGGTACCTAACAAGTACCAATTTCAACTTTGTACACTATTTCGTTCTAGATCAATTTTGTTCATAGGCACACCCACACACAACTACAGAGCCAAATCAGTAAAACAACTTTTGTTGGATTCAGGGAGTCTGAAAATGTGTACTTCTGCTGAGAATTCGATTTAGAAAATAGACATGAATACATTAATTTTGCTTCCTTCTTGGAAAGAACTGTGTTTGCAAATAATCTCAGGCTACTTTTTACTTATCAATCAGTGTTATGTACTAAAAAGTCAAGTTATCAATAAATAGCTATTGCGGCTACTTACTTTTTTCTTTTACGAGTAAAAATAAACTTGTATCTTTAACAATATTGATATTCAATTTTCGTTATTTTGTATTGTAATTTTTGTTTGTTCGGCAAAAATTAAATTTCACACCAGAATTTTCTAATGAAAACAATATTTTACGACTAAGGCCACAAGCACTTATAATCTAAAAGTCAAAAAAGTATTAAAAATTTGCCCTTACAGAATCTGATATTATATGAACAAATCAAAAAATTCCAGTTAATTGTTTCTTAAAGCAGTAATGTCCTCACCCAGAGCGTGACCTCAATCAACTTTTTACATAAAATAATGATGTTCACAGTGCACAACCTGAAATTATTTCAAATTACACTTAAAAATTATAATAAACATTACATGGGTGTTATTTCACATAAGCTTAGAAATATCAGTCTGATAATAGATCTCTTGGAAATAATTGTGTACACAAATCCTGGAGGGTTCTTTCTTACCAGTGGTTAGAGTTATCAACTCAAAAATCGAGTTATCAATGAATAGTGTTAAACTATGAATTCCGTTCAACAATTTTGATGTAAAAGTTCTTGTTTAGTCCCCTAGTGGCATCTAATTTAAGTTCAAAGCTTTAACTTTGTAGGTTATTCCGTTTTTGAGGTATTTTGTTCACACTTAGACACACATAGCAATCAATCAAAAGGGTTCAGATGGCCAGAAAATGTGTTTTTTTATTGAAAACTAGATTTCTTAATGGTGAAGACAATACTTTTCTTCCCAACACATCTGTATTCAAATTTAGTAAATAACGGTGATTTAAAAAAAACTAAAGGGTCATTTTTGTAAAAACTCAAAAATTGGAATAAGTGTTCTAATAAACTACTTCCATAGACCGATTTTGATGAGGATGGTTTTCTATTAGCTCCCCTTGTGGTACCTAACAAGTTCCATATACAACTTGGAACACTATTCCGTTCTAGATCAATTTTGTTCATAGGCACACCCACACGCACCTACAGAGCCAAATCGATAATAAAACTTTTATTGGATTCAGAGAGTATGAAAATGTGTACCTCTGGTGAAAATTTCATTTAAAAAAATTGACATGAATACAATAATTTGCTTCCCTCTCAGAAAGAACTGTGTTTGCAAAAACTCTCGGGCTACTTTTTACTTATCAATCAGTGTTATGTACTAAAAAGTCAAGTTATCAGTAAATAGCTATTGCGGCTGCTTACTATTTCTTTTACGAGTACAGTCTAAATAAAACTTGTGTCATTAGTAATTTTGATATTTAATTTTCGTTATTTTCTATTGTAATTTTTGTTGTTCTGCAAAAAATTAAATTTCAAACCAGAATTTTTTAATGAAAACAATATGTTAAGACTAATCCCACCAAACTTATGGTCTAAAAGTAAATAAAGTATTGAAAATTTGCACTTACAGGAACTGATAGTATATTAACAAATCAAAAAATACCCAGTCACTTCTCTCTTGAAGCAGTAATGTACTCACCTACAGCCTGACCACAATCAACGCTTACATAAACTAATGATGTTCACACTCGGCACCTGAAATTATTTCAAATTACACTTATAAATGTTAATGAATTTTACAAGGGTGTTACTTCACAAAAGCTTAGAAATATGAGTCTGATAATGAATCTTTTGGAAATAGTTGTGTTCGCAAATCCCAGAGGGTTCCTTCTTACCATTGGTTTGAGTTATCAACTCCAAAGTCGAGTTATCAATGAAAAGTCATGGCCAATAATTTGTTTCTTTATTTACACAGGCTTAAATTAAAGTTGGACCAATATTACACGGGTACTACAAGAGTACTGCACGGGTGATGTTTGTTTCTTCTACCAATAAATTCCTGAACATGGATCACTGATAGTAAAGCCGCTCACATCCACTTTCCAAAACCAGAATACAATCATTTTGTGAAGTAAAAATAATATTGTAACAATATCTAAAGGGAAAGTGTTGTTCCTGAATTCTGCAGCAGGACTGAGATTTTAGAAGAGTTAGTGTAAACAACAAAAGTTGATAAATCTGGTTAGTTCCAAGAAATAGTTAGAAATAAAGTAAACGGTTAGGTAGCGCATAGGTCTATTTTTATGACAGCTACTGGAGTGGTCGGTGTATCTATTTAGATTATTAGCTCTTTTCTAATTGAGTCGTTACACTTTATTCAATGTGTTAAGTTCCAAAATCTGACTAAAAGACTTCACATTGTTTTACTATTATGTAAAAGTCTTTGTTCTAAAATGTATATAGCTTTGGTATATAAGCGCAGACAAAATTGGTTAGTTACTTAGTTTCGATTTGTAATTCAGTGAGTGATTTGAGCACGGTGTAGCAGTGGCGTTGGAGAAGGTCTAACTTCTTCTGTATATCGTCCAACGTTTTGCTGTTGAACGGTCACTTTGGGTCGTGTAAATTGGCTGTAAGTAGGATAAAGTTTATTTAAGTGCCAGATAATCCAGTTATTGGTTAAGTTCACTTATTGTCATATTTTTATTGCAATTAGTTTATTATATATAATAAGTATCGTGATTGTAGTAATTGTAACGTATTAACAGATTTATGTGAATAATACATTTGTAATTTAGAGTTTGTAATAAATTGAACTAGTTTTAGTTGATAGTGTTAGTTTGTATTTTACTAAGATCTCGAAGTGTTTCTATGAGATAACTATCACAATTATACCTAATAATGAACGTTTTAGTAACTAAATGATAAAGTAAAGAAAGAGAGGCTGCACTAAACTTAAAAGTTTTGGAAAAATACTCCAAACACACCAGAAATATTCGATATTATTGTTTAGGTCATGAGCCAAATGGTCAGTTTGAAAATGTAGAGGTTTTACCAAGTAACACGAGAAGTAAGGTGGTTTAATTGCCTTCCTCACTGAGTGGAAAAGTATGCTTATCAGCATGTCAGCCTTCTGAAAAGCACATATTTTCCACTCTGCAAATAACACCTTCCCTTCATTCACCACAGGGTCCGACTGTACAACGAAATTCATTACTTTTAGAGGAGATAACTTTGATTAGTGTCTTTTTACACCTTTACCTTATCTGTTATTAAATGATTCTCTCAATTAATTAGCTGACAATGTGATAAAAACACAACTATTTATTTTAGTTTTTCAACGATCAGATTAAGTGTAAGTAATTTGACAATCCATCTGTCTCTTATGTGTAAAATATTCAATATGAAATAATAATGTACTGAAAATATTAAATTTACATACCATCTTACAAAAGATATTGTTTAAAAACTGGTGTGAAACACCCTTACCACTATATTCTTGTAAATGTGAATAAAGAATAATAGTACAAGCTTTGTTTAATTGTTTGTAGACAAAATTTAAAACGAAGGGATTAACCCTATTTTAGATAGAAACCCAATTTAGACATGAGTGATTGCTACAAAATTTTAATAAACCTCAGTGGAACTTAAAAAAAACGAAAATCACTAATTGATGATGAACTAGGTTCTAAAGAAAAATGTTTGAAATAATAGTTGTAGCTGTTTTAATTATAGCTATATTTATATTTGTCGTAAAATGCATACTAAGGGCGCACCCTCAAGATATCTCATTCTTTTACAGTTTTCATTTATAAAATACAGAACATCACCAATAGCTGGAGACTAATAGCACTAAACTACACATTGAAGAATAAAACACAATTAAAAAAGTGAAGGTTTTTAATTTTGTACAACTTCAAGTACATAAACTTTTGCCCTAAAATTTGTATTAAGGTCAAAATCTAAAAAAAATTATGTTTTTACAATAAAACTTGTAGAGCATATAAAATGTATAGCAATGATGCGGTCTTTAAAAAAATCATAGGAGCAATCGTTAGAGAAAATGCAGAAAAGTGAAAAATTACACAATTAATTCCGTTGGACAATTTTGATGAAAATGTTCTTGTTGAATCTTGTGGCATCTAATTTAAGTTCAAAGTTTCAACTTTGCACGTTAAGCCATTTTTGAGGTATTTTGATGTAACTTACGACACACATAGCAATCAATCAACAAACATGTATATAGGTTCAGAAGGCCTAGAAATGTGTATTTTTCGTGAAAACTAAATTTCTTAACAGTGAAGACAATACTTTCCAATAAATAGCTATTGCTGCTACTTACTTTTTTCTTTTACGAGTACAGTCTAAATAAAAATTGTATCTTTAATAATTTTGATATTTAATTTTTGTTATTTTCTATTGTAATTTTCATTTGTTCTGCAAAAAATTAAATTTTACACTAGAATTTTCTAATGAAAAGATGATTTTACGACTAATGCCACCATCACTTATAATCTAAAAGTCAATAAAGTATTGAAAATTTGCACTTACAGAAACTGATAGTATATGAACAAATCAAAAAATACCCAGTCACTTCTCTCTTGAAGCAGTAATGTCCTCACCCACAGCCTGACCACAATCAACACTTAACTAATGATGTTCACACTTGGCACCTGAAATTTCAAGTTACACTTATAAATGTTAATGAATTTTACTAGGGTGTTTTTTTTTTGCTACTTGCATCCTGGAGACTCCAAAGGGAGTATAGGACATGTCAAGATAAAATTGATAAACTGAAAGTTTGTCACCAATGATAAATTTATCACTTACCACCAAAAATTGTTTTTGCTACTGCTTACTTCAGTAGGCTTGTCATGAACCCTATTGAATTAAATATCACACACAATAAATAATAAAAAAATCAAACACAATGACAAATTCATCACCTACCAATAATTTCCTCCTGCCACTGCTTAACTCAGCAGGCTTGTCATGGACCCCTTTGTATCAAATTGTACACAATATTTGTTTAATTAATTAAAGTTAAATACCAAAACTACAGTATTTAGAAAGGAATTCGTGCACACTGTAAAATGTTTCATCAATCAATTATTGTTTTAGCTTTTTTTTAAAATGACTTAAATTGTCACAACTTTTTAAACCTTGAGGCAATTTATTGATGTATTTTCTACCTGCATAAGTTGGTTTTTGTTCAAACAATTGTGTGTTGTGATTAGCAACATAATAATCGATTCTGTTTCTTGTGTAGTGGTTGTGAACATCTAAATTCTGTAAAAAGGTATTTTTCATTACGTACATTATCACTTCAAAAATGCACAAAGAAGGAACCATGAGCAATTGCAGCTCTTTAAAAAGTGATCTGCATGAGGTAAGGTGGTTGACTCCCATCATACACCTAATAGTTTTTTTCTGTATTTTAAAAACTCTTTCCATGTTACCCTGTGATGAATTACCCCATACTAATATGGCATACCTATATATATCTATTTAAATTATTAGCGCTTTTGTAATTGAGTCGTTACCCTTTATTTAATGTGTTTAGGATCAGAATCTGATTGAAAGACTTCAAATTTTTTTACTATATGTAAAAGTCTTTGTTCTCAAAATGTCCATAGCTTTGGTTTATAAGCGCATACCAAATTGATTATTTAGCTAATTTTGATTTGTCATTCAGTGAGTGATTTGAGCACGGTGTAGCAGTGACGTTGGGGAGGTCTACCGTCTTCTGTATATCGTCTAACGTTTTGCTGTGTAACGTTCATTGTGTATCTTCTAAATTGGCTGTAAGTAGGATTAAATTTATTCAAATGCCAGATAATCTAGTTACTGCTTAAGTTCACTTATTGACATTAGTTTATTGGAATTAGTTTATTATTTATTATAAGTATCTTGATTGGAGTAATTGTAATGAATTAGCAGAATTATGTGAAATTATAAATTTGTAATAAATTCATGTATTTTTAATTGATAGTGTTAGTTATTATTTTACTAAGATCTCGAAACGTATCTTTGAGATAAGTATCACAATTATATCTAATAATGAAGGTTTTGGTAACTAAGTAATAAAGTAAAGAAAAATAAAGGGTGCACTAAACTTTAAACATTTTGGAAAAATACACCAAACACACCGGGAATATTCGATGTTGTTGGTGTTTAGGTCTTTAGCCGAAAGGGTGGTTTGAACCTGTAGAGGTTTTACCAAGTAAAACGAGAAGTGTGGTGATTAACAATTGCCTTCCTCACTGAGTGGAAAAGTATGCTTATCATAATGCCAGGCCTTCTGAAAAGCACATATTTTCCACTCTGCAAAAGACACTATTCTTTCATTCACCACAGGGTCTGGCTGTATAATGAAATTCATTACTTTCAGAGGAAATAACTCTGATTAGTGTCTTTCACACCTCTACCTCTTCTGTTTTTAAATGATTCAGTCATTTAATTGGCTGACCATGTGATAAGAAACAGAACTATTTATTTTAGCCCTGCAACAAACAGATTGAGTGTAAATAATTTAACCTCCATCTGTCTATTATGGGCAAAATATTCGATATCAAGTAATAATATACTGAAAATATTTAATTTATATATTATCTTACAAAACATGCTGTTTAAAATCTGGGTTGAAAGACTCACACGACTTTCTCTTGTTAATGTAAATAATGATTAATATAACATATGTTTAATTTTCGTAGACAGTTTAATACCAAGAACTTAACCCTATTTTAATAAAAATATAACATATTTATATTTGTCGTAAAATGCACACTAAGGGTGCACCCTTAAGATTTCTCATATTTTTACAGATTTCATTAATAAAATACAGAATATCACTAATAGCTGGAGACTAATAGCACTAAACTACACATTGAAGAATAAAACTCTAAAAAAAATTGAAGGTTTTTAATTTTGTATAACTTTAAGTAAAATTCGTATTAAGATAAAAATCTTAAAATAATATATTTTTACCACGAATCTTGTAGAGCATTATAAAATGTATAGAAATGATGAAATCTTTAAAAAAATCGTAGGAGCAATCGTTGGAGAAAATTGCAGAAAAGTGAAAAATTTCGCAAATAAACTATTAATTTCGTTCAACAAATTTGATGAAAATGTTCTTGTTGAGTCCCCTAGTGGCATCTAACTTAAGTTGAAAGTTTCAACTTCGTACGATATTGGGTTTTTGAGGTATTATGTTCACACGCAGACACACAGAGCAATCTATCAAAAAACTTGTTTATGGGTTCAAGGGGCCTGGAAATGTGTGCTTTAGGTTAAATTCGATTTCTTAACGGTTAAACAATACTTTCCTACCCAACAAATTCGTATTGGGAAAGAGACCATGTCAAGTACCCGTGTGTCGAGTAGAAATTTAAAATTATATTTAACTAAAATCCAAATCTCGGTCATAAAATTGTAGTTCTCGCAGAAGCCTTTTATGGTACAGATTGTTTACAAACATTCCCAGAAACAAGAGTAAGTAAAGTAAAACGGAAAATTTCAAAAAACATCTGTAGAAGTATGAAAATAGAGAGTATCAGTTAAGTAAATCGAAGACATTTTTATACACCGTATACAATAGAAAAAATATGAGGAAAAGGTTTAAATTCTATTGGCACACCTATAGAATAATGAAAACATATTAATAAACCAAATATTTCAATTTTATGTGAATATGTTCAAAAACAGAATCTCATCAACGAACTCTACAAGAACTCAGCCCTAGCCTCCCCAAAGGCTGACGGGCTCTAACCTTCAGGGACCAGTCACAGAATTTAAACACAACGCTCCAACCACCGCAAAGTAATAAATCTAAATTTAAATCACAGGGCTATACCGCAGCCTTCTGCTTAATTAAATAGTAATCTCACAAGATTTCAGCTCCACAAAGAAAAACAGCCAAACAACATTTCCTCTAGCGCGTCCAATGGTGATAGCTGCCTCCATATGCCCCACACGGAGTCACCTCAACGTCCTCTAGGATTCCCTCTTTTGAAGACTATCGCGCCTCTAAGTAAACGTCCTCCGACGCCGAACCTCCACAGTTTTCAGCACCGCAGCTCGGACACCCATCAAAGCAGTAAAGTTCTAAATCAACGTCATCGGATAACACACAGGCTCTCGCTAAACGTATAATAATTTCCACAGTACTAAACGAAAACTCCGTAAATCTTGCGTATTTCAATGTCGACGTAAAACTCGACAGCTTCATAACAATTAACTATCTAAATTCCGAATAAACTCAATTAACCATAAGATAAACAACATAAACATTTCCCAAGAATTACCTCATAACTCCGACACCCAGATAGCTTTATAAATCCACTGCACACTATAATTAATTAACAACGTCTTCTAATTAAAAACAGAACTATCTAGACTACCGATCACCAAGGCATCTCGCAGTGAAAACGCACCTTGACGTGGCAAATTGTGAACCCACCTACTGGATAACAAAACACAACAACCAATAAAACCCTTGGCTAATAGCTACGGGTTGACGTCCGGGTCACAGTGGTTTACGTGCAACCATGACTTGTCAATCAGAAGACGTACATCTATTTCCCAGAGACTCCCTGAAGCTTATGAAAAGAAACTACCAGCATTTCAGAGACGTGTCATAAATATTCGATAAAACTTGTAATTGATGGAACAAATTGGAAATACATATCAGATACTGATTCACTTTGAAATGCCTGCAGTGACCACAATTAACAATGTAGGTGAAAGAACAGTTACAATTATTAGAACTTGTGATAATTAGAGACACCATTGTACGGTAAATTTAAAAATATATTTTCATTTCTTTATTTTTTTCCAAAAAAATGATTTAACAATGTAGGTGAAAGAACAGTTACAATTATTAGAACTTGTGATAGAGACACCATTGTACGGTAAATTTAAAAATATATTTTCATTTCTTTATTTTTTCCAAAAAAATGATTTAAATAATCGGGTGCGTGTCTAATGCGGTGGCGCGGGGTACGCGGGCAAATGCGGTATTGTACATTTTAAATATTCAGTAATTCTGATTTTAGATGCTTCTGCTCTTAAAATGCATATTAAGGACACAATCTTAAAAAAAACTAATTTTTTCCGATTACAATGAGCAAAATATGTTATGGAGAATCAAATAAATGATGCTAAACAGCTCTAGAAAGGAAAGGGGTAAACATAGAACTTTAGGTTTCTAAATTTTCTACAAATTTTTTTTTTTTTATTCCTGATTTGTGTACGTTGCAATCTGTTCAATTCAGAACAATAAGCAACCCCATGACCCAATGAGATGAGGATGATATGTATGACGTGTAAATGAGGTGTAGTCTTGTACAGACCCAGGCCGACCAAATTCTACAAATTTAATAAGACAAAAAAATAAAAAATAAATATGGTGTAAAACATTTACATGACTTTCTCTTGTCAATGAAAATAATGAACAATATAACTTAACATTGGTAAACAACGTAAACGAAGGAAAAATGGCCGCTTCAGTGACGTAGTGGATTGCACGCTAGCCTTTAAGCGCAGTCTCAGGTTCGATTCCCGGCTAGGCTCTAGAAATTATTACGTACCAAAACCTATCATTACAATTTCTTAACCCACCGTAGTTGCCAATGATCAAACTGTCGATGCAACTTTAAATGAAGAAAAATACTGAAATCATAACCTTAGTTAATCATGAGTGAATGATGGAAAATAAAAACCAACCTCAATTTGGCCTAACAATACGGAAAATCACTCTTTGCCGTTAAACTAGGCTATGTAGAGAATAATGCTTTTAAATAAAAATTGTAGGTTCTCATTTCCTATAAATTTGATTCTATACATTTTTGTCGTAAACTTTATACTAAGGCCGAAATTTTAAAATATCCGATTTTTTTGTAGATTTTGATGACAAAACACGGAAAATTACTAATTAACAGTCTTCACTAAGCGTTATACAAAACAATACTACAAATAAAAGTTGTAGCTAGGTTTTTAAATGTTCCACTACTTTGATTATATAAACTTTTACCCTAAATTGCATATAAAGGCCGCAATCTTAAAAAAAAATTCTACGAGAGCATAGCCTCCCCGAGAATTTTAACTGACATGTCGCTTACCCTATAATGAAATATGAAGTGAATGAGATTTAAAAATAATCGTAGAATCCCTTTTTAAGATAATCGCAAATGTGAGAAAACTACACGAATAAACTACGGTACTACTTCCGGTTGACCGATTTTGGAAAAAATCTTTGTGTCGGGTCCTCCAGTGGTACCTAAGTAAAGTTTCACGTTTCAACTTCGTATGATGTTCCGTTCTTGAGATAGTTTGTTCACAGATACGCAGGCCAATCGCTAAAAACATGTGTCTTGGGGTTCAGTGGGTCTGAAAACGTGTAGGCTATTTATGCGGTGAAAACTCGATTTCGAACAATCCACATGAAAATAATACTTTTCTTCCTATATACTCATATAGAGCAAGGGAAAGCAAAAAGCAGACCTTGAATACAGATCACATGTTTGAAAGAAAAATATTTTAAAAATTAGCATACCTGAGTTATCTCTTACTCAATTATATATCGATGAAATGTAACTAATATATTATCTTTGCATAGTGATTGTGTAGGCCAATGTGTATTTGTGTGTTATTGTTTTAGTGAATGTGTGTGTAACTGCATTTAAAAAAAACTTCAAATTTTAGTCTGCCTGATTCTAGTTAAGTAGAATCTTGATCGTGGTACAGAATGACTCCATAAGAGTACAAACCTATCTTAAATCATGAGTAAACAATGTAAATAAAAAACATGACCTAGTTTCAACAACAAGAGACAAGTGACTGACGCAAAATGAAAATAAACCTCACATTGGCTTAAAAATACAGAAAATTACTCGCTGACTAAACTGGGCTCTGTAGAGAAAAATGCTTAAATTAAAAGTTGTCAGTTTTTCAATTTCCGACGACTTTATCACACTTTTGCCCTAAAATGCATATTGAGGCCGCAATCTTAAAAAACCCATTTCTTTCTACGAGAGCACAGCCTCTCCCAGAATTTCAACAGACATGCGCTTCGGTACTACTTCCTGTTGGCTTATGAAAATGTATGTGTCGGGTCATCTAACGGTACCTTACTAAAGTTCAACGATTCAACTTCGTATGATGATCCGTTTTTGAGATATTTTGTTCACACATACACAGACCGATCGCTGAAAACATCTATTTTTGGGGTTCAGGTGGTCTGAAAACTTGTAATTATATCAGGTGAAAATTTGATTCCCAAAAATTGATGTGCAAACAATACCTTCCTTCCATATACATTCATTCAGGGCAAGAGAAAGTACAAAACACGCTTCTGCTTTTAAAATGCATAATTATAAGGCCGCAATCCTAACAAAATTATTTTTTTCTACGACAGCACAGCCTCCCCAAGAATTTTAGCAGACATGTCGCTAACCCTGCCTTGTAGAGCCGAAATAATGCAGTAATTGAGATTTTTAAAAACATCGATGGAGCCCTTTTTTGAGAAAATCGCAAAAAAGATAAAAATACATGAATAAACTACGGTACTACTTCCGGTTGACCGATTTTGATAAAAGTGTTCGTGTTGGGGCCTCTAATGGTACCCAACTTAAGTTCCGCGTTTCAACTTCGTATGATGTTCCTTTCTAGAGATATTTTTTTCATACACTCACACACACACACACACACACACACACAGGCAAATCGATAATAAAATGGTTTTTAGGTTCAGGGAATCTGAAAACATCTATATCCGGTGAAAACTCGAATTCAAAATCCACATGAAAACAATACTTTCCTTCCCACATATCTATGTAGGTAGGGCTAGGGAAAGTAAAACGCACACATTAAATACAGATCACATGATTGAAAGAAAAATATCTTAAAAATATTAACATACCTGGATTATCTCGTACTGAACTGTATTAATGTAAAATGTTACTGATGCGTTGTCTTTGTATTGTGATTGTGTATGTGTGTTATTGTTTCAGTGAATGTGTACGTGTGTTTGTGTTTTTGTTTTATCTCGTACACAATTGTATCGATGAAATGTTACTGATATGTTGTCTTTATATTGTGATTGCGTATGTGTGTAATTGTTTTAATGAATGTGTATGTGTGTTTGTGTGTTATTGTTTAGTGAATGTGTATGTTTTGTACTTAAAATTTATTGTTGAAAAAGCCAGCTGATTCGTGTTCAGTTAAGTTGTTTAATTTTGTCGTACTAATTTATTTTTTTATGCTAATTATCTACATAATAATTGTATTTATGAGTTAACGTGGTTTTAGAGCTGGATTAATTATGTAGTAGGTGAAAGTTTGTGTCTTAAAAAAATAACTTACATTCTAAGAAACATATACTATGGGTATATAACCGTGAAATTCTCGATCGTTTTTATTATGGAAGTAGCTGATCAAGGTAGCATTATTTACTCCAAATCTACCTCGGGATTCAAGAAAATTACCAAATTTTTCTAATTATAATGATAGCGGTAGTACTACAACTGAAGGTAATCTAACATCTGCTACCAATTTAAATAACTCTACTGATAAAATTAACAGTCCTTTTTTCCTGAAAATCGATTTTCTATCCTACAGCGAGATGTGAGCAAGAATAATAATTTGAAAACAGTTGCAGAGCCAAAACACCTCCAATACAATCATATATCAGATGTCAAAAATTATAGTGAGCTTGTTTCTACAATAGAAACCTTAGCCGCCGGAGTAGGGTTTAAGTGCAAATCCACTAACGCCGGGTATCTGCTATTCTGCCCAGCAGTTCAGCGTTGTACCGGTTATCAGTAAATAACCTGAAAAAAATCGGGCGTGCAATTCCACACCTATCAACTGTTGGAAGAACAGCCGCACAAGTTGGTTTTACGTGGGTTACACTACTCCACACCAGTGACAAATATTAAAGATCAACTTACCCAATTAGGGTTTTATGTGGGTTTTAATGTGGTGAATGTGTTATCTAGGGGGAAAGTTCCACTTCCTCTATTTTTTATTCACCTGCACCCCAAAAGTTATATAGAATCTATTTATAAAATTTATAACTTGTTTCGTTCCGTAATTCGTGTTGAGGAGTTAAGGAAAAATAAAAAAATTGTACAAAGCACGAGGTGTCAACGATATAATCACACAAAGCCATACTGCAATTTTGAACCATGGTGTGTCAAATGTGCTGGACGGCACTTAACTCAAGATTGCAATAAAAGTGCCGATACTCCCGCGTTATGTGTGTTATGTGGTCAACAACATACCACCAACTACTGTGAGTCCACTGTACTTCAAGAACTCAGAAACATCGTCGTAGTAATGGTCATATTGAGCATCCAACAAGAAGTCGGGTTACCAAGGCGGCTACTACCTCCTGTAACTGATAGTAATTATCCGTCTCTGGCCCAAAAACTTTCAACAGTTATTAAACGGCTAACTGATGAACATTAACAATTTTTATTGAAAACTGAACATTGAAAGAAAATATTTTTGGTTTTGAACTTTACAATCACCATAATTTATCTGTCCATAACAACCCCAGTGGTTATGTAAATGAAGCTAGTAATGTAAATAATAGTAGTTATAGTAATAATAATCATAATGATATCATAAATTGTGATCGTAATCATGATCATAACCGCAAGGGCTAGAGGAGTTACCAACTCAGTGGGTGACACAAACAAGATTTCAGAGGTTATTTCAAATTTTCTTGTTGACACATATGTATAGTCATTCCATTGATGTCCTTACTCACACAGTTAACACAAGCCTTATTCGTGAAAAATGAATGTTAACCAAACAACAAGCTTTCAGTCTTTGCTCATCCTTTCATGGAACGCCAATGGCGTACTACAACATATCAAGGAGTTAAATATGATAATAAATACAAGGAGTATTGATTGTTTACTTTTGTGTGAAACCCATCTAACTAGTAGGCACAATTTTCATTTATTTAATTACATTATTTACCGAAGTGATCACCCGAACAGCACGGCACACGGAGGCACTGCAGTTTCTGTACGCAGGAATCTCAAACATCATCTTCTCCCGACCCAATCTAATTCACGTCCAAGGAAGATCGATTTCTCTTGATCTGTTCCCTACTCCCTGAACGATTGCGTCGGTTTGCTGCCCTCCTAGATTTGCTGTAAAATTTGACATTTTTTAAGTATTTCATCTCTCTCGGTCCCAGATGTATTGCAGGCGGAGACTTGAACTCCTGGCAACCTCAGTGGGGCTCGCGATTAAGCAATTTCATAGTTCGTAACTTATTCAGTTGCATACACAGCAATAATTTCACTTGCATTTCACCTCCGGGCTCACATCTCTAGCAAAACGAGAGATATCAAATGACTTGTGCAAGATAGAACAGCTTGAAAAACTGCATCAAACCAGTCGAGAGACTGATGATAAAACAGAGTGTATTTAGTTACTTTCAATTTCAATTACGTTTTGTTTTAAAATATAAAAAACCTTTTTTTGTAAAAATATAATATAAAAATATATTCTTAACTAATTAAATAGTGACATGAACACAGAATATTGCAATACCGTAAAAAATACATACAGTATAATTACAATACCATAATATCATAATTTAATACATCTGACGTGCTGTAAAGATTGTAGCTAATGTAGTTTAATAAATCTTGTTACTAGCCTATGCTAGACCAATGCCAAGTATACTAATGATAAGTTTCTTTTAGTTAATGACAAAGTAATCTGTTTCAATTTTTACTCTCTCTCTCTCTCTCTATCTCTCTTGTTTTTATGAACAGAAGGAAAGTATTGTTTTTATTTCAAATTTTCGAAATCGAGTTTTTACCCGATATAATTACACGTTTTCAGACCCCCTGAACCTAACAGACATGTTTTTAGCGATTGGTCTGTGTGAATGTGTGTGTGTGTGCGCGCGCGCGCGCGTGTGCGTGTGTGTGTGTGTGTTTGTGTGAGTTTGAACAAAATATCGCTAGAACGAAACATCGTACGAAGTTGAACTTTAAAAATTAAGTTAGAAACTGCAAGAGAATCAGACACAAACATTTTCATAAAAATTTGCCAACCGGAAGTAGTACTGTTTATTCGTGTAATTTTTCACTTTTTTGCGATTTTCTCAAAAACGGCTTCTACAATTTTTCTTTTAAGTCGCCTTATTTACTACATTTTTTATGCTCTACATGAAAGGGTAGGCACAATGTCTACTGAAACTTTTGGGGAGGCTGTGCTCTCGTAGAAAAAATGGGTTTTTAAGTTTGCTGCTTTAATAGCATGTAAGGGCAAAAGTGTATGTAATCAAAGTTGTCGAAAATGGAGAAACCTACAACTTTTATTATTATTATTTCTTTGTATAACGCTTATTTTAGCGTTAATTTGTGATTTTTTTGTTTTATTTTAACACATTCAGTGCTAGAGACTCGCCTAGCGGGTAATAGGTAGGTGTTACCGCCAGGCCTCCGTCTCACCAAGCGGCTTTTGGAACACCACCTGTCTGTTGCTATTACATAACCCTCAGCAAGGTTTTTCTTTGTAACCGTGCAGTTCGTTTTTGAATTTTCGTTATGCTTCTACTCTCGTACAGTATACTCGTTCAGTATTTTTAACGAGTTTTCAGGGTACAGTTGAAGCCGTAAATTTAGTATATTTGCAAATATCGATTCAAAGTAGCTTACCTACATTTTCAGATTTACTTTAAAGGTATATTATTTGTAGTTTAAAATTATTTAAAAAAATAGGTGTAAATCGTAAAGGTAAATGGAAAAATTCAGATGAGAAATAAATTTATTATAACAGGCAAAAATAAACCTAAAATGAACATTGAATTGTTTACTTATATGTTATTAGCAAACATAAATACATGTATAGTTCGCAAATAAAATAAATCTTTAAAAACGTTAGTAATATAAGTTGATAGGCTCTACATAAAGCAAGCGGAGAACAAGCTGCACGAGTAATCAGCCCGATGGGAGAGATATCTCATAATTCCTCAGCTTTGAATGGGTTAATGAAAATCTGTAGAAAATGGATTTTTTATATTCAGCCTTGTTGTAGATTTAACGACAAAATTGTATATAATCACGTTTATAGAAAATTAAATGATCTCCAACTTCTATTTTAAGCATTTTTCTCTACAGAACCTTGTTTAGCGTTAAAGAGTGATTTTCCGTATTGTTAAGCCAAACTAAGGTTGGTTTTTATTTTGAATCATTCACTCATGATAAAAATTAGGTATGTTTTTTGAGGTAAGTTTTTTGTTTATTTCTAATGTTTTATTGATATTGTTACGTTATATTGTTCAATATTTCCATTGGCAAGAGAAAGTTTTGTGAGACTTTCACACCAGATTTTTTTACAAGTATTCATTACAAGTGTACTGTTTTTAGCGTGTCCTGGTTCATTAAGGCGTTCAGCTGCAATTGGCACGTTCTTGTAGGACATTCGATAAGGTCCCGAGAGGATCTTTTTCAACGTTAGCCCGAAAGTTTTCGACGGTAATAGACGTTTTCAGTCCCCCTGAACCCAAAAACATGTTTTTAGCGAATTGTGTGCGTGTTTGTGTGTGGAAACAAAATATCTCAAGAACAGAACATCGTACGAACTTGAAACTTGAAAGTTAAGTTATTGTTTAGGCCCGATAATTAAATTATATTTGTTATCGCCGCTATTGGCAATAAATATAGGTAGCAGATAACTCCGTACAGTCGATGAGTGAAAGTCGTGCCGTGCGCGTCGCCTTTGTAACCGCTGTCTCGTTAAACCGCTTTATGACCGCTGTTCTTATGACCGTGAATTCGGAACACCGCAATTTGGAAACTCCTTGTACCTTGTCCCTGCGCAGGTGGTATTCCTTTTATTTTATTTGTCCTTGTCTTGGAAAAAGGGGTAAGTCAAGTTTTCATTATATTTTGCTTCGCATATATTATATCATTGAATTATTTTACCGCAATACAGTCCACTGTCGCTCTATTAAATAAAACACAACCGCAACCAGTTATATACCACTACCGGACAAGACACGAACATTTTCATCAAAATCGGTCAACCGGAAGTAGTAGTTTATTCGAATAATTTTTCACTTTTTTGCGATTTTCTCAAAAACTGGTCCTACGATTTTTTTAAAAATCGCCTGGTTTTATAAATTGTTTATGCTCTACAAGATAGGGTAGGCGACATGTTTGCTGAAATTCTCGGTGAGGCTCTTTCACGTAAAAAAAATCGTTTTTTTAAGAAAACGGCTTTACAAGATAGGGTAGGCGCCTACGTTTGCTGAAATTCTCGGTGAGGCTGTTTTAGAATTGAATAAAACAGAATTGTTTTTTTAAGATTGCGGCTTTAATATGCATTTCAGTGCAAAATTGTATACAATAAAATTTGTAGAGAATTTGATGTCCTACAATTTTTATTTCAAACATATTTTGTATAACGCTTAGTTTAGCGGTAATTAGTGATTTTCTGTTTTTTTCTCACGAAAACGTGTGAAAAATCGATTTTTTTAAGATTTTGGCCTTAGTATGCACTTTACGACAAAATTGTAGTCTACATAAAAAATTTTAAAGAAAATTAAAAGATCTACAACTTTTATTTCAAACATGTTTCTCTACAAAGCCTAATTCATCGTGAAAGAGTGATTTTCCGTATTTTTAAGCTAAACTGAGGTTGATTTTTATTTTGCGTCTTTCACTCGTTTTTAAAATTAGGTTATGTTATTAAATTTAGTTTTTTGTTTATTTCTAATGTTTTACTACTAATGTTAGGTTTATTGTAAATTTTTGCATTGGCAAGAGAAAGTTGTGTGAGTGTCCACCAAATTTTTTTGTAAATTTTCAACCTTATTCTGTTGTTGGTCGTTTCTAATGCACTAAGAGGCGTAGAATAAGAATCCATTGATGGAGATGTATCCTGAGGTGTATAAGAGACAAAAACAAGACATTCAATATTTCACCGTTTCACTCTTTGTAGCTAGACTAGAATTAATGTACTTTTTACTTTCTCTGGCCGCCTATATGAATACTATATAGGAAGGAAAGTATTGTTTTTATGTCGATTTTAACAAATACACTCTTCACCGGATCTACACGTAAACAGACCCCCTCAACCCAAAAAAACATGTGTTTACCGATTAGTCTATGTGTCTGTGTGTGTGTTTACACAAAAGATCTCAAGAACGGAACATCGTACGTACTTGAAACTTGAAACTTAAGTTACATATTACTACCGAGTGGAGATGCTGTGTGACTTGATGGGCAGAATATACAGAGAGGAAAGGATGCCAAAAGCATGGAGAGAGAGTGTTGTGGTACCAATATATAAAGAGAAAGGTGATATCCAAGAATGCAAAAATTACAGAGGGATTAAGTTAATGTCACACACACTAAAGTTATGGGAGAGAATAGTAGACAAAAGAGTGAGGGAGGAGACGGTGATGGGTGAGGAACAGTATGGTTTTATGCCGGGAAGAAGCACGACTGATGCACTTTTTGCCTTAAGGCAATTGCTGGAGAAATATGGCGAGAAGAAAAGGGACCTGCACCTGGTATTTATAGACCTTGAGAAGGCCTATGATACCGTCCCAAGAGAGGAACTATGGAGATGCATGAGGATGAAGGGGGTGTCTGAAAGGTATGTAAGATTGGTGAAGGACATGTATGATGGAGTGGGCACCAGAGTAAGAACCTGTGTGGGAGTAACAGAGAGTTTTCCAGTGACTGTGGGTCTGCATCAAGGCTCTGCTTTGAGCCCATATCTATTCAACTTGGTTATGGATACACTTACTGAAGGGGTGAGAGAGCAGGCACCCTGGACAATGCTGTTTGCGGATGACATTGTGCTGGTGGGAGAAACCAGGGATATAGTGGAGAGGAAACTGGAAAGTTGGAGAGAGGTATTAGAGGAGGGAGGCCTGAGGATCAGCAGGGAAAAGACTGAATACCTATGGTTTGGAGGTGAGGATAAGAGTGGAGGGGTGTGTTTGCTGAATGAAGTGGTGAGAAGGGTTAAGTGTTTCAAGTACCTTGGTTCATGCCTCACCGAGAGTGGAGGACTGGAGGAGGAAATTAACCATAGAATACAAGCTGGATGGAATAACTGGAGGCGAATGACAGGTGTATTGTGTGACAGAAGGATTGGGACAAAAATGAAGGGAAAGATATATAAGACAGTGATTAGACCGGCATTTTTATATGGTAGTGAGACTTGGCCTATGACGAGGAGACAGGGAAACAAGTTGGAGGTTGCGGAAATGAGGATGTTGAGGTGGATGCAGGGGAAGACTAGGAAAGATAGGATACGGAATGAGGTGGTAAGGGAGTCTGTGGGTGTGATAGAAGTGTCCAAGAAGGTTCAGGAACGAAGGCTGCAGTGGTATGGACATTTGATGCGTAGGGAGGAGGAGTATGTGGGGAGGGTTGTGGATGGATTGGTGGTGGATGGGGTGAGAGGGAGGGGGAGACCCCGGAGAAGATGGAGAGACGCCGTGGCGGACGACTTGAGGGAGAAGGGCCTGAGCGAGGAGGATGTGGTGGATCGGAGGGAGTGGAGGAGAAGAGTACGGAACAGCGACCCCTGAGGAAGGGAAAAGCTGAAGAAGAAGAAGAAGAAGAAGATTATTATTAATGGTACAGTATTGCATTTCGGTTTATTTTTACTGAATACAGGGAATAAGTGAATATTTTGTTGCAGTCTATTATCTATAGAAGGTAAAAATCATATGAAAATACTGAAAAATATTGCTGCCATACATAATGAACAACCACACACAATGGGTTGGACCTGCTCCAGTAACATTCATTGTACAAGGGTTTATTTCACTAAAATACCAAAAATAAAAACAAAAACTGGCCACGATATCTGATAAGTTCTTCATGTATTTATACAAACAACAGTATAAAATTTCAATTGGTATAATATTAATAAACGATTACAAACACAAAATTACTGTCACAACGATGACCGCACAAAAATAATTGACTTTTACACAACTTAATTATATAAATATCAGTTTTACAAATATTCTTGAATAATTATAAACCAATTTGAACTTAAATGAAATAAAAAAATTGAAAATGTTTTAGTTGACAATTTAAACAAGATATAAAATTATAAATAAATCAATACAAAAATAAAAATATTAATAGTTTTATTTTTAAATATTCCACATGAGTATTTAATTAGGCTACAGTTTTATTTAAATAAGATAATTATAAAATTACACAGTAATCTTTCATACTGTTCATTAACATGGTCTTAAAAATAATTTACGCACAGATCACCAAAATTACCATTAAACTTCAAGTAAACCATCAGACTTAATACAGGAAAATGGTCGTTAAATAGAGGTGAAGTCTAAAAGGCAATTTATTTTTTTATATACTTAGGCAAGAGATGAACTCTGCTTTCTAGTTGTCCCGGGGTTCTAGTGGAAGGTGGATTGGTGGGTGTCAGACAGTAACCAGTATCTGGTATTTGGTATCAGAAACCAGTCAGTAAACATCATAATTTGAGAGAAAATTAGTCAGTTTAAGTTATTGTTTAAACAAAGCTACAAATATTTATGAAATAATTTACAGTCTACAAAAAGTACTTTCAAATAATTTGTTAAAAAATATATTTCTAAGTAAATTTCTAAGGTTAATTGTGTAAAATTTGGTAAAAATTATTGGGCAATATGCTTTCTGAAGTAAGTAGTAGTAGTAGTAGTAGTAGTAGTAGTAGTAGTAGTAGTAGTAGTAGTAGTAGTAGTAGTAGCATTAAAAAAGTAACAAATTGAAATGGTAAATAATGAATTTAACTAAATATTAATAATTAGCTTCATAGTTGTTTTCTTAATATATCCTATACTTCTTCATTTCTAGGGTCTTCTATACTCTATTTCACGATCAGAATGCAGTACAGCTCTTATGAGAAACCAATGCGTAATCAGGCGTACAGAAAACATCAGGCACAGCCAATACAATAACTCTCCTCCACCAACAGTATCCGAAGGTCATGGGTAAAAATATTTAGAGTTTCGCATACCACGTTCTAACAAGCTCATTTTTAATCCAAGAATTCTTAAAAAATACTTTCGCTTCCTGATGAATCGTACTTTATTACACTGTAAACGTTATTATTATGCTCTGATATTCATACAAGAGACCATAGGTATGTATAAGAGAAAGGGGTATGACGACTCCTCTCTCTTTGTCACCCTCACTGCTAGACCAGGGGTTTTTTATTACCATTTTTAGACCCTTCCGAGATTAGTTTCTAACAACTGTTATTCAAACAAGATTTAAACGATAACTATTCTTTACTTTAAAATAATTACAAAAGACAATAAAATTGATAAACAACTCCATTACTATAATAATTGTCTGTGCCTAATCTTTCTTTCAAACGATACAAATATTAAGTATGTTTTTGTATTACGTTTTATAATAGGAGGTTGTAAATAAGAACGTGTTGTGGCACAGGGTCGATATTTTTACTTAAGTGTAGTAGCGCTCAAACTCCCATACGAAATACATTGCTTATGGACTTTCCATACAGCATTCTGAACGTGAAATCAACTATAGGTGCAGAAACCAAAAAAGCCACATGAAATTCTAATCACTGATCATTAAAGGAAGTTGGATTGTAATTACATTTGATCCACGATTGAATTTCATTTTTTTGAAAAAGTCTCCTTCAAGGAACAATGTCAGATTCTGTTCCTAAAAGAAGTACAATTGCTGTAACTGTAAACATCAACTTATTTATTAATGATCACCAAAAAATAATGTGTTCATTTAAAAATTACATCATTCAATTAAATATTATTAAAATATTTTACAATTTTAATTTAAAACTATAATTACAACTAAGAAAATACACAAATTTCTATACTATAATTTTATACACAACCTTAAAATTACTTTACATTTACAATTCGAAAGACTTTCTTAACATCTACTATGATATTACAGAATTCAGTTACTATAATAAATAAAAAAGATTTATCATCATACATACAAATATACTTTTTATTATTAAAATCAAAAATTTATTTACAATATAGAAGAATTTTTAAATTATTAAATTTAAAAAAAATAAAACTACTATTAATATTTAACCCACATTTTATGCAACATAACCTATTATGTACAACATAAATAACTTAAAAAATTTTTTACATAGGGTAATTAAAAAAAATCAGGAATAACAATTATCCAGACAAAGATAACAACAATATTCATTTAAACCTATTATTTAATATGTATATATTTTTTTAATTATTATTAATATTATTATCACTCAAGAGGCTTAGCCCTCTATTTCGGCGGGACTTTCCAATCAACAGTATTTATGTAATTAAAAAGTTCAATAGAAATAACAAGGTTATACTTACATATTTATGCTGTAATTATTTAAAAACTGGGAAATTTTTATCCAAATTAATTTAAAGTTTCCAAAAAATAAAAGAGAACCTTAAAGGGGCATTGTTTTACATATATAGATTAAAAATGCACCGCAGTAAGGACTAGAGACTACAATAGATCCTAGATTTGCCGTGGCTGGGATTTAACGTCACTCAATCGAGAAAAAAAATTCACCCCCAACCCCTAACATCACTTTCTTTCTTGTCAGTTTTGATTGGTTAATTTTATACTCCTACGTTAATACATAAATACGGCAATACTTGTTCTTTCATAATTATTCACTTCGGTCATTTCTTTCGATCAAGTGGTAATTATTCTCCTGAGATTATGGATAAAAAAGTACTATATAAACGTAAATGCACTACTATCGAAGATAAAAGAGTTGAAAGTCAATTCTTTTTTTTTAGAATTAACAAAAGTGCCAAGTAATTCCACAATGAGTTAAATTGATTAAAAATGGTCAATGAGTTATAGTTAATATTTGTCTTTATTCAGTAACATGTCTATGTTATGATTTATTTCCTACTTTAAGTCCTAATGAAGTACATAGGATCACTATACTGTACATACACGAATACATAAATTCCCCACTTTTTTTAAAGGTTTGGATTTAATGTCTGTGTCCAAATAGACTTTAGCACGGTAAATTAAGGGCCTACTGTATCCCACAGATCAAGTTCCAGACGTATTTCGACAACTGGCTTAAGTGCATACAGAAGAATCCTGATTAACGAAAACAATTAATAATTTTTACGATTACTCATTTTATATTAGACTTGTCCTGTACGAATAATATATATTTTCAATCACATGAAGAAGTGGCTTGCGTCACAGCACTTCGATGACAATGACGAACTTCAAAATGTCGTGAAAGATTGGCTACGTGCCCAGGCAGCTGAATTTTATGAAGAAGGAATTTGTAAATTAGTGAAACACTTTGGTAAATGCTTAAATTTTAATGGTGACTATGTTGAAAAATAGTTAAAGCTGTAGTTTTAAGATTTATACAGGGTGATTCACGAAGATATGCAGAAACTTTGGGAGCCCATTGTATATGTAAAAATAATGAAAAAAGTTTATATAAACATGGGTCCGGAAATGCTTCGTTTCCAAGTTACGGCTAGCGAAAGATTTCGCCCGGATTTCAGCTCACCACGTGAAATGAGGTCTTTCTGAAATTCTGGTAAGGTAGATTATGGGGCGAATTCAATTGTTTCTTATGTTTTTTGACCTGATTAATTGAATAAAACAGGTCCCAGAACTGTAAGTTAAATAGTTTTTGAGAAAACCAGTGTCAAATGCAAAAATGGTGTGAAAAAAACACAATTTTTCATCTTTGTTTTCTGGTTAATTTTACTTTGTACTGTTATGAATAAAAATTCATTTAATCAAACGTCTATTCACTTTCTGTGTACTTTATTTACACCGGTTTGTTCAGAATAAAATTTTCAACATGTTTTTTTCAAAAAATTTAACTGTTTCTTGGTGAAATAACAAAGTTATTCTTGCCCAAAGATGAAAAAATGTGTTTTTCACTCCATTTTTTGCATTTGACACTGGTTTTCTTAAAAACTATTTAACTTACAGTTCTGGAACCTGTTTTATTCAATTTATCAGATCAAAAACCATAAGAAATTATTGTATTCGCCTCTTAATCTACCTTACAAGAATTTCAGAAAGCCTCATTTTACCTGGTTAGCTGAAACCCGGGCAAAACTTTTGCCAGCCATAACTCTGTAAGAAAGCATTTCCGGACCCATGTTTATATAAACTTTTTTCATTATTTTTACATGTACAATGAGCTCCTAAAGTTTCTGCATATCTTCGTGAATCACTCTGTATAATAAAATATTTTTTCTATGCAAGTTTTTTTATTTACATCCACACAGAGGTTAGGCCTAGTTTTCAAACCGCCCTCGTACAAATGTTATGCATGTATATATACCATGAGTTATGTTCAATAATTAACAAGACAAATTTAATGCAGATAAAAACCAGTTAAAACATTTTAAGGCTCAAGTACTTTGCTAACACCATTCAACTGTTTGATCATAATATAAAAAATTAACCTCTTTTGTTTATTTTAAAATGTGTACACCGTAAGAGCAATATTTCAGTGATAATGATTTTTCCTATCTAAAGGTGTAAAACTGGTTAAATTTACTAAAGACTGTTCAACAATATGGTGAAAAAATAAACAACTGCCATAACACATCTTGAGTGGAATTATCCAGATTCACCCACCAAAAAAATCAACGTTGATAAAGTGATTTTTGACATCTGGGACTCACACGGCCGAATTTTCGGTCACTATTTAGAAGAAAACCGTACTGTGAACAGCTAGTACTATTCTAACTAACTCCAACAACACGCATTTCTCATCGCTCAGAGAACAAATCTGATTTATATTTGCTCAGCCTGCTAAAATACTTATTACGCGAAGAACTGTTCAGCATCTGTCAAAAAAGATACATGAATGGTTTAAACAGCAAGAATTCTATGCTGCGGAAATCGGAAAGCTTACAGAACGGTAGGACAAGTGTTTAAATACTCCTGGAGACTGTTGAAAAGTCATGAAACTTTCACAGACACTGAATAAATAGTTTTGTCTTGACATCCCTCAGTCTCATTAATTTTATTGAACATTTCTAGAACCAACATTTTGATTTTCAGCAGGAGTTGAACATATAAGACCAGATGTCAAAAATCACACTGATCCAACATTTTCTTTCCTTACCACCGGTTTGTGCTTTAGAATGCACTCTTCAATTTCATGACTGATACTCAAATTAGAAATATTTAAATAAAAAAACTTTTAAAACACTCAAAAAGTTATATTTTAATTTTAATCTAGGTATTGTATACAATAGTGGTCACCAACTAGCGGACTGGCTTATTTTTTGTGGACCGCGAGCTCTATAGAATGCTTTTTTATCCAGTTTATATTTTTATGTACGATTTAAATTTTTTTATGTTAAGGCTAAGTGCATGCTGAGAGCAACTGGTAATGTCAACTTGACATACAAGGTTCGATTTTTCATCCTCCGATAGGCCATAAATAAAAAACAAGTGAATATAGAAAAAAATGTTTTATTACTAAAAGTTACGTAACGTATACTTATGGATATTTTTCTACATAATCACGTTGATGATTGAAGCATTTGTCATACCTGTGGCCGAGCTTTCCAACACGCTCTTCATAAAATGTTACCGCCAATGAATTTAAATGATTCTTGATGTTGTCTTGTAGCTCCTCGTTGTGTTTCTGGTGGAGTTCACGCACCTTAGGATCACAATAAATGTAGTTGATTATTGTAAAACTTTACAAAGTTTGCAGAAGCCGATTCAAAACAAAAGAAGAGGTGTGCTGACTTTTGGATTTGTTCTGAGGCATGAAAATGCCTGTCCTCACAGTACGGGGCAACCAAACAACCCCTTAAAAGGACACCACTACCCGTCATATAATTCAATGTTAAAATCTCTTAACTTTATGACCCATTTTCTAAAAAAGTACAAGAGCTACAAACATGAAATTTTGAGAGGCTCTTCAGCTCATTATGTGAAAATAGTACCACTACAATCATCAAAATGTACTGAAAGGAAAATAAAATATTAATTTTTTTATATATGTAAAAAAAATTTGCTCAAAAAACACCTTATATAAGCCATAATTATTTTATTTTTTAGCAAATATCAATAACTCTAGTGGTGTAACTCTACCTTATTGACAATAATTACCACAAAAAATTTGAAGCAGATCGGTCAAATAGTTTTTGAGAAAACGGGTTTTTTATAAGAAAAATCATGATTTTCGGAAAAATGCAAATAAAGACAAGAATAACGTTTAGTACACAGTTTGTCATATGCTACCTGCTTAAAACAGCCCTACTCCATAATCTGGGTTGGAATCCTTTTATGTTTCATCGTTTAATTTCTTCTTCACATGTCTGTTCTTTCGGCGAGCTTTTTTTTTATATCCTCACACATTTTTTTCTGCTCCGCGAATTCAACATGAATCGATTTTACTCAAAATTGATACAATACTTGCTCCTGGGTTTATTCCTAATTGTTTTATAACGTCACACTTACTTATATTGCCATCATTATAGGTTAAAATGGCATCATGAATACCTAATGTCATGGTTTTAATGCCAATAATACAGATTTGGGGATTCTACTCCACATGATATGGTTGAATGACTCGCTTATATTTTGAGTGTTGCCATGAAGGCATTTTTGTAATAAATCAATTCGAGACAAATCAGCTAAGACAGGTTTGATAACATCTAGTAGTACAGCAGTAGGCAGTGAATGCTTATGTAAGTATTTTTTGTTTTCCTTGATGGCCTTTTGATAAAAAAAAGGCAACTAGCTACGTAAAATGTTTCCTCAACAACTCAAAAGGGACAATTTTCGTCATGCAGTACTATTTTAAAAAATTCGTAAATAAATTAAAATTGAGAATAAAAACATAAATTTGGTATCAAAATGCTCAGAAATTACCAAATATTTATATAAAAATATAAAAACAAAATTGATTTTTTTTTTTTGGGGGTAGTGGTTACCAAGCAATTTCAATAGGACATTTTAGATCAACCACCGTACAGTCCCGATCTATCACCGAGTGACATCCATCTTTTCCCTGAACTGAAGAAGTGGCTAGGAGGACAGCTAGATTAATGAAAATGAAGCTTTTCCACCAGAAATACAATGAGGAGAAATCATTGGCAGCAAAATTTTATGAAGAGCGTATTGGAAAGCTCCTCCACAGGTACGAAAAAATGCTTCAATATTCAACAAGATTATATCGAAAAGTAGCCATAAGTATTCATACCTTTATTAATAAAACATTTTTTCTATACTCACTTTTTTTATTTATGGTCTATCGGAGGTTGAAAAAAATCGACCCTCGCATACCGAAGTTTTTCTGAAGAAAGTTGATGCTCGCTGGACAAGTTTACGATCGCGATCAGGCTGAAAGCAGCTCATGATACCACCACGCTACAAATACAAGAAAACTACAACTTTTGTACAACTGCCCACAGTAGTTTGAAACTGCTGTTACACTTACTTTCAAAATAAACAGTTAGAATAAAGATTGCCATATCTAAATTCTTACAATTGGCAAGGTATGCCGAAATAAAATGTTGGCCGGCTGTGGCAGTCTCATCAAAATTTTAAACAGACCTTGATCAAATTTAGTTAATGACCACTGTATACAATGTACTGTAATATGTAGTCAGGTATTAGGTACAGTACAATACCGCCTTACAAAATTCTTTACACTTTCACTTTCATTATGTACAAAGCGATATAAAATAATACATGTCCTATCCGATTTCTGGACAAAATAATTATGAAAACCTACAAAATATAAGAAATCGTACCACTTGCTTTTTCTTAAATCACATCAAAGAAGTAAAACGCTTTAACTTTAATTTATCGTAAAGAGCAACAAGCTAGAGAGGGGTCACTAGATTACAATAAACAAAACCAAATTTTTACCTTTGTCCTCCAATAAACAATAAACAAAAATGAAACGCTAATTAATTTTTAATCAAACTTCGAACCAACAATATACGACAAAACGGTTGATAACTTTTATCACCCATAACAGAATTTTAACTTATATAGTAAAGATATAAATACTTTATACAAGGTGTGGCAATGAAATAACCAAACTATAATGCTGCTATAAGCTATGCTGCAACCGGCAAATAGCAAGTACACCACAACAAGTTAGAACAAGTCTAACCTAATGTTTCTGACCTCGATGGGCACGGTTGTACATCGCTCAGTCTCGCTGTAGCAATCGCCCATGTGACATAAACTGTCCCAACAAACTAAAGACTGCAGATGAGATCTAGCCAATAACAGCCAAGTTCGGTTGTGAGGTTGCCACTTCGTTAAGTCACACTCTGTTCCACCGAACTCCAGCTGACTTTTTGTTAGGATGTCATTCACAGCGTGACAACGCAGGATACAATTATCCTAAGTCAACTGGTTCTGTGCTGTGATCTACGTCACTATGCTCCGCCTTCATCTGTAGTCTCTAGTTCGTTAAGCTTTTTTTTAGATACTTTTCTTAACAAATGCTCTTTATTTTTATTAAATTATTTTTCAGGGATATTTAATTTCGGTTAGGTCTTGTAAATTACATATTTTTTTAGTTCATTAAAATTCAGCTACTGGCTTTACTTCTGCGTAAAAAATTAGATAGGTTTTTAATTTATTTAGTTTAATTTCTTTGTATCGTTTGATCTCATGTCGTTAATATTTCTCGAGTTTAGTTCTCTTTTTTTATAGTAAATAAAATGCAGTTATTAAATTTTGTAATATGATCCAACACTATTGATTAACACAGTAGTTTTGAATTTAAAAGTGAGTTTCAATAATGTGGTCATTGTATTTTATTCTATTTTCGATTAGATTGTATACTTCCTTTTGTTGAGTAATCTATTGTCCTGCGTTCTGGGAAATTTTATATTTTATTGCGCACCAGTTTTACTTAGTCATTTCGATCAATGGGGTGTAACGACCTCTTTTTTTCTCTTTGTCATGGTAATGTTATCGTGTGATGTAAATTTTGAATTTTATTGGTTCCTTTTCATGTATTTGCTTAAGTGGACCAATGGGTTTACGACCTCAAGGCAGGCTCAACAAGCTCAACATCAAAAACAGACAACACCAGAAAATTGGTAAATTGATCCGCGAAAATCTTCGCGGAAAATCTTCTTCTCTACCTGAAATCTCAGGAATTAACAAAAAAGTTTCCATCACATTTTGAATGAATCATTAAACATGAAGAATTTGCGCAAAAATGGTGTCAAAACTTCTCACTCCAAAGCAAAAGGAATCGAGAATGAAAATTTGTGCTGACCTTTTCAACAACATTGACAATGATCCAGAATTGAGACAGTTTTAGACAGAATTGTTGTCACACTTTTGATGAATCATGGGTTTTTACCTATGATCCTAAAACAAAGCACCAATCGATGCATTGGAAGAGCAAAACATCACCACAGCAAAAATAACCAAAATGAGCAAATCAAAATTCAAAGCCATGATGATTGTTTTCTTTTAAGTGTGAAACTGTCTACGTTCACTGGGTCCCTGAAGGTCAGACAGTCAATCAACACTTACACCGAGGTTCTGGCTATTTTCATGAACGAGTGAGAAGATGAAGACCCGATTTGTAGAAGAGCAATTCCTGGATGCTTCACGAAAACAATGCGCCAGCCCAAACTGCTTTGTCTGCAAGGTGGTCTTTGCGAAATACAGCTTCACTGTCTTTGACCCACCCACCATACTCATCTGACCTGGCTCCCTTGTGACTTTTTTTATTTCCTAAAGTAAAATCATAGCTTAAAGGGACAAGATTTGACAGTGTGGAAGCAGTGAAAACAAAAGCAATGGAGATTCTCAACAAGCTGGCAGAAGTAACTTCCAACAATTTTCTATGGAGAAAATTATATGAAGCGTTGGCAAGAATAGTGTACATTGAAGGGGATAAACTGTGTAATGTAATTAGTGATCAATAAAATGGTTTGTAGTCCAGCCCGGTTATTTAATTGCCACACCTCGTTAACTACTGAAATTATGAAATGCAATAGCAAAAGGAGAGTAAACTAATTTAAACGATTTAAATTAACAACCATAAAAATAACATGATAATAAATACAGTAATATGATATAAACAAAACTAAAATTTTATATCATTAATTAGAACTATATACTACCATTTTGAATTGAAATTATAAAACCTTACAAAAATACATATCACTGCATTAAAAAACACATTAAATATTTCTAAATAATAAACTTCAAAATATGAACAAAATCAAAATTATTATTATATATTTAAAAATTAATAGTGCTATAACTACAAAAAAAACAATAAAAACTGGCAACCAAGAATTATTCTTATGGTTATTCATAACCAAATGGTGCCCTAACCTATTAACCATACATGTTAATTTATTTATCTTCGTTTTGTAATACTTAAGGTGCTAAGGAGAAAGAGAATAAGTCAAAAATGGATAAAATTTGATAATTCAATATTCTAAGAGCAATTTTTTTCTTTTTAATATAATGTAAGTATGACACCTTTTCAAGGATTACGGTCCTGTTCGTTAAAGATCGATCAAGAAAAATATAAATAGTTGGGTAAGAATTTGTTTTTCATGCTAATTTTTTGATTTTATGCTTTAACTAAATCCTATCATTATTATTTAACAGTTTTGGCTCTATTGTGAACGTTTGTATACTTTTATAATGATGGGGTGTAATGTAGTTTTATATATACAGTAAAATTCAGCTAAAATGATTTTTTTTGTTTTTCATGTCCGATTGTTTTACGATTTCTGCTAATGCAGACAGTGGGAAGGATGATAGATGAAAAAATGCCAGACCAGACCGGGAATCAAACCCAGGACCCCAGCGTAGAAGCCAGTGGCACGTAACACTACGCCAACGAGCTGGTTGTAACGAAAATCCAGTCATAACGTATGAAAATAGAAAATTTGGTTGGTTTCATATGTTATCAACACATTGTAAAGTCTGATATAACGAACAAGGAATCAGTTTGAAACGAACGAATCACCTTCCTTGAAATAATAATAATAAGACAAAAATATTCTTTGTGAAATGAGAAACAAATAGAATTGCGATACATGTATGAATACTATATTGTGTGAAAAGTATTACCGTTCAGGTACTTCTGCAGTAAGAAGGGCTAATACGTTACATAAGGTGTGGCCCAATTGAAGACAATGCCTTTGTAGCTCAACTTAACGAGTAATCTGAATATTTCAGTAGAGTACAGGCTCGCTATTTCTGATTCCAGGAAATTCCATATATGGCTGTACATATTATGTACTGTAACAGGTATATAGTACAATGGCTGACGTAAAGAATGCGAGGCGGTCTGTTCAAGAATTTCATTACAGATCTTTCAGAAAACATTTACTTTTAAATTGGTACGTCAGGGAGTTATTGGTAAATTGCAGTATTATACTGATTGCCTAAGCCCAGCCCTACATCCCAGTCGGGAATCGAACCCACTACCCTTTTATATGCCTAGAATAGCTGATGACTAAACGTTGCTAACCGTTGTCGTGGAGGTGGTGTAAAAGATTTTAATTCATGATTTTTTACTTAAATTAAAACTAATATTCGTTATTCCGGTAATTGGCTGGGCAGATTAGATGTAATATAAGAGTACTGTATGCATACCAAAGGAAATTGCAGTGCAAGCGTTCCAAGCGTCAACATTGGCAGGGAAGCACTACCCCCACCATTGTACTATTTCGCAGTAGAGACCGGCAACGGAATGTTTGATAATAACGTAGTGAGGCTTGTAGTGGGGATTTTACCCCAACTTCCTGACGCATGCGCACTGGCTGCAACATCCTGCCGGTATAGCCACGGTTACTTTACTAGATAATATAGTAACCGTGGGTATAGCTAACATAGATATTATGGCATATAATATCTATGCATATAATTTAATTCAAAACAAAATAATGCCGGTATCTTGAAGTTTGTTGTAACCCAATTTTATTGTATACAGTATATACCAAGTTCCTCAACAAATTTGACGAATAGGGAAATTAACATTGGACAATTTACTGTCAACATAAATCCTATTATTAGGGTGTAATCTTACTTTTATTACTCCAGTCATTTGGAAAAATACTAAAAATGAGTCTCCAAAAGATTTTAATACCTAATAATTTAATAATTAATAAATAGACAAAATGTTATTCAATTTCAATACAACGCGTTACTTACGAAAGAAACATTTTTCCATCAATTGTGTGAACAATGACCGTGTGAGTTTAGTGGTCCCTTGGAATTTTACTTTTGATATTTTATCGCATGAGAGAGTGTAAGTTTAAATCCCGAACTATTTTTTTTTTTAATACCTATATTATTTTGTGTTAAATGATGATCATTGATTATTTTAATTAAATAAGAACATTCGATACTGCAATTATTGTAATTTTTAATTCATTAAATATTTTTTTATTTAATTAAGTTAACAAATTATTTTAATGATATTTTTAATAAAATTGTTTAGCAAAATATCACAATTTTTTAAGCATGTGGGAATTTGAACTGAAGCCCTCTCGTTCGATAATATAAAAAGTAAATCATTACCTGACCCACTATAAATGCACAGCTATTGTTCACACAATTAACAAAAAATTTTTCCCTTTATAAGTACTGCGCTATATAGAAATTATATATAATTTTGTCTTTATAAATAATTAAATTATTATCTATTAAAATCTTTTGGAGATTAAATGTTTTGTATTTTCCCAAATGACTGGAGTCATAAAAGTAAGATTACACCCTAATAATAGGAATAATGTTGACAGTACAATGTCCAATATTAGTTGCCCTATACATCAAATTTGTTCGGAAGCAAGGTATATATATCATATATATATATTTATTATTATTTGACGTCTTGATCTTCATAGTTTGGTTGGAAAGAGTTATATTGTCGGAATCAATGGAACTATATTTTAAGTTTTAATATTGTAATAATGTTGAAACTGTGTATATTAGGTGCATTATAACCATATGTATTTTAATCATATGTATTTTGTGCAGGCTTGCAGCTCAAGTGATTTTTATTACTTCTCCTCGCAGCGCCATTTGAATTTTCTCTTTGAATTAATTACTAATTCTTATAAAATAGTTATTAGTTTAACTGTATTTAATTTGTATCCACACTGAATTATGTAAGGCAATGCTCTCTCTCAAAAAAAGTAATAAACTGTGTATATTAGGTGCATTATAACCATATGTATTTTAATCATATGTATTTTGTGCAGGCTTGCAGCTCAAGTGATTTTTATTACTTCTCCTCGCAGCGCCATTTGAATTTTCTCTTTGAATTAATTACTAATTCTTATAAAATAGTTATTAGTTTAACTGTATTTAATTTGTATCCACACTGAATTATGTAAGGCAATGCTCTCTCTCAAAAAAAGTTACCCTCCAAGAATAAGGACAACAAAATCTAAGTTGAAAGTTAACACTTTCATTGTAAAACAGCTGAAACAAAAGTACAAACACCGTACTTTAATGTTTTTATTTGGTAACAGTAGAAGCCTTCCACCACACACCAGGTATCGGGTCAGCATAGTACAATGAAAGTCATGGGTGACTACCGACAATTATTAGTCAAATTAGTCAATTATAAAAATAATTATTTTTGAAAATTGCCTACATGAATTTTATAATTATTATTTTTACTAATTTAAGAGTAATGAAAAATCATAAAAAACTTTTTATTAAAATTTCTAATGCCAATCACAAATATTACATAAGTAAAAACTTTAGTCAAATTTAAAAATTACTTCAAAATTTTGATCATTAAAATGCCAACACACATCACTGATGTACACAAACTTCTGTTGTAGTCCAAAAGTATTGTTGCTTAAATTATACACAATAGTATTAAATTAAAACACTCGCAGCCAGAGCGAATATCTGCTTCAAACGTGGCTTTCATGGATATACAAATTTTTTTTATTTTCCATAACATTTACTTTGAGTATGCAATTATGTACATCTACACTATACATTATCTTTAAAATAATATGTTTATAGTGTCCGTATACCAAAGAATCTCAAACATTTTCACCCACCGTTCATATTGACAGTCAATATGTTCATTTTCTCATTGATAAAATAACAAAGTTTTGTATATAATAAAACTTCATAGTGTTTTGAAATATTTATTTATTGTTAGGCAGTCGTCAAAATGACACATTTGGTGACTGCTACACAAAAAGCTGCTATAAAGAAAGGTTCAAACTTGTGTTAGTGAAGTGGCTGTATAACCAAGACAATAAATTTGTTTTATATTTTTAATTTCATACTTCTGTAAGTAGTGTGGCGAGGAGAAACCTTAAATGTTTCGGACCCGGAATAGGGCCATTTAAGGGGTGGTCGTCTTGGTGGGAAGAGTTGGTTGTAGTCATCGTCCAACAAAGATGTAATTTTCTTCCCTCAAAGTAGTGTCAATGATTGCTTCGTCGGGATTCGGTGGGCACAAGGCTCGGTCGAGGGACCACTGTGGGCATCACTCGCGGCAGCCAGCAATGATGGTCCCAGGCGATACATTTTCAAATTCCCTGAGCCCAAAATACTTGTGTGTGAAACAATATAACTTAAAACCTGGGACTTGAGTTAGGTATAGTTACCTCACTCATGAGAATGCCTTGGTTTTTTACGAAAGGTAAAGGAGGAAAACCATTATTGCGCTTGTGCAACTGTTTTGATATCAGTTCAGCCAATACAATACTGTACACTATGCCCAGAGTACATAGTATATCGCGGAACCATTTGTAGGTTAATTGTATGAATGTTGTTACTATACTAATTGTTACTGTAAAAAGAAATGTCAGTTTCTCAAAAACATGCTCGGACTATTTACAAAGCTGAGCAAAATCTAATATGCAGTGTAATAAATGTTATGAAATTGGAGCTGAACAAAAATGCCTTTCCGTACCCCTTAAAAAAGTCATGAGTGAGCAGCTAACTATTGTGATTTTTCCCTTTCTACAGTTTCAAATATAAAGAAGTTAAAAGACAGTGAAGAAGCTAGTTCTTCAACAGTTTTGATGACACCTGGTAAAAACAGAAACAGAAAAAACATAGGAATGCATCATTGGATAGCTTTGACAGACATGTGGTTGTAGAAATTATGAAGGATTTTTAAATCAATAAGAATGTGGTGCCTGAAACATTCTTTAAAACGCTCTCATACGATATTTTGTAACAATCTTATTTCATTCGGTATAGCACACATATATTTTTTACAATTAAACAATATCACAAATCACTTACTTGTCCCAGTAGTATTTATTTATTTAAAAAAAAAAAACGCACAAGAAATTACTTTTAATAATGTTCCTTTTTATTTATGTTATCAGATGAGTGTTCATTCATTATTGACAATATATCAATCAGCTGAGTTTTTAACTTTGTTTATTAAAACTAATATTTTTTATTTTTTTTAGTGTTTTTTAATATTGGTTATTCATTTAAATTTTAACTGAGATTTAGAAATTTGATTTTTATTATTTAGAAACATTTTAGATAAAAGTTTATATACATTAAAAAATTATAAGAAACATTTTAAAATGTAGCATGTACATCTACCATCACAACATGCTACATGATGACAAATGAAAAGTTACTAGCTTTCATATTTTAAGCAGTTTATAATGTAATTAACCCTTGGAGCGGGCTGTTCCGGTCTGCAGCACTTCTATAACACAGCAGCAATCATCTCGCTATGTGACTTACTGTTTTTATCCATCTTCCACCCAAAAATTTGAAATTTACATGGTACGTTCAAAAAAGTTTGATGTTTAAAAAGAATACCATTCAATTGCTTATTTTTACATCCACTAACGCAGTTTCAAAAAAAATTTTTCATGCACATTCCGCGTTTTTGGCATAATGTAGGACTAAATAAGTTTTATTTTTGTTTATTTTGGCGTTGTAGAAAATGGTCTAACAAAAGATTTGATATATCATACGCGCAAAAATGTATACTTACAGATTTAGGGAGATAATAAAATTTAGTAAAAATATCCCAAATATGAGGCGTTGCGGACCAGAAGGGCGAACTCAACAAAGGGTAGTTTTGAGAAAAATGCAAATTAAACTTTTTAATCAAAGCGCGAACTCAACAAAAATTCATGTTTTAATTATTCGTAATAAATTTTTATTACACTCCCCGTGTTTTCCTCGTCGGTCAGTGTCCACACTACCAGTAATTTTTATCTTATCTAATACTGTACGGACACATTTCTCACTAATCCCATGAATCCCATAAAACGCTGTCCGGCAAACATCGTAGATAACTGTGCCTATAATAATCGTATATCTTATTCTTCGCAAAGTTCGACTAGGCCTACCTTTCACATAACTTCTCTTACAATCAGTACTATGAAGAAGTTAATAGAGGTAGCCATTTTGCAAATCGTAATTTTCAATGGCCCAAAATCATTAAAAACAGAAGTAATATTATAAACACCAACATTTTCAAAGCAGCCGCAAGAACAACGCTCACCAATCTTCTTGGAAATCACAACACTATTGTTACAACGAGATACATACTGTTGACCAGTATTCCGTTGCTTTTTTGCTAAATTCTTCTTCCAATTTTGTGGGTTGGATCGTCTTTTTCAGGAATACCCAGCTTCTTCGTCTTCCCTGTTGTCACCTGTATCACGTTCCATGACTAAATGTTCAGTAGCAGACTAACAGAGTATACACGCAGAAATCACTCAGCAAAAGACAGACTAATACTAGAGAAACAAGGACAGATATAATACGTGTGGAGTGTATTATGCATAGCGATAGTAATGGGAAAGGGTAGAAGTGAGGTGGGATCAGTAGCGCAGAGGTGACAAGACTGACGCCTTGCTGTTGAGTTCGCCCTTCTGGTCCGCGCAAATATCGTTTAAAGTAAACTCCCTGATTTTTTCTACTTCTCTTTTCATATAATTTAAAAGGCGAACTCAACAAAATATACCTATAACATTGAAGTTTGTAACCCAAAGATACCAAATAAAATAAAAACAAAAAATGACCCTACGTTGAGTTCGCCCTTCTGGTCCGGAACGCCTCATATGTACAGTATAGCCAATGATGGAAGGAAGGGTTAATTTTTACACTCCTTTGCCATGATGTCACACTGATTCATATATGAATTCATACATACTTGTGAAAAATCATTTGTAAAGCATAATTGTATCTAAAAATATGAATATTTTACAATTCTGTAAGTTGGAGGATAATGACATAGGGATGAGTTGTTTGTACGCCACTGCAAAGGCGGTATTTTTTAGTGTGCCACTCCCTTCCCCCTTTGCTACAATGAACAATAGATCTAGCGGTTTGTAACAAAAAAAAGAAGCTAATTCTTATAGAATTTCGCACAATCTAAGAAACGTGTTTGTATGTTGTTTTACGGATGACCTGCATGCAATATCTGTTTACCTAAAAAAATTTCAACACCTACCTACCCTTCACACTAAAATGATATTAGAATATTTCTCCTTTTAACATATTCTATTTCTGTAAACGCTATTAGTTGCATTGAAGAATTCTATACAATACAATTCTAAACAAAATTAATACAATAATGACCAGTTTCAGATGTACATTGACCTCACTGCAAAAAGTTTTATTGCGTACTGCACTACCCATTTCTACAGCCATTAAAGTGGCTTCGCTTAGCACAAGGGTTAATTTGGGTGGTTTAATAGATACTAGTAAAATTGATCTGCCCAAACAGACAGGTGGATTGTCAAATTATTTACACTCAATCTGTTAGTTGCAGGGCTAAAATAAATAGTTCTGTTTCTTGTCACATAGTCAGCCAATTAAATGACTGAATCATTTAAGAACAGAAGAGTTAGAGGTGTAAAAGACACTAATCAGAGTTATCTCCTCTGAAAGTAATGAATTTCATTATACAGCCAGACCCTGTGGTGAATGAAGTGAAGGTGTCATTTGCAGAGTGGAAAATATGTGCATTTCAAAGGGCCCGGCATGCTGATAAGTGTACTTTTCTATTCAGTGAGGAAGGCAATGGTAAACCACCTCACTCCTCGTTTTACTTAGGAAAACCTTTATAGGTTCAAACCAGCCTTCCGGCTGATGACCTAAACAACAACACAGTAAAATTGATAGTGAAAAAAGCAATTCATTCCTAGAAGATTTTGTTCCAATAGAATACTTAATGTACCTGGTAACTGGTAATTACAGTACATTAAACATTTCTAGTCATCCAATATTACAGGATTTCTATTCTATAGGCAACATTACAGGTCAGATTTTTTCTGATAAGGTTTATGAAGGAAACATTTTCTTGGTACTAAACCATAGCTTACAAAATGTACATAGTAACTGCACAGTAGTGAAATGTAGTGTCTCACTGTTGAAGTTGGCAGCACTGTAAGATTTTCTCTTCCCTTCCTAACAGCTCATTCGTACACAAAAGGCATTCTCGTGACTGAAATATCTTCACCATGAGGAGACCTGACAAGAACATTTTCATCAAAATTGGTCAACTGAAGTAGCAGTTCATGCCTGTGATTTTTCACTTATATGAAATTTATTTCATATAAACAAATTTAATTTTAATAAGAACAAAATATTAGGATTATAAGAACAAAATATAGGATTTTTAATAACGAGATTAAATATACTTTATAAAACTAGGTGTAGAAATTTGTTGTTCTGAATTTACAGTTATGAAATTTTGTAAAAGTAGGTGAACAGATAACAAATTTTTGAAACAGCACCATCCACTCATGATTAAACATAGGTTAAGGCCGCTTTGTAAGGTGGTTAGTGCTTAAGCCTACCACGCGGAGGTCCCAGGTTCAATTCCTGGCCAGGGTCTGGAAATTTTCACAACTCAAATCACACAGTTATAGTCATCCATCCATACACAAAAGTATTCCGTAGTCGCTAATAACCAAGCAGTTGATGCGACTTTAAATTTAGAAATGTAGAAATGGAAAAAAAACAGGTTAATTTTAATTATTTACATTGGTAAGCGAAAGTCGTGTTAATGTTTACACTAGATTTTTATATTTACAAATCGAAAGCTACTTTTAACAACATTAATAAAGGAACATTAATAAAACAGATAAATTGTTATATTTAAACCAGTACAAAATTTAGAATTCCATTTAATCCAATGTAGTTTTTGAAACATATTTAAAAATTAGTAAGGTTTCATTACTAACACAAGATTTTAAACTAATAATGAAATAGAATTCCACTGGTGACTAGGTGTTAATCTGCTAACGCCAATTTTATGTCAAAATCCAATTTTGGTTTGTTGAAAAAATTAAGTCAATTTACTAATAAAAAAAAAACTACTAAATCCAATGAGTAATGAGTGATGAGATGCGTTTAGCTATGACAACTTTTCTGCCATTTTCATACGAAATACAAGAATTTCATTGTTCAGTTTTTCAGGTCTGTTAATGTTTCAGGAAATTAAGTTAACAAATTAATACTTGTCACCAAAAATTTATGAACCTTAATTAATGTAAATCTAACATAAATGGTATCAAAATTTATTAAAGCTTACTTACTTGACAATAATAGCTAATAATTAAAAAATAAAATTAAATAAAAAACAATGCGGTAATAAATCCACGATTGATTTTCTTATGAGATCCAGAACTGGATATAACCTATAAAAATATAATATAATATGCACAAAGTATCACAAAATTCAAATTATTAAAATAAACAAAAAAGTTACTGTTAAAAAATTCAATTATTTAGGCCTGTTTCATGTATGGTACATAACCTCAAAATAAATAATCAATATTGCTACAATTGATTTTATATTTTTTAAAATGTAAAAGAAATTTAATTACTAAATACAGGAAATAGATTCAAATAATAAATATTAATAAAAAGTTCACAAATTTATTACCAATAGACTTAAGTATTTCAGTAGTTCAACATTTTTTTAAATTAAGATTTTTGTAAGTTTGCTAAATTACATAAATTATAATATGGTAGCCCGTAGTTGTACATTCATTAAATTTATGAATCTTTTTTTGAAATTGGTGTTATTAATTAGTTAAAAAGTGTTAATATTTTTAAATTTTTTCAGGTTATAGTATTATTGCACATTTTTATAAATCTACTGAAATTTTTAAAAATCAGTTTACACTAATATTATTGAAATACAGTGGAATCCGGTTAAATACGATACCAGCAGTTTTAAACAGGGCAAATCTTCTGGAACAAAAACAAAACGTAGTACAGAGTAGAAATGAGCTTTAGTTATGAGGAACACGTGTGGTGCTTATTCAGGAGACGCAACTGCTGGGTGCATAAAGACAAAGAGACACAAATAGTGGTTCTTTAACATTAAAATCATGTTTACAAAGTACCTTTTAACTTAAAAGCAAAAATTTTGTAATATAATCAATTGAAATCTTTAATATCCGGTACTAGTCTACATCAAAAATAAATCTTTATAATGCATCCTGCAGTTTGAAATTATTTCTATTTCATATAATGAATTAATATAATAATTTCACTAACCTTCTTTTTAAACTGCCTGCATCACCTTTATTTTAATTTTTACTTACACGTGTTTTGGTGGATCCACAATCATCAGAGTAAATGAAAATTGAAACTAAAAAATTTTATCTCACTTATTTAAAATTTACAGAAGATGATACATCTTCAGTCACTTGTATAAAAGTTTTATACAAGTGCCTGAAGATGTATCACCTTCTATAAATTTTAAATAAGTGAGATAAAACATTTTTAGTGTCAATTTTTCATTTACTCTGATGATGGTGGATCCACTGAAACACGTGTAAATAAAGATAAAAGTTGACACAGTTTAAAAAGAAGGTTAGTGAAATTATTATATTAATTCATTATATGAAATAGAAATAGTCTACATCAACTTGCTGAAACAGCAATTTTGTGAATTCTATAAGTTAAGAGAAGAGTGGACCACAAAAGATAGAAAACTGGGGACATCACAAAACAGAAAACAACAAAACGTATTAAAAGTCAAAGAAGCTTTAAATGATTGGTTTTAATGTTTACTTATAGAGGCTAACATGTAAACTGCGCATATGTTCAAGTAGAAGAATTTGCTACAAAATTAAACCATGCTGAATATAAGCCAATGGATGGTTTTCTTTTAATGGAAAAGTTTTTCAAAAATGAAAAACAATGGTAGAAAATCAGATACAACAGTTTTTACCAGATGACTTTTAATCCTAGCCAACAAAACCAGACTATTTTCAACGAACACTGGACAAGTCATTGAGTTACCAATTCGTCCACCTTTTGAGTTACAAGAAGTTCCACAGAACGGTTCCATGAATGGTTTCTTTACATAAAAATCATTATTTCCTAATTTTGATACATAATTTTCTACTTTAGAAATATAAATTGTTACTTGTAAATAGATTAGATCATGTTTAATAATCTTACAATAAATTTTATGTGTTTTATACTGTATAACATTTCATTTATACTGTTTTTTTTTCATTTTGTATACTGGTGTATTTTGGGGCATACATGTCCCAATTAGCTAGATTCTCCTGAATCAGATTAATTATACATGAAACAAAAGTTAAAACGAAAGAACTTCAAGGCTTGGCTAGAAGGAAGAAACAACTACTCAATAACACTTCCACTAAAACTAATTCAACATAAAATTCAATTTAAGGATGGATCTACCTTGAAAATTGTAAAATAAATAATTGTATACCAACATTTTTTCTTTAAATTATAATGTCAAAACAAACGTAACATTCAATCTATGGTATACTCATTTTTTTTAACTATTACAATTTTAAACACCTTGATCTCATTTTTGAAATAATCTTAGCAGGATTTTAAAAAATATTACAGCTCTTTAATATAAGAGAAATTTAAATCAAATAGCTTTGTTATTATGAACCTGTTTTCTCCCCAATTTAAGGGGATAGGGTACATATTTTTTCAAACTTTTTTATTGAAGAAAATATAAATTTCTTGTTTAAAACAACAGTAAAAAAGGTAGACTCCCTTCTTAAAACTTTCATTATCAATAAGATTAAATAATAAAAAACATTACCAAATTATTTGTCCATAAACAAAATTAACATTTATATTTATTACATTAACAAAACATTATGAATTTTTATGAACACTTATAGTTGAGTTACCACAAGTAGTCTATTAGATATCAAAAATAGAATGACAATAAACTTTAACAATAACATTAAAACAAAAATTAATATGTAAAATATTAACTAGAATTATACTTTATACAATTTTTAATTAAGGGATCAAATATAAATCAATATTGTAATAATCAATCAAGCAAACTTTTTTATGAAAACATAACCGTAATTATTTACTCAAAAAAATTTTTTAAGAATAAAAGTTTTGCTAACATGATTTACTAAAATGTAGGCCTAATAAAGTTTTAACAATAATTTTAAGAATACAATAAAAAGCACAAAATACTAATTTAAATTTTATCAAATAAGATGTAGATTTGTAGTCAATTATTTTACATTTGTACAAAAATTGTCCATTATCAAACATCAGCTGCCCAGTATTTCAATAAATTATCAACAAACTATACAAATTATTCACAAAACGGAACCTACATACAAATAAATAATACATTATTAACTTACATATGTGTAGGTTAATAAAATTATGAATTTATCATAATTGCTTAATGTTTAAACTAATAAAAAATAACTTAAAACGAAAATAATAATCATAAATAAAAAATAAATATATATATGTAAATGTTTTTACGATACCATTTCTGAGAACGATTTAACATAAGCTTCATGTAACAAACGCATGAAATCTGGATCATTCTTCAATAGATAATTGAATGCCTGTAGTAACTGATTTTGTGTTAACGGTTCCGGTCTGACTTTATTATTTGGATTTAATGTAGGTAAATTAATGGTAGATGGTGTCGAATTTGTTGGCGGTTTTAAAGGATTTTGATTGGTACATAAAATTTGTGATGAGTCGTCTTTAATAGCAGATGATGTAAACATTACAGGTGGCATTAAAGCTGGTTTAGGTTGAGTTATGTCTAATGCACTACCATGTGGTGCCGATAACGAACGTTGTTCAGCAGGAATCTCATTATTTATATCGTTCACAATTGGTGAATGTTTCGTCAAATTTGTATTAAAAAAATTTTGTGTCTGAACAATAGTTGTTGTTCCTGGTGTTGGAGATGCATCGTTTATACGAAGGAATCCCATTCCGTTTTCAATTTGTGATTGTATATTAGATGATTGATGTCCAGGTTTTTTAGACTTATTTTCAAGATTTGCCTTATTTTTGAGAGTGTTTTTACCTAAATCTTTATTAACAGCTGCTAAATTAGGTGCTTTGCTTCGCATTAATGCAGCTAATTCTGACTGAGGTGTAATTGATCGTTGTTGTTTCTCAATATGCTCGACACTATGAGCAGGATTTGACATGAGGCGTTGGATTATTTTAACGTCTCCTTGCTGATGTGGTAAACCCATTGGTACAGAATGCATTTGAGTTAATCCAGGAGGTGGTAATGGTCTAGGGCCCATTAATATAGTCGTTGGTAAACTAGGTTTCGGGCCATCACTTTTGAACTGTGTTCCAGAACTAGCTTTTGCAAAAAATTCCATAACACTTTTTGGTGTACTCTCCGGGACATCTTTATCAGATTCACTCCTTCGCGGAGATTTACTGTTGTACTCTTCTTGAGCTTTAGTAAGCATCGAAAATATGTCAACATTGGCTCCACTATTTCCTATGTTAGTACTAGTAGCACTGCCATCTTTTGGTAACTTCCTAATGTTTTTCTTTTCGCTGTTTTGTGCAGTTTCTTTGACCAATTTTTTTAATGCAGTAGCAATTCTGGTGCACTCATCCTTATCATAAAACCAAATACAAAAGATACCTCCTCGGGTCGTACGGTACAATAAAAATGGATCTTGTATATGTAAATCTAAACCCTGGGTAACAGGTTCTACAAAATTATTAGTGTTTAATCTATTCATTATAATTATGTTATGAAATGGTTCTCCTGATCTACTATAAACAAATAACGCACCTTCAACTTCGGTTTTCTCCCATTCATCGCTGTTGAACGTATATAAAGCAACATGGGCTGCCGTTTCAACAATATCTTTAACGTACGGATCAACTCTTTTTAAGGCTGCAACGTTCATTCTTGATTCTGATAACTGTGCCATTATTGAATAATAACCAATTAGGTTTGTACACTATTACAGCAAAATGAAATATTTCTCTCAGTTTCTCACTAAACTTCACCACAAAATCACAAACTAAACAACGCTTTATTGCATAATCTTGATTTCTTCGTCGTACAATCAATCATGCGACCGACAATTCAATTCATTTTGAACTCAATATTAAGAAATTATTTTTAACTGGCAAACGTATTCATAATAAAATCCATTAGTTTATGTAAAAAAATTATTTGAATTCAAAAAATTTACACTACCGATTCAAAAATATGTATTAAATTCCTTATTCGTTAAATAACGAACTACAATTACCTACGCAGTTCTTCTTAAGAATAATTCCAACCGATAATAAATCATTTAACATCTGAGCCTGTCTTATTTAAACAATGGAAAAACTTAATCTTGAAGAAATCAAGACCTCATGAAATCAAAACATTCTAAACATGACATGCAAAATATCCTCTTTGGCAAAACAATCAGCTGGTTCATAGGCGGTTAACATGATTAGGCACAGTTTAATTTTTTCGCCATGTCTTCCCGTAATTTTTTACCTTATTACCTTTCCTTTGCATTCATTATAACTTTCTTTCAACCTTATTATATAAAACTAAACGAGAAATTCGGTTCATTCCATAAACTTGACATGCATTCAACGGTTTTTACCGCCGAAACTCAGCTTTTAAATTTGGTTTGATAAAAGTAACACTCGTTTTATGCCAAAAATTAATTTCCACTTATGCACTATAAAACCAGACAATTATGCTATGTTCCATGTCAAGATTATAGCCCCTTGCTTGTATTTTGTCATGACCATTAATACAGCTCAAGTTCAAAAACTCAAAAAAAAAAAAAATGGGAATTCACCTACCTACTTATACCAATAGTTCTTTCTGTCATTTTATTAAGTGAATAGATCCGAATCAAAAATTGCATCCACTTTAGCAGATTTTCATTAAATGACAAAAAACCTGATAAATAAAGTGTGAATTTTATATCATTTTGTTGTTGGACCATTGTTTTTGTTGTTGTGTTGTACCTAGATTGAATTTAATATCAGTTTTAGATGTACTAATTCTTAAAAATGTACATGAAATCTAAGAAAACAATTTTAACTTTGAGAGTTTTGAAACCGTTTTACAGATGTGTATTTTTATATATATTAAAGTGAAGTATGTTGAAATGAAAATCCAATGATGAAATGGTTTGAAAAGAAATTGTAAGAAATTCAGTGTAATAGAAATGTTTGTTTTTATTTTGATTTCTTCTACGAGGAAAGTGCCAGAATAGTGGCAAATGGTCTTGTATGTTTAGAAACTATTAGGCTGCAGTTATAAAAGCGTTAACACTTTTGTAGTCAGCAGACAACACCTGAATCGTAAATGAATAGTGTTGAGCCTTGGAAATAGTGTCCTTATGGGACCAGTTCTGAACTTTACATAAATAATATAAGTGTATGCGGGTGGTAACATGTGTTTATGGACAGGTAATCAAATTTGTTCTTAAGAACAGAAATCTATTGTTAATCAAGTAGGTTTAAGCCAAAGTTTTGTAATTGATTTCTTCTATGTAACCTATTTAATTTATGAACCATAAGTAGAGGTTACTTGGACCCAAAAAGTCAACATTTTTTACAATTTTTAACCAATAAGCAGCTGCATAAACATAAAATATGCCGATACCTGATGTTTTACTATTATGTGTAGTTGTTTAAAGAACTTCAATCTGTTTTGTACTAAAATTTTCTGTATGTATATATTTTTTTTAATTTTAGGTTCAAGTTGCCCCCAGATGTGGGTTACTTAGACTCATCCTACACTTTGAATGGGAAATGTAATTTAAAAAGGCAATGGGCTCAAGTAGGACCATGGATCTGTAAAGCAAAACACTTGGACATATTTTTACTTTCTCTTGCCTATATGAATACATAGGAAGGAAAGTATTGTTTCATGTCAATTTTTTGAAATCAAGTTTTCACCGGATCTAGTACACGTTTTCAGGCCCCCTGAACCCAAAAAACTATGTTTTTAGCAATTGGTCTGTGTGACTGTTAACAGAATATGTCAAGAACGGAACATCATATGAACTTGAAACTTGAAACTTAAGTTAGGTACAACTAGAGGAACCGACACGAATATTTTCATCAAAATCGGTCAACCAGAAGTAGTAGTTTATTCGTGTAATTTTTCACTTTTTGCGATTTTCTCAAAAACAGCTCCTACGATTGTTTTTTAAATCGCCTGGATTACTAAATGTTTAATGCTTTACAAGATAGGGTAGGCACCATGTCTGCTGAAATTCTTGGAGAGGCTGTTTTCACGTAAAGAAATTGTTTTTTAAATTGCGGCTTTAATATGTATTTTTGTGCAAAAATGTCTATAATAAAAGTTGTAGAGAATTTAAAATCCTACAACTTTTATTTCAAACATTTTTTTGTTTAATGCTTAGTTAAGCGGTCATTAGCGATTTTCTGTTTTTTTTTCTTACGAAAATTGTGAAAAATCGATTTTTTTAATATTTCAGCCTTAGTATGCATTTAAAGACAAAAAAAGTATAATCCAATTTATAGGAAATTAAAAGATCTTTTATTAATTAAAAATTAAAAGACTTTTATTGCAAGCATTTTTTTCTACAGAGCCTAGTTTAGCAAGAATGAGTGATTTTCCATATTTTTACCCCAAACTGAGGTTGATTTTCATTTTGTGTCTTTCACTCATGATTAAAATTAGTTATGTTTATTGGGGTTAGTCTTTTTGTTTATTTCTAATGTTAGGTTATATTGTTAATTAGTTGCATTGGCAAGAGAAAGTTGTGTGTTTCACGCCAGAATTTTGTTACAATATTGCCTATTTTCATTTGAAATACAGTTAAATGTGTACATAGTGGATTGCCAAATGTTATCTGGAAATATTTTATCACCTTTTTACGAGTTTAAATGTGGTAGTAACATTTAAAAAATTTACTTTGTATTTGGATTGAAAATAACCCTCTGCTTTTGTAGTATTGGTGGATTAATTTTCTGTTTTATGTCACACCACTTGTGATATAAAATATCCTCTGTAGACCACTTCCAAGCTAGTTGGTGCCATGGGTTGTTTGCCAGAGCCACACAACAATGGCCACTTTTGTTGACAATCATTACCAGACCTGGATACGTCGTGTAGTTCCAAGACACAAGAACAAATTCCCTTCTTGTATAGAATCTTTTAATGTTTCTTCATTGCGGTGCAGGTTGGAGGTTTCAGCTCTGAAGTTTGGGTTGACAGTTTTGGGTCTGAGGTCGACAGTGATGGTTTTGGGTGTTCCGTAGAGGTTGACTTTTTAAAATTAGTAAGTGAAGGATCATTTTATGGTGCATACATACATTTTACTTTCAGATTCCTCAGAGAAATCTATACTTTCTTCGGAATCCTGCACACTGTAAGCATCCTCATCCTCAAATGTAAAATCACTCTATTTTTTCAGAAGTTTTTTTGAGGGAGCTCTTTTTCCTTCAGCTGATTTCATTCTCTTTTTTGTTTTTAGGTTTGTCAAATGATGTTTCATTTTCAGGTTGAATTTCAGAAGGACATATATGCTTTCTCCTGGTGCAACTGAATTTTTTTTCTTAGCTTTTGGCTATATAAACTCAAGCCTTTTCTGTTCCAGATGATTCAAAAAAACTTCTCCAGCTAGAAGCATATTTACTGATCTGTCTTGTTTTGGCAAGCAAAAAAATACAATGTAGAACAAAAACATGAGTCTATTAGGGCTCCTATCTCACTTCCAGACTGGGCTCAAGTATAAGTATCAGACGAACTAATGTCCCATAGCCGAGCGAGTGAGAGGGAGATATGTGGCACAACTACACATGCGCCTAAAGGTCTTTACCATTATAATGCAAATCTGAAAACACACTACAGTCGTTATCTTGGTTGTTAGTTTACTGCATGCATAAATGCTTGCTCACAACAATGAGTAAAATTATACGACAATGTTATTGGAACGGCGCGTATGGGTTGTGCGAGTGAGAGCGTTATGCATTCTTTCACTCCCACAGCTAGGGGACATTAGTTCATCTGAATATTATAACATCTATTGTACGTTATCAGCATACTACTCAATATTGTGAAGTTCACTAATTGAAAAGGTTCTATATTTAGCTAAAACTAGTGGTAATTTCTTGAGGACTATTTATGACATGGACAATTACCCTTACCTTGTGTATAACTTTGATGGACAAAAACTACACATGGAAGTTGGCAGCTCACAAAATTTTTTGTATTTACCACTGACCAAAACAACCCTTACTAGTAGAAAGCTGCAAGAACAGAGTAATAGCTGAGCATTCTCAGGCACTGTCTAGTGCTGTTACCCAACAGAGAACAGTTAACTACATGTGTAACATTAAACCGTAGAGCAAAGATAATTTGAAACATTTTTTTATTTTGGTTAATTGAATTGTAAGATAGATTAATAGATAAATTCATTCCTGCAATTGTTATGACATACAGAGGAGATTAATATCTTTAAAAAAATCTGGTGTGAAACACTCACACAACTTTCTCTTGCCAATGCAAATAATTAACAATATAACCTAACATTAGTAATAAAACATTAGAAATAAACAAAAAACTAACCTCCAAAAATATAACCTTATTTTAATCATGACTGAAAGACGCAAAATGAAAATCGAACTCAGTTCGGCTTAAAAATACGAAAAATCACTCTTTCACACTAAACTAGGCTCTGTAGAGAAAAATGCTGTAAATAAAAGTTATAGATCTTGTAATTTCCTATAAATTTGATTAACACACTTTTGTCGTAAAGTGCATACTAAGGCAGAAATCTTAAAAAAATCGATTTTCACACGTTTTCGTGAGAAAAAAAACAGAAACTTGCTAATTACCGCTAAACTAAGCGTTAAACAAAAAAATGTTTTAAACAAAACGTGTAGATCCGGTGAAAACTCGATTTCGAATAATCGACAAGAAAACAATACTTTCCTTCCTATATATTCATATAGGCAAGAGAAAGTAACAATTTGTGTTAGTTTGAATATTGTAATGAGCTGACAATGTGGTAAAGCCATAAAATTACTTTTCGATTGGTAAATTTTTTTTCTTCTCTTGTGACGGTTCTGGTGGTTTTTTGATAATTTTATTAAAAAAAGTATATAAAACCCATATATACAAACATTTAGATACACACAGGAAAGACATTTTGAATGAACAGGTTAAATTTTAAAATGATTTTAAATACTGCAGCAATCTGCACAGAATACAAAGGACTTGAATTTGATTGAACAGTTTTATATGAATGACTGAAGGCACAACATCTCTAGAGATTTCAGAAGGTTTAGTTTCAGTTTGTTAAAAATTTATGTACCCTGATGATGGTGGATCCACCAAAATATGCAGTAAAAATAAAATTATGTAATAAAAAGATAAATACGAGTGGTATATCAGCTGTAATAGGTCACTGAAAAGTGACTGTGAGCTCCAGGATGCATTATAAAGATTTATTTGTACAGGATGTACACCATACATTATGATATACCAAATAAAGGTGTTACATAAGTGCACATTTTAGATTTGCTGCTAATAAAATGTAAATTGCTCAGATGGTAACATTAAGGTTCGTAAGAAAATTGTACATAAATAAAGAGAGAGAGAGAGAGAGAGGGGGGGGGGGGAGTTGTGGTTACTAAAATATCAGCACTTTCATTACACACAATCCTTTTGTGACCCAACAACTTTTTTTTATAAACTGCATCTCCAAAGACTCCAGAAAGGGAATATAGGACATGTCAAGATGAAAGTATGCTGTTAAATTCATTTATTACCATCACTTTTTTTAATTGAGTAATGATGTCTACATAAGCCTTGGCTTTTGGATAGATTCAAGGTGATATACAGATGAAAATATGTCAGACGTCACTAGGAATTGAACCCGGGACTCCAGCATAGAAGCCAGTTGCACTGACCACTACATGGGCTGGCCAAATTCATTTACATTGTAACAAATAGATGGACATTTGTGTTTTCACAACAATAGCTTTTATGTGAAGTTTTGACTGGAGTGTTTTACCTGCCAGGCACGCACTAGCTTTTGATTGTCGATTTTTCTAGTAGATAATGAAAGCTTCCTGTAGAGTATATTATGTTCTTTTACCGTTATTAATTCTCAATTTATTTAGTAATTATCTAATGTGTTTGTTTATTTAGCTAAAAAAACCCTGCTATGAAACACCACACGACTTTCTCTTGCAAACGTAAATAATAAACAATATAACTTACGTTTAATCAGTAGTAAACAATGCAAACTGAAAAATAATAACCTAATTTTAATCATGAGTGAATGATGATAAATGAAAATCAACCATGGTACAATTAAAAATATGAGACATCACTAATTGACACTAAACTAGCCTCTGGGGCTAAAGTAAACTAGACTCTCTATTGACCTTAGGCTGGGCAACACTTACTAGCTTATTTCAATAAGCACATCATCCAATCATTTTTATCAAATAATACACAACTCATCTCAGCATATACTAATATTTTGTTTTACTTTTCCACCAAAAGGAATTTTTGTATACTGTAAAATGTTTCATCAATCAAGTATTTTTACTTTCTCTTGCCTATATGAATATATAGGAAGGAAAGTATTGTTTTCATGTCGATTTTACAAAATAGAGTTTTCACCGGATCAACACGTTTTCAGACCCACTGATAATATCTCACAAACGGAACATCGTACGAACTTGAAACTTAAGTTAGATACCAACTAGAGAACCCGACTAACATTTTCATCAAAATTGGTCAACCGGAAGTAGTAGTATATTCGTGTCATTTTTCACTTTTTTGCGATTTTCTCAAAAACAGCTCCTACGATTTTTTTTTAAAAATCGCCTCATTTACTAAATTTTTTATGCTCTACAAGAAAGGGTAGGCGCTATGTCTGCTGAAATTCTTGGGGAAGCTGTTTTCTCATAAAATAATTATTTTTTTAAGATTGCGGCTTTAATATGCATTTTAGCACAAAAATGTATATAATAAAAGTTGTAGAGAATTTAAAATCCAACAACTTTTTAATTCAAACACGGTTTTTAATTCAAACATTCTTTTGTAAAACACTTAGTTTAGCGGTAATTAGGAATTTTCTGTTTTTTTCTCACGAAAACGTGTATAAAATCAATTTTTTTAAGATTTCAGCCTTAGTATGCATTTAACGACAAAAGTGTATACAATCAAATTTATAGGAAATTAAAAGATCTACAACTTTTATTTACAGCATTTTACTCTACAGAGCCTGGTTTAGCGTGAAAGCGATTTTCCGTATTTTTAAGTTTTTTTGTTTGTCAGTTTTTTTGTTTAAATTTAATATTATATTACTAATGTTAGGCTATATTGTTCATAATTTGCATTGACAAGAGAAAGTTGTGTGAGTGTTTCACACCAGATTTTTTTAAACAAGATTAGACAAACAACTTTTTAAAGCTCGTGGTAATTATTGATACATTTTCTACCTGTGTAAGTTTTTGTTCTAACAATTTGGTGTTGTTATTATGGACATTTAACTTCTGTAAAAAGGTATTTTGCTTTACATACATTATTACTTCAAAGATGTACAAAGAAGGAACTGTACGCAATTGAAGCTCCTTAAATAATGGTCAGCATGAAGTTAACCAGTTAGCTGCTACCATACACCTAAGAGCTTCTTACTGAATTTTATAAACTCTTTTTGTATTACTCTATGATGAATAACAAAGAGTAATATATCATCTAGTATGTACAAGATAGAATTAAATTATGGTAAGCTGCTGTTAGGAATTTGTTATCATTTACCAGAAATTTGTTTTAATGTAAATACCCCAGATGATAATTTACCATAGATTCGATCAGTATAGAAATTCCAAGACAAAGATCTACCTAGTGACACTCCTAGAAACTTCACTGTTTGTACATCTACTAGGATATTATCTTTTACCAGTTGTAACAGACATAAATAGATTGTCTTGGACAGATAGATTTCTTCAAGACAAACTCTAATCTGTCAAATAATTTGTTTCATCGGTAAAAACATATGTTTAAAAGTAATCAACCTAAGAAAAAAAACTATATGGTGGCTATTGTCAGAAAAATCAATGGATATTAAAACTTTTGAATGAAGGGTGTAATGTAACAAAAGACCACGTGCATGCATTTAAAACAAAACTGTTTCTGGGGTTATGAATAAGATCATCAATAAACTATACAATTCAGTCAATCAGTTTAATTCAGTTCGATTTCAGCAAATTTTCATTTAAGAAAAGATTCTAAATTTTTCATGCTTTGTAATACATTTAATTTTTAAGCCCATTTGGTTAGTACATAATCAAGCTTTCCGCCAATTCACACGGTCAAATCGTAATACGGCATCCAGACAGCAAGATTCATTCCATAACCTACTTCAAGATCTACACGTATCACAGATGAGTGGTCCAATAGTCACCAACCTATGAGGAAGAAAGCGATGGTAAAACTTCAAGAACACCTTCGGTTTTTATAAACATTTAATGTAAAGTCACCTTTTAATTACCAAGATCGAAATAATATATATTGTATGTACATTTTTGTTATGTTTGATCATATTAAATATTATATATTTGTGTCTTCTATTCTTTTTTAAATCTTTTCTGGTCTCCTGTTCTATAGACTAAATTTATGAACCACAACCTCTTGGATAAAATTATATTTAAGTTGTCACAAATTAACACCTCCTTCCAGTGAGAAGTAACAAAACGCTTCACTCTGTATATAAAATATAAATGGGAATGCTCTCACTGACTGACTGACTGACTCACTCATTACTAATTCTCCTACTTGCACAATAACTAGAGCTGAAATTCAAAAGGGATATTTCCTTTAAGGTAAATAAAAAACTTAAACAAAAAAATTTTGACTTTCCGTTAGGGTTTGAAAAGGATGTTCAACCCTTATATTTTAACCCCGATATTTTCCGTCTACTAAGTTCTGGACAAGCTGGCTAGATGGCTGAAACTCGATAAAGATGTTATTTATAGTTCAACTACAAAAACTACCCCTTAACCATTTCTTAAATCTACCTCTACAAGGATTAAAATGGTGTTAACCCTTAAACCAATATTTATTGTTTGGTAAGTTCCAAACGAGTTAAATGGTTGAATTTCGGTGGTTTATAGTGTAAAATATTACTCCTTAAAAATTTCCAATATGTAAATCCTAAGAGATTGAAAAGGGTATTCAACCATTAAATGTTTATAAATTTCAAACAAATAGGGTCTTTTATTATATATCAAATTATTCCAAATAATTATACCTAAAATTATGTTTTATTTTTGAATAATAAAAACTGATATTTTTTCCCATTGATTTAATAACATTCGATTCAGGAACTGTACTACGGACTATGTTAACATCAGTATTTACTTCAAGAGCATCTACCAGTAAACTTTTATCGATTACAAAAGTATAATCAGCAAACAATAAAGTTCTGCCATCAGGTATGACTTTTGGTAACCCAATTATATAAAACAGAAACAAAATTGGACCTAAAATTCATCCTTGTGGAATGCCAGCTTTGACTTAAAGCTTTCCAGACACAATCTTCATAAGTTAATTCAGCCTGTTGTGTTCAGTCAGTAGGATTCAAGGATAAAAAGTTGTAAAGTCAATGAATGAAGATTAATTAGTATGAAGAAGGCAAATACACAAATTAATCACACAAGTACAATACAAAACATATAATTAAATAATCTTAACGTAATAGTTATTAATTACAATAATTAACAAAATTAATTTTTGAGTACATCCATTTAATTTTCGTAATTACTTATCTACTACGGATACTTTTTCAACCTTTGACAATATCAATAAGCAACATATGAAATCACGTAAAGTGGAGGTTGTCACACACATTCTATCTGCCAATGCCTTCACAAAGGCGTAATTATTCCATTAGTTACCATCCTGCAGCCAATGTGTCAACATAGCTAATTTAATTAATTTCAATTTGATTCTGCAAGCATAAAGCTATTACACAGCTGAAATTTACCATCGGTAGCACTACGAGGGCATTCCAGAAATTAGTACCCAATTTCAGTCATATGGTTTGTCCCATATGCAGTGCTAGCGAACAGAATGCATTTAGGCTAATCAAGGTGTAATGCTTTCAGTTGTTTGTCTTTGTGAAAATTTTCATGTTCCTGCCACTTATTTCATAGATTGTAATAATATTTAACTGAATAGCGATTGCTGCCACTTGTAAAGTTAGGGTAATGATTAGATTTCTAAACACAAGACATCAGAGACAATGTGATATTCACAGTTAACTGAAGGATGTGTATGGAGACAATGTTATTGACAAATCGCCATTTTGGTAAGTTTTTTGAATTTTTATATTATTTTTGTCCCTAATGTGTGTACGTTGTCTGTTCCATTTAAGAACAATAAGCAACCCCATGATCGAATGAGATGAGGATGATGTATAGTCTTGTACACTCAGGCTAACCATTCCTGATGTGAGAGTATGGCTAATTAAACCCCAACCATCAAAGTTTACCAGTAACCTCTGTCTAGTATTCAAATCCATATAAAAGTAACTACCTTTACTAGGATTTGAACCAGGAACCTTTGTCTCTGAAAATCAGCTGTTAAACAGCTAATTTGCAGCAACAACTTTACCACTAGACCAACCCTGTAGGTTTATAAGATTATAAATTATGAAATATTTACTGTTTATGCAAAAAAGCATGTTTTTAAAATTTTTGGCTTACCTAAACTATGGCAAGCCATAATTAAGTATTGTAAACCAATTTCTTTTAATAATCACTAATGTTGTTATTTCCAGTCATACACACAAGGTTGAAAAAATTACCCTTACATAATACAAACAAACATTGTATAAAAAAAACTAAAACTGTAGAAAAAAAATTTTACTTCTATAAATTTTCTACAAATTCATGCGCCAATTTCTAGGATATATAAATTTCCTAACCTATTTAATAAACATAATATGATTTGAACACTCAATCCGAGACAATGATTCTAGTGTGCCTGGGAAAAAAGAGTATATGTCACATAATGGGATAATTTCGAATTTGGAAAGCGAAATTTAACTACAAAGTCCAATTTTGGTGCACATGTTTTTAATTTTATTAAATTATAAACACATCAAACCTCTTCATTATTTTTCATTAAAAATTAATGAAATTTGGTGTATGGGGGTTTTGGTCCACTGAATACAATTTCATAGATGGAAAATTCAACCCTTTGCTGGGAAATCGGGAAAATTTGGTTGTACTGACATAGTAGCTCACAGTTTTGTAGTCTAAACAAAAGTAATACACTAGTTATTTGGTTTTTGTAAATATTCCTACATCCACTAAATGAAAATTCTGGAAAATAACTGGGAAATTCTGGTAAGTTTTCATCATGTTCAATGTAGTTGATGTAAAACGTATCAAAATATATGTTTTTGCGGTCGCTGAGTAAAAATTTCAGAACAAAATATTAAAATTTATCAATTATTGTTCTAGAAAATTGCATATTACGAAAATTTATGATACCAAATTTTAATAGTTTTAAAATTAAAATTGGTACAAGGGGGTTTTTGGTCTGTTAAATCCGATTAAGTAGTCAGAAAATGTTAAAACTCAACCCTCTGCTAGGAAATTGGGAAAATTTTATCATAGCTTCATAGTAAGTCACAGTTCTGTATTCTAAATGTAAGTAATACATTAGTTACATGGTTTTCATAAATATTCCAACATCCGCTAAATGAAAATTCTGGATAGAATTGGAAATAGCTGGGAACTTCTGGTAAATTTTCATCATGTTCAATGTAGTACAAAATAAGTGGTGCCTAAAATAAAGATTGACATGAAACATCAAAGACTGGCATTCCCCGAATGAGCTGTTTAATCAAGATATATATTTCTTCAATGTTTGGTTTTCAAATGGGTACATTTTCACCTAGCCTTGTTAATAAACAAAATGTGCATTTCTTGGCTTCCAAGAATCCAAATGTGCTTCATGAATAGGTGTGTAACGCTCCATTATTTATGGTATGGGTCGCTACCTCAAGTCAAAGAGTAAAAGGGCAATTCTTTTTGAACTCACAGTGAGTGTTATCTAAACATGCTGTTTAATAATTCTGTTCCTCAGCTACTTGCAAAATGGTTTCAATTAGAAAACTAATGGTTCAGGCAGGATGGAGCCAGACCACACACAACTAATGTTGTAGACTTTCTGCAAATGTAATTTCAAACTGATTTCCTTAACATTTGGCATGTGGATAGAATCGTGTGAACAATCCGGATTTGAATTCATGTGATTATTTTCTTTGGGAATTTCTAAAAGAAAAGATTTTTCCTAAATAACCTAGTACAGTGATGGAACTGCAAGTGCTGATTAATTATTGAGGCGTGAAACGAAATAACCTAGAATGAGTGTCATCGAGTTACTTAAAACAAAAGAGTTCATACTGAAAAATTTGGTAAACATGATGGTGATCACATCGAACATGCGTTAGGCAGAACATAATCTTTCGATGTGTAGTTAACTACACTGTATTTCACTTTTCTAAATTGCAATTCCAATAAATATTTTTTAACAAAAGCAAATGTTGGATCATTTCGTTCGCCACCCTGTAATACTATTCAGAACCCCAAAGATAAGAAGTTATTCAAATAAATGCAGTTTACTTGTATTATGAATACATCATATAACTATATGCTGTCGGCATTGTTCAGTCTTCTATCTGCCTCTCATCTATGTGACTTATTCCATCCTCCAATGTGTTTATTTGATCTCTCTGACATTCAAACCCTGCTCATACTACTTCTCTATCTACTTGACACAGTGCGATTTGCATCCAGCACCATCCGCAGAAACAGACACAATAAACTATGAAATGCCAATTTTTAGGTGCATTAAAATATATTAAATTTATTCTTATTTCAAAGGACTCGATCATATTATTTATTATTATTCATAGGATGATGAATGACAACAGTGAGATCACATTTATTTTACTCGGCAATTGGATTATTCAGAGTCTGTACACTATGGTTCCTGAATAGTTTATTTGTCCCATTATTTCAAATACTTTTTGAATAGCCCATAACTTATAGAACCTGAGTAATGACTGAATTAAAAAAAAAATTTGTATTGGTTTCAGTTAAGCAGAGTTTTACTGTAATAGAAAAGATTTTATGTCCAGAAAAATAATTTATTTTTATTTTTACTCTTTTTCCATAACATCCTAGAATTAATTTATTAGATAAAAATTAATTAATTAATATAATCAGGATGATTAGCATGAGTTTTAATATGAGCTATTAACCGATGTCGATGAACAAAACCGCGATTACATAAACTGCAAACGAAATCCTTTCTTCCGCTATGAATTTTAATATGCGTTAATAAATTTGATTTATCATTAAAAGCTTTTGAACATATATTACATAAAAAATCTTTTTGTCCCGTATGTATAAAATTATGACGTATTAAACTTTTTTTTGTCGCAAATCCTTTATTACATAATGTACAAATGAAATCGCGTTTACCTTCATGTCGTTTGACATGATTTAATAAATTAGATTTATCATTGAAAGCTTTATTACAAATTGTACAAATATAATCTTTTTGGCCGGTATGAATAACAGTATGTCTTAGAAGACTTTTTTTAGTAGTAAAACCTTTCGAACATAACGTACAAATGAAATCTTTTGAATCGTTATGACGTTTTATATGGTTTAACAGATTACTTTTATCGTTGAATGCTTTTTGACAAATTTCACAAATGAATTCTCGAGTGCCTGTGTGTACAGCATTATGTCTTAATAGACTTTCTTTCGTTGTGAATGCTTTATTACATAATTCACATAAATAATCGCGAGTATTACCATGAGTTTTAATATGATGAAATAGATTACTACGATCATTGAAAGTTTTATTACAAATATCACAAATAATTTGTTCAGAACGATTAAATGTTATATCCGGTAAAATACCATTTACCGGATGTGTTTGTATTTTTAACGGATCGATAAAACACGGCCATGGTCTTAATAACGACATATTAAATTATGTAAGTACCTAACCTTAAGAATAAAACATTATATTTACACCTAAATAAAAATGCTTTACACCTAAATATAAGACTGGAATCTACCTTCAATAATTAAATTTAAAAAAACTGCAATTTACTATTTTCATAGAGTAATTCTGACCAAAATAAATATGGCATATTTATTTTATTAATAACATAAGACTCAACAATTTTTTTGAAAAATTTCAAATTTTACAATTCAATATATTAAGTTTTTTCAGAAATCTGAGCTAATTTAAATATCAATTTGCATCCTCTGTAACTACATGATATATTATTTATTTAAACTTATGTTTGTATGTTTTATTGTAATTATTACGATTATTATTGATAACGTCACAGTTAATATATATAGGTAAATTATTGTTAATAGTAAATAATTATGTTTTAATCAAATATCCAATTTTAATATATTATTTTACATTTACTTTTTGAAAAACCTAAATTGATACTGATAATATTGTTATAAATTTTAAGTAATAATAATATTTAGCTGGATAAGATTTATATTGTTATAGAGTTCTTGATAAATAATTACAAATAAATTTTTGAAGTACACAGATGATTTCTCAGATTAGTCAATTTAATAGCTCACAAATTTATAATATAAGATCAATTGTGTACAAAAACATTATTAATAATCACATTTTACGGTTCATTAAAATTGTCGCAACTGCTGTAGAAATCTTTCAGAAACAATAATTAGATATTTATTTTCTACCCTCGCTTTGATTTTCGAGAACGACAGAGTAAAATACTGAAATAATTTTTATTCAGGATTTATAGAACAAAAAAAAAATACTATCTTCATTTCAGTAATTTACGAACAAAAAACTATTATAACGACAGACTCTTTTATTAAATACTCTAACAATTTACAACACACACGTAAATAACCTAACCTGATCTTATCTGAATAACTACCTAATTTTAAAAGAAAATTAACGTATTTATATTAGCAATAATAATATTAATTACACAACCAAATTTTAATAAATAGATAAAATTAGTAAGTCTTTTTCAGTATATATATTACTAATTAATTTTTTTTCACTGAAATGAAAGTAAATGGCAGGCAATATGGTTTTGAATCTTACAGAAAATCATAAAAAGTATTTTTGAAACATTACTTTTGATCAACCACAGAGTAATTGTATTTTATTGGATGTAGAAATCTTATGTACCAATTTCTTCTTTCTGAAACAAAGAAAAAATAATAAAGTTAATTTTACAGTTAATTTACGACAATCCTATTTACACTGTATGCAAGATTAGGATTTTGTAAATTAAACTTCTTTGAAAATGTCTGTCTTTTCAAGATGATTTAATATTTTTTGCTGAGTTTGAGGATGATTTACAGAGGTCATTGTATGTGTCATTTATAACAGGAATTATGTATACATCAGTTTTGAAGCTGCAACAAAAAAAAAGGATAAACACAAGTAAGAAGATCCAAATGTATACAGTATTCTTGATGTAACTATGAGGCATGGATGAAAAGTAAGTAGTTTCATTTTAATGCTGCCGCAGTGCTGTCTGTACTCTGCACATGCACTCAACTTTCCCTACTTCATTAGCTCCGCACTGATGCAATTACGGTTGATAAATCTTGAGTTTTATATTTACTGTGGTTGTTTACAATGTTTAAAACAATCAATAGACCCGCCGACTGTGAAATTTTTTCTGTTAGGGCTGTAAGCAGGATATAGCAACACCTCCCAACCCAATTGCTCCTACATTTCTCTTGTTCTCTGAGCGGAGTGCAGTTGCGCATTGTCGTACAAGAGAATTACAATTTTTGAGAAAGCACCTTTTCATTTCAGCCTTATTGCAGGTTTCACTAACTTTTGGAGCATTTAATAGTATAGTTTGTCTAATTTAACCTAGAGTAGTAGATAGATACACAGTAGTGTATCTCGTGGCTTTGTAGGCAAGAGATTGATATAGTGGAAGTACGGAACAAAAAACAATAGCTTAACCCAAGTCGGTCACATTCCAACCAATCTTTGGTCTGTTAACATCAGTTGAACAGTGCATGTTATTCTTTACTAGTATTTTTTTATACAATTGCAATCAGTATTTTTAATACTGGTCTCAACAAAGAGTAATTTTTTAATAAGCCTCAGCGAGATCTGCGCGCCAACTAGGTCAAAGAATTTTTTAAAAAAGTTACTAAATTCGTGATAACGAATATTTATAACAATATCTTTTCAGAAAATCCCGGAGTATCACGTCCGGAAATACAGGGTCGTGTTACTAATCTCTGCTGAATATTGGTTCGTACATTAAAAAAGTTTTAACTGAATCAAAAAAAAAAACTGGGACAAAATGAAAATTCCAATATAGCAGGAAAGTATATTAAACAATCAAATAGTCAACATTGACAACTCTCAAAAAAGTACATTAGCAAAAGTGCAGACAAAGCCGATGATGAAGAGATAATGGAGGAAATTGAACCACTTGAGAGATTTTAATATAGGCTTAATTTATTAATACCAGATAGGCCTTACATATACTGTATTTTTATAAGTTAATAAAGGAATGACTGAATCAAATAATGCATTCTAATTAAAATCAAAATATCGAACAGAGAGCTATACTGTACACACATTTCTTCACACATATGCTATCTCGCTAAACTTCTTCCTCACTCCAATACCATCCTATCCTACCCTACTACCTGCACAGAAATTACACTAAGATAAAATAGACATACCGTACTCACTGCTTTTAAACAGTGACAAAAATTTGGATCTAGAGAGTACCAAAAGAATCGTTAAAATTACTTTATTGGCTGATATGAACATTTTGATTTTTTTTGTGGGCCAATCTGGGAGTTTCTACTCAAGAATTTTCCATTATGATTTTGGTTACAAATGGTAAATCCATATTATATCACAGGTTATTTTACAATCTGAAAGTCATTACCTTTCGCTTCAGATCGTTATTTGAGCTCAGAACAAAATCTGGGTGTCGTTATGGGCTAGAGCCAACTGTCTTGGTACACATTTCTAACACACTTTGTGAAAATTCATCGTCATAAATGATAATGCACAATTTATTAGCGATTTGGCAAATTTAATCATTTAGGTGATTTTTCACGGTGCTGGTAGTCAAAACTTCAACTGGTCTTCCAGAGCGATGGAGAACCAAGACAATTGTTCGGCCCAAATCAAACTGCTCCACCCACTTATACAAGATTCTGCAGTTTAAACACTTTTTGCTGTTCTGTTTCAACATTCCTTAAATAAATTTCCACTAAATTAACACTTACGATAACAAAAACCTTGTCACTGGATGTTGCTCTTCTAGTGAAAGGTTATAACAAGAGAGGTTTACATTAAATATGACTGAACAGCTGATAAACAGTGTTCCTAAGGTTGCCAATTTCACCCTTAAACAATTTCATTGTCATTGAATAAACAGACTTTCACTACATTAATTTATCTCGTTAGTTATCAATCGTTCCTTGTAAATTAGTAAATAAGAGAGCTGTTTTTTTTTCAACCTCTGATAAGCCATAGATAAAAAACCAATTGAATCGAGAAAAAACATTACGTACACTTGTAGCTACTTTTCAACATTATCACCGTGATAACTGAGGCACTTATACCAGCGACAAGCTTACCAATATTCTCTTCATAAAGTGTTCCCACCAATGAATATTAATTAATTTTGATCCTCCTCATTGTGTTTCTTGTGGTGTTCATGCAACCAGAAACCATAATTAATGCAGCTGTTTATTGTGAAACTTTACGAAGTTTGCGGAGACCCATTCAAAACAAAAGAAGATACATGTGGACTTCTGCAATTGATATGATTATAATTATTGAAGTTGCTAGTTAGCATCATAGCAGTATACTCCCTCCATATTAATGTTTTCTTTTTATGTATATATATATATATATATATATATGCTTTTTGTACCTTCTTCCTTACAAGCACTTTTGCGGTGCACACCGCTTCTTCAAGTAATACTAATAATAGTCTCTAGAAATGGTTTACGAAGATTCCATCTTCCTTTGCAAATGGTTTGAATTAAACTGATTATAAAATGGAAAAATCTACTGCTACTGCTATCTGTGTTATAAATAGGAACTAAATTTTATTATATATAAAATTTATGATAAATTTAACTAAGTACCATTGTCAAATTGTACCTGTTTGTTTATTAAGTTATTATTAATATTTTTTAATATAATACATGCATTTTTTCTAAAGTTTGAATATTATACTTATTGTCAATTATTTCCAGAACATTAATGTCTTCTAATTAAGAAAATTTTTGGTTATTTATTTGAACATGTTCTGCATAGTTAGATTTTTGTTTTCCATTTATAAGCTTGCAGATTTTCTTGAAATCGTTTTTTAAATGATCGTGATTGGTGATGGCAATATGAAATTCATTACAATTCCTTGAACCATACTTGATCTAATAAACACCCGTTTCTTCATAAATATCGGATTTATTGTTAGCAATATTTAATTTAGTTTTATTACCCTACTAAGTTTTTTATTATTAGTTCTATTAGCTACAGTATAATTTTGGAGTCCATGTTTAATAAAATTGTAAGCGTTATTATTAGATGTAATTGGTAAATATTTATTTCCTTTGATAGGCTGTAATGGGGAGTAATTGGTATTTTTACTATCTCTTGCCTATATGAATATAAAGGAAGGAAAGTATTGTTTTCATGTCAATTTGTCGAAATCGAGACCCCCCCTGAACCCAAAAAAACAACATGTTTTTAGCAATTGGTCTGTGTGTGTGCGAGTGTGAAAAAAATTATCTGAAGAACACAAGATCATACGAAGTTGAAACTTGAAATTTAAGTTAGGTACCATTAAAAGATGCAACATAAACATTTTCATCAAAATCGGTCAACTGGAACTAGTAGTTTATTCATGTAATTTTTCAATTTTTTGGAATTTTCTCAAAAATGACTTACGATTTTTTTTAAAGTCGCCTCACTTACTACATTTTTTATGCTCTACAAGATAGGGTAGGCACCATGTCTGCTGAAATTCTTGGGGAGGCTGTTCTTTCATAGAAAAAATGTTTTTTTTTTAAGATCGTGGCCTTAAAATGCATTTTAGGGCTTAAGTAAAAATAATCAAAGTTGTGGACTATTTAAAAATTTACAACTTTTATTTAAAACAATTCTTTGTATAACGCTTAGTTTGGCAGTAATTACTGATTTTCTGTTTGGTTTTCATTTTAATGAAAATGTGTAAAAATATAAATTATTTAAGATTTCAGCCTTAGTATGCATTTTACAACAAAATTGTACATGAAATTAAAAGATCTACAACTTTTATTTTAAGAATTTTCCTCTACAGAGCCTAGTTTAGCATCAAAGAGTGATTTTTTTGTATTATCAAGCCAAACTAAGGTTGTATTTTATATAATAAATTTCACTAACCTTTTTTAAGCTGCCTTTATTTTTTATTAATCACTTACACGTGTTTTGGTGGATCCACCACCATCAGAGTACATTATATCGTTTGAAACTAAACATTTTAAAAATCTATAGAAGATGTTACATCTTCAGTCTTTTGTATAAAACTGATTTAAAATTGAGTTCATCTAATTTATTCCTTCTCATATTTACTACAGTTAGCAGCAGCAGTCAATCACTTCATCATTCTTAAATATTATTTGTTCATTTAAATTGTCCTTCTTTTATTCTATTATTTACTTTATTTTTACTATTTTGTTCTATTATATTGAAATGTTTGTCTATTTTACCAAATTTATGTTTTTCCTCCTTTATATGATAGATATAATTTGATTTCAAACTATACCAAGCGCGTTCCATCATTTTCCTGAACTGAAGGAGTAGCTAGGATGGCAGTACTTCCAAACCAACTAAGAGCTTCAAGACAACATCATGACTCATTTAAATTCATTGGGGGAAACATTTTATGAAGAGGATATTGGAAATCTTATCCACTGATAAGGCAAATGCCTCAATCGTCATGGTGATAATGTCGAAAAACAGCCATAAGTGTATGTAACTTTTATTAATAAAACACTGCTTTTATACTTACTTGTCTTTTATTTATGGCTTATTGGAGGTTGAAAAAACCGGCCATCATACTATACTACAAGTCTGTAAATAAACTTGGTTAAGAATAATTTGAGTACATGCGTCTGCATAAGACAGAATGATGTATAAATCTGAATAAACCCACCAGACCTCTCAGGTTCTGGCTCGCACAGGTTTTATAGTATTATGGAATACCTGTAGTATGCATATTTATTAAATCGTGCAATTTTTATTAAAATTTTTTTAAGTTTCATTATTTTGTTGTTGTTTAGGTCAACAGCCAAAAGGCTGGTTTGAACCTCTAGAGGTTTTACTAAGTAAAAATGAGGAAAGAGGTGGTTTAACAATGCCTTCCTCACTGAGTTGAAAGAGTATGCTTATCAGCATGCCAGGCCCTCCGAAAAGCACCCACTTTCCACCCTGCAAATGACACCTTCACTTTATTCACCACAGGGTCTGGCTGTATAGTGAAATTCATTACTCTCAGAGGAGATAACTAACTAGTATCTTTTACACCTCTTCCTCTTCTGTTCTTAAATAGTTCATTCATATAATTGGCTAACTATGCGATAAGAAATGGAACCACTTTTTGTAGCCCTGCAATGAACAGATTGAGTGTAATTAATTTAACACTCCACCTGCCCGTTATGGGCAATTCATTATTTTACATATGCAAATCAAAATCTGCTTAAATCGAAGAGAAATATTGGTTCCTTGAGATTTAAACTAAAGCGACTTATCAGTACTAACACACAAAAGATTATTAATTAGGACCAAGGATGAGAATAAAAGAAAATGAAATCAGGTCAGAAGTTAATTTACAATTCAAAACATAAGTCAAATTAATCTTTTAAAATTTTATAAGCCTACATATTATTTGTATCAGAGGAATATCAAAAAAATTTAGAAGGATGAAACATTGTACAGTGATATTCTAGAAATGGTTGACGAAATGGATGTTTATTGCAAAAAATTGTGTATTGTACAGGATGGAGTGTATTGAACAAGGTTAATGAATTAAATGTTTTGAATAGTAGTTTTCAGAAATCAAAATTTTGTTGAAGTGAAAACTTCTTTGTACACTTTCTAAACAGTGAATGAAACTGAAATACACTTGAATGAAAGGTTATTTTTTATTCACCTCCTTCATGGGGAAACCTGAATTTCTTACTTTATAACCCATAACAAAAGAAAAGATTTAATCAGATATTCACCAGGTATTGTCAAACTTTTGTTATCTAAGTACGTAATACATAACAATAGAGTTCCCAGAAAACATTAACCACAAATATCCTCTACTATTAAGTAAATACTGTACACTTAGTTGAAAATAATTTTTACTCGGATTGATTCATTTGGTTTCAGTCTACAGATCGAGTTACTGTATTCTTATAAGTTACAGTACCCTATAAGCAGTGTAATATTTAAAGTGTACGAGTGTACATTTTGTGCTGCGTGTTACTAATAGTGAAAAATTTATTGAAGTGAAAACTTCTTTACATACACCTTGCACTCTTACAGAACAGTGAACAAAACTGTAGTATCACACACAGGAATGAAAGGTTATTTTTGTTCCTCCTTAATGGGGAAACACAATTTTCTTCCTTTATAACCCACAACAACAGAAAAGTTAAAACAGATGTTCAAAAGTATTGCTAATTTTTCGTTATCCAATTACATAATACATAACAATAGAGTTCCCAGAAAACATTAATCACATGTATCCTCCATTGTTAAGTGAATACTATATATATACTGTAGTTCAGCAATAATTTTTACTTGCATCGATTAATTTGGTTTCAGTCTACGGATTGTAATATTTAAAGTGTACAAGTATACATTTTGTGCTGCATGTTACTTTATCTTAGATTAGTTAAATATAATACACATTTATGTAATTGCATATAGGCCTAATCAGTGTAATATTTAAAGTATGTAATGTAATATTTAAATTTGGAACAACGCTTTACGGAGATTTTTTTAAAAATTTAAATAAATTAGAACCTATAGTACTTATAACATATTTCAGTTTCCATAAACCTATGTTTCATTGTTAAAATATAATAGTAATGAAGAGGTCCAGTCAGAGAAAAATTCCACTAAATGATTAATTCACAAATATAATTACATATTTTGTATCTAAAAATTACTATGTTGTTGTTTAGGTCAACAGCCGAAAGGCTGGTTTGAACCTCTAGAGGTTTTACTAAGTAAAAACGAGGAGTAAGGTGGTTTACCATTGCCTTCCTCACTGAGTTGAAAGAGTATGCTTATCAGCATCCCAGGCCCTCCGAAAAGCACTCACTTTCCACCCTGCAAATGACACCTTCACTTCATTCACCACAGGGTCTGGCTGCATAGTGAAATTCATTACTCTCAGAGGAGATAACTCTGACTAGTGTCTTTTACACCTCTACCTCTTCTGTTCTTAAATAGTTCAGTCATATAAGTGGCTGACTATGTGATAAGAAACAGAACTATTTTTTTTTAGCCCTGGACCAAACAGATAGAGTGCAATAAAATAACACTCCACCTGCCCGTTTTGGGCATAAAAATTACTATAAGAGTATAAAAATAAATAATTTTATATCATACAAGTTTTCACCTCTATTTTTACAGAACAGTGAACAAAACTGAAATTACACAATATTGTTTTTTTTATTTTGATTCCTTCTACCATGTTCCAGTAAAATGGAGAAAGGGTTATGTTGAACGTCTTGATTGTTTGGAGAAACTATAAGACCACAGGTATAAAAACAGTAAGCGAATTTGTAGAAAATTAATCAGAACTAGAATTGATAATGGAAAGTGTTGTTGGGCCGTTCAAAATAGTGACATTACAGGACCAATTCAAAATTATGTTAAAAGTGTGTGTGTGCGCGCGCGCATACATACGTGTTTTTATAACTGAATGACTGACAGGATCTTATTTATAGTAAATTAATGATTTATTTTGATTAATTGTGTCAATAAATAATTGTTATAAGTTTAAAGGTAAGTTTGTTATTTTCTACACCCAGATCCTGAATGAACCTAGACTTAGGTGTTACAATATATTTAGATTACTTATACCGAGATGACTCACCTTCTGCAATTCTTCCAGTTTACAGTCCCACCTGAAAGGATTTATTTAGACTACCTTTTTAGGCAGTAACACAATGAGGATCTTTCAACAAGGTACCAAAATACCTTGAAAATTGTTTCTCCTGCATTGCATTATCATGTGGAAGATCAGTTAATTCATTCTTATGAAATTCCCAGAGATCAAAAATCCGATCCCTAGAACAAAGCTCAAACAAACAGATATGCAGTCACTATTTAACAAGTTCACTGCTAACCAACATATACTTCTGTTATGCTGTTGCTAGTTACTTCATTCGATACGAAATTTCCAGAGATCAAAAATCCAATCCCTAGAAAAACGCTCAAACAAAAAATATATATTAAGTTGCCATTAACAAGTTCGCCGCTAACTGACACATATTGTGCCGCATGCCAATCTTCTGTTATGCTGTTGCTTCTTTTGCCATTTCACTTGTTGCATGTGTTACAGCCCATGTTTTAGCATGGTCATAACATTCTGTGTGGCTAAGCTTGGCCTTCAGTTTTATTATGGTAACTATGTGGCCCATGACATATATCATGTGAATTTTCCTGATATACTAATGATTTTCTTGTAATTGCGTTTACGTTACCAAAATTATGTAACTGTAGGTGGATTGAATGATTACGCATATACTGTTACCGCTAAATATAGAATTCTAGTTTGTATTGTTTAAATAATTTACTTACATTTGCATTTTTGTATCAATTTATTTTCAAATAATAAATGGCATGATTCCGAGAACAGAATAATGTTAATCCACATTCATTTAAAATATTCCTGTTGAATTGTTCCTTTACAAATCAGTCTGTAGGTGCTACACAAGCAATAGTAAACATGGACTGTTTTAATAATAAGTATTTCAAATAATTTCTCACAGATATCAATCGCTGTAACAATATTCATAGAATTTGTTTTCACAAAAATATTAAAATAAGATATCTGCGCATATTGTGGTGTAGTGAACAGAATGGCAAATTCAGGTCAGCACAGCAATACAGAAGAAGAAGGCTACATAAGCTGCAGTACAGAATGACAGACCAGGTACTGCACATATACAGCTTGTAAAACACTATAGAAGAAACTTTTTTTTTATTCGAAGTAAACATGTTAAGTTTCTTTTTGCAACCACAATAAACTGTATCCCAACATTATGAAAGTTTTGTAGCCAGGATGCAATTGTTGGTACAAATGCTCAAATTACAGATGAAGAAATTAGTACATGTAAGTTTTAGATTTTTATAATGGCTTGTTTTTCAACGATTTTCGTTTTATTTTAAAAAACCTTTCTTTTTTATTCAAGGTTTTTTTCTTTAATTCCAGTTGTACTAATCCCAAGAATAACTTATATTCTCGAACCTTTAGCTCATCCTCTCCTTTTTTAGGAATCATGATTTCAACAGTCTGACCATTGTTTTCCTTTGAACAGTTAACAATCTGCCAACCATCAGTGTTTACTCCATTATTCTGTTTACTTATCAATTTTAAAATGGCTTCAGGTTCAAGTGACATTATAACTTTCGGTGTTTTGAAAACAAATCTGACGGATTCAAAAATACTTTTATAATCTCCTTTTGAAAATGTAACTTCATCCAACACAACTTTTTTTAATGCATTCTCAAGCCAATTTTCACTAAACTCGTTCATACAAACGACAACCAATACGCCTTTTTTCAAATATGATGCAGCAAACTGAGGAAATTCAGGTTCTTCACATTCTGTCATTAATTTAGTAAGTGACCTTTTAAGTTTTACACTTTGAAATACTGAGATTCGATTTCTCGGATAATCCTTTGAAATTATAGCCACTTTCGAGACACCCTCTGAGAAACCCTTTTGTTCAAAATTATCTACATAGTCTGTTTCATTAGCTGATTTACTTGGATGATCAGAACCATCAGATTCAGAAGTACCTACTGTATCCAGTAAACTCTTGGATGATTGTAATAATTCCTTCAAGGTTTCAACCTTTTTACTAGCACATTTTTCCTGCTTCCTTAATCTACTAAAAATTGCTTTTCTCATAACATTAGGTGGTATCTGTTTTGGTAAACCAGTAGGATTTACTGTACCTGAAAAGGAATCTGCTGCTAGTTTTTTTGGCTTCTTCCTCTTTCTATTTTTTTTATTTCTTCCAGGAGTGCCAACTTTATTACCCTGTTGTGGGCCAGGTCTGAACCCATCACTGAGCTTTATTTTCTGAGCCTTGATTATAATAGGCTTGGCATTAAGACCAAGTTCTGTTGTGGTATCTCGATTTTTTTCATCCCTTTCTCGAGCATTTCCACATGGCCAAGAAGTCAGCTTCGTTTTATAATGTTTCAAATCATTTATACACAGATCATCCCGCCTTAAATCCTCAGAAATTGCACTATCAGATGTGTTCCTTGGCAACACATTTGAAGACCTAAGATCAAAATCTTGACTCCCAACTCTACCTGAAAGTCTTGATCTTCCATCTGCGTCATTTCTGTAACCATGCGGACCCAAATCTACAGGTCTAGCTGAAAACCTACAATCCAATTCAGCTTCCTTAAGACTGCAAAAAGATCTAGGCTCTCCACTTGTGAAACATGAACTCTGACGAGTTTCTCTATGGTTTCCTGAAAAATCAGTTCTGTACTGTGAAGAACCATCATTTCTGTAGAAATCATTCTGTCTTGAGTCACTTAAGTTTGAATCTCTCAACGCATTTCTGGAATTTAAATAATAATTTTTCTCCGTATCAGAGGTTCTAAGAGATTCAGAACTTGGCAAAAAATGATCTGGACTTTGTCTAAGATGCTCTGAAGCTCTCTGAACATCCTGCCTTGAATTTCTAGAAGAAGAATCATCAAATCTACCACTTAAATACGTGTTCGTAATCCCAAACTGGTAATTCTGTTCTCTATCAACTGCAGCAAAATCTGATAAGTGACCAAAATTCCTAGCTTGAATATTATAAGAGTTCGAAGTACCAGCTATATCACTGTTGTATCTTGAATCCCTACACTCAAAATCAGACATTTTATTTGGTGGCTCGAACGAGACAACCATTCTCTTTCCTGGAACATTCACAGGATAACCGGAAGAGGAAGTTAATCTATTTTTAAAATCCCTTTCATTTCCAGTTTGGTTATTATTAACTTTTTCAGGTGACATCCATTCAGCCATCCGGTTTTTAGCTCTAAGCTTGCCCAGCCTCTTTCGCTGAGCTCTGGTGAGTGTGGGTGGATTAGATTGATAACTTGGACTCAAGAGCTCTTTATCTTTATATTCCTGAGATCCACCTTTCATGATGTAGCGAGCCTGGGATACTGAGTGAGATGAAAAACCCGAGTTCGAAGAAAAATTAGAAACAGATGATAATTCAGAGTTAGATGTAATAGTTGCGTTCGATGAAAACACTGAGCGTTTAGATGGTGGATTACGAAACATGTTCCGTTCAGTTAAATTTCCTGAGCCACCAGCATGGCAGAAGTATGAATTTTGTAAATTCATGACCAATTTTAAAGGTAGAAAACTGATAAATTAATTTTTACTTCTATTTACACGCAGCCTTCCAATCGAAATAATGGTTATTAGAAACGTAACAAAATTATTTCATTAACTTCTGCACAAAAAAGCGAGAGAAAAGCATTCAAATCAGTTCATATTTGTAATGTAATTAATGATGAGGGTTATCTTGTAAATCAAAACCATGAATAATCTTACATACATTTCTAGAGTTGAAATAAAATCATAATTGCTTTTTAATTTAAAACTTAATCGTCCGGTGCATTAGATATTACTCAGTTCTCATACACTTAAAATTTATAATATCTAAATTTACGCCTACTTAAATGTTCCTTGAATCTACGAAATTTTCACTAAAATCTATAATGTATTGATGAGCTGAGATTTCACTCGAAACTTTTTATTTCAAACCTGCAATAAAAAGAAATGAAATATGATCTATAATACAAATTCAACAGATAAAAATTTTTGTTAATTCTGGGATGTCACCATAATTATTCATAACTGCTCATTTGACACCACCATTTTGAAGTTTCAAAGTGCTTTTACTCATAGCTAGTTACACCAGGGAGCAGATCTTTTGCCTTATTTCCTTTTGCCATCACCACTCCAACTTTGCAAGTGAGTATGTACACATAACAGTAGTAGAAGTATAAAATCCATCAATATGTATGTGAATGATGCCAAATAGATGCATGCTGGATGCATTTATTATTTCTATGTTCATAGAGGATTACGTGCACGACTTTTTAATTTAATTAAGTGATGATACCTAAATAAGCCTTGGCTTGTGCGAAGGATATACGAGTTGAAAAACCGCCAGAACTGACCGAGAATTGAACAAAGGACCCCAGCATAAAAGCCAGTTGCACTGACCACTACAACTCATCCCAGCCATAATTAATTAAATTGTGACAAATAGACAAACAATAGTGTTGTTACAACAATTTAATGTGAAGTTTTGACAAGTTTGTTTAATATAAATCTAATTTTGGAAGCAGGTTGTAGCTATTTACTAACTTGTCATCATGTAAAACTAACCTACCATTAATGGTTTGAAAAACATGTAATGATAGCGGTATTGGAGTACAAGCAGTATTATCTGTAGTGTATTGATTGTTTCCAGTGCATTAACTTGTAAGTTTTTTTCATGAACCGATAGCAAGATGGAAAGGCGAATGACAATTTGAAATCTTCCCATGTGTAAGGAAGAAGCAACAAAATTTTTCCAGGAACTGCAAAATTGTCTGTGAGAAAGCTCACGAAATGACTTTTTACCCGATGGACAGGGTTGAGCATTAGTTCCTCAGTAATTTTAACCTTGCTGGTGAATTCAAGTTAGGTTACAGGCTAATTAATGAAACTCAATCGACACAAGATCTAAATAATACAAATGGAAGAAATCAGTGGAAAACGCAATGGCATCCCCATAATGGAGGTGTTTAGGACATCAGATACTTATTACATTCAATTACTAGTTGGTTTTCAACAAATACAAATATGTAACTATATTTTTTTCATAAAATAACAAACTATTTATAATCTAATAGTTTTAATCATTTGTGCCACGTAAAAGTGAAGAAATTCAGCAGAAATCAGAGTATTTATCCACATAATGGAAGAGTACCAATATTTTACATGGTGAATTGATTATGCATTTGCAAGTAGTGCAGATGTACTAATGGTTAGATGATGAAATAATTTGTTCAAAAACAGTTATTGAACACCTTATCAAGAACAATTACAAAAAAAAAAACAATTTTAAAAAAATAATCACAAATTAAAGATAAGTTGAATCTTATTTACATGATTTGTTTCCTAATTTCTTAATCTAAAATCTAAATGCTGTACAATTAGCATCTTGCCTAATACATAATTTTGCCAGTCCTAACTAAAACATTAAGAATAGAACCAAAAATTGCTAATCCTATAGAAATAACTATCGGGTATAATAATCTAATCAATCAAATAATTAAAAATAACTAGACACAGCATGTACAATAATTACTTAACGCATGAAATCTCCATTCTATTATCTCAAATAACAAAGGTTGGCAATATGTTTTCAGTTAACGGCCCAAATCTAATTTACAAAAATAAAAAGCTGGCGTGAAACACTCACATAATTTTCTCTTGCCAATACAAATAATGAAAAATATAATCTAACATTAGTAATGAAACATTAAAAATAAACAAAAAACTAACCTCAAAAAACCTAATTTTAATCATGAGTGAATGATGCCAAATGAAAACCAAGTTAAGCTTAATAAAACGGAAGATCACTCTTTCAAGCTAAACTAGGCTCTGTAGAGAAAAATGCTTGGAATAAAAGTTATAGATCTTTTAATTTCCTGTAATTTTGATTACATACACTTTTGTTGTAAAATGCATACTACGACCAAAATCTTAAAAACTCCATTTTTTACAGATTTTCATGAATAAAAACCCAGAAAATCACTAATCACCGCTAAACTAATCGTTATACAAAGAAATGTTTGAAATAAAAGTTGTAGGTTTTTAAATTTTCTTCAACTTAAATTATTATACACTTTTGTGCTAAAATGCATATTAGGGCCGCAATCTCAAAAAAAAAACTTTTCTACGCGAGCACAGCCTCCCCAAGAATTTCAGCAGACATGGCGCCTACCCCATCTTGTAGAGCATAAAAATGTCGTAAAAGATGTGATTTTTAAAAAAAATCGTAGGAACTGTTTATGAGAAAATCGCAAAAAAGTGAAAAATGACAGGTTGTACTACTTTAGGCTGACCGATTTTGATGAAGTTGTTCGAGTCACGTTCTTAAGTGGTACCTAACTTAACTTCCAAGTTTCAACTTCGTATGATGTTCCGTTCTTGAGAAATTTGTTCACACACACAGACCAATCGCTAAAAACACGTTTTTGGTGTTCAGAGAGTGTGAAAACATGAAGTATATCTGGTGAAAAGTCGACATGAAAACTATACTTTTTTCCTATATACTCATATAGACGAGAAAAAGTAAAAATTAATAAACAGTTTAAAAATACTTTAAATTTCATAAAAAATCTAACATCGCTCCAAAAATTAATTACCAATTTTTTTTCGCAATTGAGTAAACTTTTGTGAACTTACTAGTTAATAAATTAACATTTTTATCAGTTTTCACGAAATTTTCATTTCGAATAACTCGCAAAGTACCGTACCTTATCAGATTTGTAACTATACGTTCCCAGTAATTTCATAATAAACATAAATAATTATTAACTTACTGTTTTACAGTACTTAAAATGAATAACAAAACGAAATTCTAATAATACCAGTATAAATTACCCAATGAAATGATTTTACTACGCTGTAAAATCATGAAAAACAGCTTTTGAGGTTAAGAATTTCATAACACAAATACGTGCACATATATAATTATTATAACTGAGAAAACGCATTTACAAACGAATCTAAATTAATAGATTAAATAGAAAGATACTTACAATTATTTATTTGTGTTTATTAATTAACGAACACTTCACACAAAATACGAATATGTTAACAATTATTTTTCTTCTTCATCACATTAATTTTGAAAAACAAACTTCACTTCCTAATCGATAACTGCTAACAGCGTTTTCATAATGAGTATATTATTACCTTGTTATTCTTATTTTACTGGTTCTTATTCTGCAGTGATCGTGGTAATTTTGGCAATTCAATGCAATCGAATTGTTAAAAATGTCATGAACCGGAACGTAATGAATTGATAGTATAACACATTTTTGGTAAATCACACACACCACTAGATTGATTCAGTTTATCTAATGAACACTTTTAGTATTAAAAAAATATAATTTTACAAGTTTTAAGTACTTTGATATATGAAAATGATTACATGTATATTTTGCACTTTAATTCCAAAACGGCAAACTTTTATAAAACGCGCCAGTTTTAAAATCTATTTTTGTTATAATGTACTGTTGAGTGCGTGCACATCACTCTATGAATGCGTATACCCTTCTGGTATTCTATAGTATCCTCGAAGCATACACCTCATGTAACAGCAATCCTTATGAATTTGTGGAGCTTTCGACCGCGTACTAGACGGTTATATAAAAAGTTAGACCTTCCGTCAATCACACACGCTCTGCTACCAATTTAGCCACTTTTTCATAGGAATGATTGAACTTTTTGATACCTCATTTGCTCCACAAAAGCGTTCAATAATTTTTTCGGGTTAATAAATTCACCTTTTACTTTAGTCATTAATTCGGCAACATTAAATACAATTTCATGGGTTTGACTATGAAGTACTTTGGTTCACCACTCAAGGAATAAGATTACTGGACAAATTTAAACAATAAACAAAAATAACTAAATGAGTCACAAATTGTAGCTTACTACATAACGTAATTGCTTATTTCATTTGATCTATCAGCGTGGGTAATTTTTTTGTTTATATATAAAAGCAAACGATACATTTGTTTTGACACCAATAGTTATAATACACTGCCCATAACAGACAGGTGGAGTGTCAAATTTTTACACTCAATCTGTTCGTTGCAGGGCTAAAATAAATAGTTCTGTTTCTTATCACATGGTCAGCCAGTTGAATGACTGAATCATTTAAGAACAGAAGAGGTAGAGGTGTAACAGACACTAATCAGAGTTATCTTCTCTGAAAGTAATGAATTTCATTATACAGCCAGACCCTGTGGTGAACGTAGTGAAGGTGTCATTTGCAGAGTGGAAAATATGTGCTTTTCAGAGGGCCCGGCATGCTGATAAGCGTACTTTTCCACTCAGTGAGGAAGGCAATGGTAAACCACCTCACTCCTCGTTTTACTTAGTAAAACCTCTACAGGTTCAAACCAGCCTTTCGGCTGATGATCTAAACAACAACAACAGTTATAATACATTACGAATGAAGGATTCTAGGAAAAAATAAAAGTACTGTACATAATACTATTGTTATAGTGTTAGTATAGTACCATCGGAAGTAACTGTATATGACGGACTGAGGGTGTTGGAAAGCAGAGCCGATGCAGTCTGTTTGTGCCACCAACCACAATTCAAATAACCTGCCGGAATCTGTACCCGTGGACAAGCTTTCCAATAACCTCTTCGTAAAATGTTGCCGCCAATGAATTTAAATGAGCCTTGAAGCTTTTCATTGTGTTTCTTGTGGAGTTCATGCAGCCGGGAACCACAATTAATCCAGTTTGCAGAGAGCCATTCAAAACAAAAGAAGAAGCATATTGACTGCTGAACTTGATCTGATCCATGACAACACCTGTCCTCATAGTGCTGGTGTAACCCAACAGCTCATTGAGCAATTTCAATCAACTGCCATACAGCCCCGACCTAGCACCGAGTGACTTCCATCTTTTCCCTGAACTGAAGAAGAGGCTAGGAGGGCAGCACTTCCAAACAAACGAGGAGCTTCAAGACTCATTTACATTCAATGGTGGCAACATTTTATGAAGAGGGTAATGGAAACTTTGTCATAGGTATGACAAATGCCTAACATATCAATGTAAGTAACTTTTAGTTACTCAATATTTTTTATATATCCACTTGTCTATTATTTATGGTCTATCGGAGGTTGAAAAATTACGCTCATCATCATATATACCCTCATTTTACCCTCATATTACCCTCATCATTTATATCTTTTGAATATTATCCCAAATCCAGCTTCCTGACCAAAAGTCTTCACCATGTTAATAATAAATATATTTATACGCCATATCACATTACTGCTTAAAAATACATTACACCGTAATTATACCACATAAAAATACAGAAATAAATTTGTACATACATATTTTTTATTAAAAATTTACAATAAAACTCCATTGAAAAGTACTTTCATTTACACAGGCCTTAAATAATATGAATAATTTATCTGGGTCTACCTGAGCACACCTTCGGCGATAAGTTAAAGCCAATGTACTTCCATTGTACTTCCATTTTCCTTTCCTTTTCATCCTATCAGGATTAACCAAAAAGAAACGTTTACTAATTAGGTCAACTCCAATGGCTCTTTTACCAGTTAAAAGATGACCGTTAGAATCTAATCGAAAATTTTGTTTGCTACCATACGTTTGACACTCTAACATTTCAATCAAAGATTTTTGGTTTGATAATTTTAATAAATTAATACATTTATTGGTACCGATATTAAATAGCTGTCCCCACTGAATAATTGGGAGTGGTTCTGGAAATACTTGTAATACATCATAAGCAATATAATTTAAATACCAATGAAAATTTTTACATTTTAAATTCCTCTTTAACTTAAATTGTTTTGTTAGATTATTTGGACCGATGAAACTGGCAATAGGATATCGCCGAGTAAAATAATTTATGTATTTCTTATCAAACCATACATCGACAACTCTTTTGAAACTCGAAATGAATTGTAAACCTTCCTTATCGTTATTATTTCGTATCTTGTTTCTTTTAAATACTTGACCAATGCGAGAACAAGGAACTTGTACGATACTACCCCCACATTGCCAAATTTTAAAAGACAATTCAAAATTTTCACCGGCATTTTCTAAAAGATTTACATCATAACCTTCTAGAACATTTAAAAAATATTTACGATTTATGGCAAAACCACTACCGTGATGTACAGGTGATTTATATGGTTCAGTTTTGCTCTTACGTAACGATCTTTCTTTCGATGGTATTAAAATTTCTTTATATGATAAACTCCAATCAAAAATCCCTCGATAAAATTCGCTGTTATTTTCATGTATCGACTTATATTCAAAAGTATCAGGATCAATCGAGTCAATTATTGGCACAGTCATGACAGTTTTATCATTATTAATTGGTACAAGTAATGGTGGCAACCAATTGATATTGACCTCCGAATGAGAATCTAAAAACACTATTACATCACCTACTGCAGCGTTTGCACCTTTCATTCGACTATGAATATAACTTTCATCATGACTGTCACAGATAATAATTCGTATAGTATCATTTAACATTAAGATATATTTATCAAAATATTTTTTATGTTTTTCTGACATGCTATCATAAAATAATTCATTAACCAGAATTATTTCATGAAGTAGCTTATTTGGAGTTCGATGAATGATACTAAAAATAATTCTCATAAAAACCGACCAACTTTCGTTTTTAGAAAGTATAATAATTACAGATGTTTTTGGAAGATCGTCTGAATAGTTTAAATATTTACACTCAGGTAAACGAAAATCTGGTATACGTTGATCCAACTGTTTACAATTTCCACCTGGGTTATCGTTACATTGTATTCGTAAAAATTTCAGTTCAGAATTTCTAAAATGTTCAGTGTTAAACGGATATATAAACATATCAAAATATTTGATATGATTCATAATATATCTTTTTTGTAAAATTTCGGAAGATAACCAAATTCCACAACCACAAAGAACTGTGACACAGCATAGAGACATAAACATACACTTACTACGAACTTTAATCATTATAATATTTCAACGTAATATGGATTTAAAAACACAATATTACAGAAACATTTAAAAAATTATTAAAAATAATAATTTTAAGGTTACATCAGACAAAAAGTAAATAAAGTAGCATTTTACTCTTTTAAATAATAAAACAGGAAGTGAAAAAAATGTTATAATCATATTGGGGAAGTAAAACCTGTGTATACATTAAGAATTTTTTATCTAAGTAGAAAAATTACAATATGTTATTACATAATAAAAACAAGAACAATACATAACTAAATTTTTATTCAAATAAATATATCATGTTAAGAGGATGAGAAGAACTTTTTTCTTTTCTTTTTTTTGTTAATAATTTTTATTTACTATCAAGCTATAACTAAATGTTGTGTGCCGTAAAATGGCTTCAAAGAGTAAGAGTCCATTGACACTCCTCAAATAGATTTTAATTTAAAAATGAATATAAAATCTATAAAATTTAAAATCTTATATTAACATTTATAGAACAAAGTCTAGAAAGGGCAAGATACATTACTTGAAGGGGTTTTAAAGAAAATTACTTTGGAAATAATAATGATAACAAGTAGAACTATTTCATTTAAATTGATCAAGTTGAAAAAAAGTTAATAAATATAATAATCACTTAAAAATTCAAAAACATGGATACAGTTCAATCACTAAACATCTGCAGAATTATCAAGCAGTTGTAATGCGAAATGGTTCTCACGTCGCTCAAGTAATTTCTGGTACCTTGAATTTATACTATGTATTTCATCAAGCATCGAAGGTGCTTCCTGGTATTCATGAATTTCACTGTTTCTTATGAACCATACAACATTCGAGATGTTCCAAAAATATTTATTTTGGAACTGGTTCTTTTTTGTCATGAGTTGACTGGTATGATGCAGTTCTTCAAGCTGTTCTTCTTGCGCAAATCGTTTCACATCTACATACCTGCAACACCTAACATCTTTTGTAATTTGCTTTAAATATTCTAACCTTTGCCCCCTACAGTTCACTCCCTCAATATTACCCTCCATTATTGCTAGAGCCACCCATCTAATCTTTAACAATTTCCTATAACACCACATTTCAAAAGCTTCTATCCTCTTCCTTTCTACAGCTCCTATCACCCATGTTTCACTCCCGTATAGTGCTACATTCCAAACATAATGTTTTAAGAAATTTTTCCTAATCTGTAAACCAATGTTTGTAGTCAGTAAGCAGTTTTTCATTTCAAAGGCCCTTCTAGCTCGAACCATTCTGCTTTTGATATCATTTGTGCTTCTACCATCCTTTGTTATTTTACTCCCTAGACAGCAGATTTCCCCAACTTTCTGTATGTTTTTGTTGCCTACTTTTAAATTTCCCATGGTTCCTCTAAACCACATTTGCTACGGCACAACACTTTCGTTTTCTTCTTTTTAATTTTCATGAAGTATCTTTTCTCTTTGCCTATAACAGGCAGCTGGAGTACTAAATTATTTGTACTCAATCTGTTAGTTCCAGGGCTACAAAAATAGCTGTGTTTCTTTCTTATTGCATGGTCAGCCAATTAATTATATGACTGAACTATTTAAGAACTGAAGAGGTGGAGGTTTATAAGACATTAGTCAGAGTTACTCTGAAAGTAATGCATTTTATTACACAGCCATACCCTCTGGTGAATGAAGTAAAGGTGTCACTTGCAGGGTGGAAGGTAGGTACACATCAGAAGGCCTGGCATGCTGATAACCATACTTTTCCACTCAGTGAGGAAGGCATAGGTACACCACTTCACTCCTTGTTTTACTTAGTAAAGCCTCTTGAGGTTCAAACCAGCCTTTCAGCTGATGAACTTAACACCAAAAATCCTTTCTCATGATTCCATCTATTCCATTTAAGATATCCTATAGCTCTTTCTTTGTCACGGCTGATACTACAATATCATCTGCAAATCTCAGAATTTTTATTACTGCGTCAAATTTTTCCTTCACTTCATTTATAGCCTCTTCTGTAAACAAGTTAAAAAGTAGTGATGACAATGAAAATCTTTGTCCTATACTTTTCTTTAAGCAACCTATTTTTTGTACCCCTCTATTCTCAAAACAGCCATTTCATTCTTATACAGACCGTAAATAACTTACCTTTCTTTGTATTTAATTCCTAGCATTTTCAAGGTTTTAAACAATTTACTCCAGTTCAGATTGTCAAATGCTTTCTCTAAATCTACAAATCCACATAAGCAACTTTATTTTTCTTTATCCTTTTCTCCTTAATCAATCTCAGATGGAATATTGCATATTTTTGAGTTCACATTCTCCTTCTAAATTTAAATTGGACATCTTCCAATACTTCTTTTACTTGATGTTCTATTCTCCTGTATACAATTTTTGTTAGTATTGTGGATGCATTGCTCGTTAGGCTGATATAGCTTAATTTTCATAAGGAGAGCGCTGGGCAAAACGTGCATCTACATTAGTATAGTCTTGTATGTATTGCAATAATGCAGCTTATATAATCAACAATGGAACACCATGCCTAAAAAATACAATGTGTGTTGTCAATTTTCAACAACACTCTGACAGTACATCTTATTGTTGGTCGGAGGGGTATGCGGGAACAAAGTCAAGTACATGCATGCGTAGTCCAGCACTCACAGCAATTGGCTTGGCCTTTAGTTCTATAATGTTCACACTTCTCCACTCCTAATTTTTTTTTGATAAGGGAATCATATTTTTTTAAAAGTTCGATGGCACTTCTCCATTCTCATACATTGGGCACTCAAGTTTGTGCAACTTCTCCACATTGTAATAGTAATTCTGATGGTATATTATTTATTTCTGCCATCTTATTCATAATCATATCCTTAAGTGCCTGATGAAAATTCTCTCTTAGTATCGGGTGACCCCTCTTAGATCTTCATCAACATCAGTTTCTCATTTTATCGTATCATGATCTAATTCTTTTCCCCTGTACAGTAGGTCTACATATTCCTTCCACCTTTCTGTTCTCTCTAGTCATTTAAAAATGGTTTGCCACCTGCACTTTGTAAATTGACCGCTTTCATCTTTCGTTCTCCTTAGTTTTTCCTTATTTTTCTGTAAGCTGCATCTACTTTACCAACTACCATTTTATTTTCAACCTCTGTACATTTTGCTCTGATCCAAACTTCCTTCACTTTCTTACACCTTTTGTTTATGGTAGTATTTCTCAAATAGCAATATTGCATTTTACCTCTTTTGTCCTTTGCATTTTAAAATTTTCTTTTGCTCATCCATCAATTCCAGAATGTCATTAGTAATCCAAGGTTTCCTACTCCTTTTTTGAGTATGATCCTATCCATTTTTCAGCAGATTTTACTGCCACCTCCTTTTTAAGTTTATCCACTCCTCTTCTACACTTCTTGTGTCATTACCTCTTTCTTCCATCCCTTTTAAAATACTCTCCTGGAGACCTACTTGGTTGTCTTGTTCTCTCAGTTTGTCTACATCCCACCTAGCATTTCTCTGTCTCTTTTTCAATTTTTTAAGTTTAAGCCTACTATTCAGTACTACTGAGTTATGATAACTCCTTATGTCTATACCTGGATAGACTTCACAGTTCATAATCTGGTTTCTGAATCTTTGTGTAACCATTACGTAATCTATTTGGTATCTTCCCTTGTCACCTGGCATCATCCAAGTGTATAACCTCGTGAAATTTTTAAATAGTGTATTGCCTATCACTAAATTACATTTGGAGCAGAAATCTATCAGCAGACTCCCTCTGTCATTTCTCTTTCCTAGACCATATTCTCCGATTTATCCTTCTTTATTTTTTTTCTAACTACTGCATTCCAGTCTCCCATAACTACCAAATTTTCACCAACCTTGACATATTTTACCAATTCATCTAACTCCTCATATACGTATTCAATTTCTTCCTCATTATGTGAAGGCATAGGCATGTAAACTTGCAATATAGTGGTGGGCTTTGGTTTTTTGTCTGTGACCATGATAATTCTATCACTACACTTTCTATACGTCACTCTTAGTCCTACTTTTTTATTCATTACTACTCCCACTCCCCTTGTCTTGCCATGGCTTTAGTGTTAATAACCCTATAATCCCCTGACCATAAGTCTTGATCATCGTCCCAACGCACCTCAATAACACCTACAATATCCAACTTCAACCTACCCATTTCCCTTTTTAAAGTCTCTACCCTACCAGTTTGTTTTAAACTCCTAACATTCCACATTCCAACTCAAAAAATTTTAAAATCTTTTTTTTTGATGATGTCTCCTCTGATAGTCCTCACCCAGAGATCCGAGCAGAGGACTAGTTTACCTCCGAAATGTTTTACCAGAGAGGATGCAATCATAATTTTTTTCATATTTTGAAGTTCTCGAAGCACTTGAAGATCTTTATAGATTAAGTAAGCCTGACAAGAATTATATAATTCTTACTCCCTCATATATATGAGAGTTACCCCATGGTAATTCTAGTCAGACAAAAAAAAGCTGTAGTTTACAATTGCTTTCAGCTTTTTGCTTGGCAGACTGAATGCCCCAACTCACTGTCTGCCAGGGTCAAGTGGGCAGCCCTTCCAGTTCCGTTCACCATGTCGATAAACAGTCACATGGTTACTAACAGGCCATACAACGTGAAAATATGAACAGGACACTTCGCTTCTATCCCGGCCGGTTCCCTTAAGCCTTCTGGAAAAAGAAATTAAAGGGTCTCATTTCAGTCAATATAGAAGCCCTTTATGGCCTGGAATCGCTGTATAACCTCAATATTACTCCTGCTTGAGGTTCCCCAAAGTTGCACATGGTACATCTGAATTCAATGATGAGAATTGTACAAGAAAAACGAATGATTAAAAAGAGAATACTAAAATTCTATGAACACTTGGATGACAAAATAAATTTTTAAGACACTAAACAATAGACCTTAGGCGTTAGATAAATGGTTCCATGAAGTCAGAAGGGATATTGAGAAAACTGGAATAAGCTGAGAAAACATATTGGATCAAACCAAATGCTACTTGATGGATTTTATAGACATGTAGATGACATTTTTGAACGTCATTGTTCTTTAGGTTATCACCCGAAAGGCTGGTTTGAACCTCTAGAGGCTTTACTAAGTAAAATAAGGAGTGAGGTAGTTTACCATTGCCTTCCTTACTGAGATGAAAAGTATGCTTATCAGCAAGCCAGGCACTCCAAAACACATCTTATCTAGGTTAGGTTCTAACCCGTAATATCTCCGTGATAGTCTGTGGTACCCAATTAAATGTTAAAAGTTTTAGTTTTAATTTCTATAATAATATAAAACTTTTGCAAATTAAATAGATATTGTTAAGAATGGCCAGTAAAATTGTACATTAGGTAAACAAAACAAAACCTCTCCACTGGTTACGCGTTCGGAAATAAACATAACACCCCCCATTAGCCTTGAAAGTAAAGTAGCGAAATTAGTTGAAGAACAGGATAAAACTCCCACATAACTGAAAAAGGCCACTGAAAAAGAAAAAAAAAGAAAAGAGCCGCTCTTAAACCCACTTGTCCCTTAATATAAATTTTCACCCACGAGTAACTTCTTAAAATACATTACCTCCTTTGAAGTCCCAGTCCCAATCCCGCAAGAGCCAGAATCCTATTTCCTAATTTTAAACTATAAAATTCCCCCTAAATTTCATGAGGTTGCAATTATTCGGTAAAATTGTTCCCCGAGCGACCAGGTGTTCCTTAACACGATGTCGCCATCTCTGGTTGAGAGGGCTTCTCAGCCCTCTCAACCAGGATTCAGGATTCAGGAGGAAAACATTAGGGATTCCATAATAAATAGTAATAAACTAAATGAGGACATAAGAAATAAACTGGAACAAGAGATAGCTTCACTTAAAGAGATAATTAAAATAAACGACAACGATTACAAAGTCGAAATTAATAAACTTATGGAAGCAAATAAAATTTTAGAAAATGAGATAAAATTAGTTAATTTAAAATTAAAAAACGTGTTAGGGTTAAATAACAACAATAATAATAATAATAACAGCAAAATAACAATACCCCTAAAAGTAAATCTAATTCAATGGTAAAAAATTATTCAAAGAAACTTTTGTACAGTGAAGCATTAGGATCTAAAAAAGCTACTAAAATAAACAATAATAATAAAAACAAGGTCTTGGTGCTTGCAGTAAGCCATGGACGTGCGTGCTGTGATCTGTTAAGTAAAAAATTAAATAATTTTGATGTTAGGGTAGTTTTTAAGCCCAATGCCCCTTTAAAAGAAGTAGTAAAATCAGTCAAGATGATTTAAAAACCCGTAATAAGAATGATCATTTAATAATTATCGGAGGAACCAATAATATCAGTTCTAAATATTTCAAAAATACCCTCAAATCCTAAAGACAATTGAAGAACTGGTTCCAATGAGCAATAAAACAAATTTAATCATAAATACAATTCCTGTTCAACATGACAAGCCAGAATTAAACAAAGTAATAAATAAACTAAACCATGATATTCATAAAAAAATTAATAGCCTAGAAAATAAAACAGTAAACAGGATTAAAATTAATTTCATCAATGAAAGGCTTAATCGTACTAAGTACACTAATCATGGCTTACATTTGAATCAGTCTGGTAAAAACATGTTGTTTTTTATAGGATAGCATCCCTCGTCACTTGTAAACTCCCGATAAGTTAAAAGCTAAAGAGTAGTTTTTAATGAGTTGGCTGAAACAAGGGGGTAAAGAGATAGGAAATATAAGGTTAGGTTTTATTGGAGAAACACAACTGAAGAAGAAATCACAGGTTTTTAATTACATTAACGGTAGGTTAGGTTTACATGATGTCAAGTTAGTAAATAGGCTGCGACCAGCTTCCATAATTGGAGTTAATACAGTTGTAGATAACCAAAATAACTTGCATAACCAAGTGCAGGAAAATAATGCGTCCCACTTCTCTATTTTACATCAAAATATTCAATATTTAAGTAATAAAATAGACAGGTTAGATATAAGTTCTGAGAACCCAGATATGGTGGTATTTACAGAACATGGGTTAAAATGTTATGAGATGTCACTAATAAACTTTTCAGGGTTTTCTATTATTGCTTCATATTGTAGGAAAATGCACAAAAGTGGTGGGGTTTGTATATTAGCTAATTCAAGTAAGAAACTTGACACTCGTAACTTACCTTATTTAGAACGGTTTTCTCAGGAAATGGTTATTGAAGTAGTTGGGGTAGAAGTTAGGATGGAAAAGAGGGAAAAGATGGTTGTGGTGGGTGTTAATAGGTCCCCAATGGTGATTGGGGTATTTTGTACATCATTCAGTGAACTACTGGAAGTTTTAACAGAACAATATGTAAAAGTGGTAGTTTTGGGCGATTTTAATGTAAATCTTGCTGTTCAAAATAAAATGGCTGAAGAGTTTAGGGATATTGTGGAGATGAACAATCTTGATATAAAAATTAAAGGTTTTGCAAGAATTACTAGTCACTCACAAACCATAATAGATAATATTTTAACAAATATGAAGGGTTTTCAGGTTAGGTTAAGGGGTTCAGGGCTCTCTGATCACGGCTACCAAGTATTAGAGATTCAGGATTTAGGTAGTCTTGTCCCAAATCAAAAAATTATTAAAGAATTTAGGCAGGAAGACCAAGGGAATATTAATTGTTTGTTACACAGTTTATCCAAAGAGGATTGGAAGACTGCTTTCAATTCTTCTGACATTAATCAGAAATATCATAATTTTATTGAAACATTAAAATTTCATTATAATAGTTGTCCAATTAAACAGAAAGATGTAAAAAATATTGTCAGTGAAACAGATGAGTGGGTCAGAGGGGAAATTTTGAAAATGAGGTCTGAAGTTAGAGATGTATACTCAGATTTTCTATCACGTAGGACTACCTTCAACGAACAAAGGTACAAAACTATTAAAAAACATTATGCCAGAGAAGTCCAGAGAGCTAAATGCAAAAAAACTGCTTAAGTCCTTCATAAATCATCAGATTTAAACTCAGCAATTTGGGAAATAATAAATAAAAATCGAGGTGTAGTTAGCAACAAAAGTTTTACTGAAATACCCAATATTGTTAACAAAAATAATGAACTTATTGAGAATGGTGTAGAAATTTGTAATTATTTTAACAAATATTAGCTTTAAAACTTAAACAACAGTTTAGGGAAACAGTAGGATGTTATGATCCAAATGGTAACTAGATAGTAAATCGATTCTTATTTAGCCTAGTTTCAAGTGAGGAATTAGAATCAGTTATTGATAGTTTGAAAAGTAAGAAAACATGTGGGTCAGATGGGATTTATAGTATAATTATTAAAGAATGTAAACATCTTTTAATTACTCCTCTCCTTCATTTGATTAACTTCTCACTCGAAGGAGGTGTATTTCCAAACAAACTGAAGGAGGCTAAAATATTGCCTATATTTAAGAATGGAGATAGCCAGTTAGTTGAAAATGATAGGCCCATAAGTATTTTAAACACAAACAGTAAAATTTTTGAAAAGGTAGTATTTAATAGGTTAATCAGTTTCTTGACTGAAAACCTAATCATCTCAGAGGATCAGCATGGTTTCCAAAAAGGTAGATCAACTAAAACTGAAATAGTTTCACTTGTGGAGCAAGTAGTTGATATATTGGATGCCGGGGAGAAAGCATTGGCAGTGTTTCTGGATCTGAGTAAAGCTTTTGATTGTCTTGATCATGAAATTTTATTGAAAACACAAGAGTCATTAGGCGTTAGGGATATAGAATTGAAATGGTTTCAATCTTACCTTATTAATTGATTACAGTGTGTGGAGTTAACTAGGTTGTTAGAGGGAAACTTACAAAGGTTGTATCTGGAAAGGTTGAAGTCAAAGCAGGCGTTCCATAAGAGTCAGTTTTAGTTCCAATTCTGTTTCTTTTCTACATTAATAGGCTACCAGAAGTCATACCTAATGGCAGAGCTTTGTTGTTTGCTGATGATACTTCAGTAATCTGTAACAGTTTACTGGTAGATGCTCTTGAAGTAAATATCCAAGTTAACATAGAGTCCGTAGTACTGTTCTTGAATCAAATGTTATTAACAGTTAATAAGAAAAAGTGTCAGTACTTGCTGTTTAAAAATAAACATAATGTTAAAGAAAGTAGAGAAGTGGATGTATTTATTCATAATAATAGTTTAGAGCATGTAGAAACAGTGAAGTTCCTGGGAGTATCTCTAGATAGATTTTTGTCTTGGGACTTCTATACCTATCAAGTTTGTAGTAAAATATCATCTGGGGTATTTGCATTAAAACAAATTGCCAGATTAAATGATAAAAAATTACTAATGGCAGCTTATCATGGCCTCATTCTGTCTCATATCCGTTATGGTATCTTAGTATGGGGTAATTCTAGCATGGGTAATATAAATAGGGTTTTTGAAATTCAAAAGAAAGGTATTAGGTGTTTGGTGGGAGCTAACCAGCTAACCTCATGCAGGCCACTATTTAAGGAGCTTAAATTGCTTACAGTTCCCTCTCTCTACATTTTTGAGGAGATTATGTATGTTAGGCAAAATAATTTTATGCAGAATTTCAATGTTCACAATCATAACACGAGAAACAGAAATGATTATTATGTGGCTTATCACTCCACAAAATTGTTTGAACAAAAACCTACTTATGCAGGGAGAAAATTCATGAACAATTTACCCCAATTTTTAAAATGTTGTGCATTCCTTTAAAAATAATCTGAAAAATTACTTGATCGGTGAAACTTTTTATAGTGTACAAAATTTTTTTTCTTCATAGTAGTGATACATTGTGTGATTCTTATATGTATTTCAGGTGTTATAGCTGACATGTCCTATACTCCTGGAGTCTCCAGGGTGCAAAAAAAATCTACTTTCCACCCTGCAAATGACACCTTCACTTCATTCACCACAGGGTCTGGCTGTGTAATGAAACTCATTACTCTTAGAGGAGATAACTCCGACTAGTTTGGAACATCAATGTTCATCAAAGGGTTAAAATGTTGGAATAAAAAAAATAAAAACATGCAATTAAACAGGAAACTATCTTTATTCATTTTTTTTCTTCATTAAAACTAAAATTTTCAATGAAGAGTTAAGTAAGGCAATATGGCAGAACTAAAAAAAAATACATAAATTTCTTTACATAAAAATCTTTCTGCAAATTAATTTCCGCTAAACATAACTGTTATTTCGAGTGAACATGTACATTAAAAATATCTTACTAAAAAAAAACAGAGCAAAAAATGCTATACATAAATACTTCTACTTTGAAAATTATTATGAAATAATATTTCACTGGTAAATAATTAATTACTAACATAAAATAATAAATTATAAAATTTACATAAGTAAACTTTGTAGTTATAATTTTTTTCAAAAATATACAAAATAATTTACAAAAATTAATATATATATATATATATATATAATGCAAATTTATTTTTAAAATTTCTAATAATTAATTATAATTAATTTTTGCTAATACCTTCACACACTATACTGAAATATGCATTACCTTTTTTTTATTTTTATTATTATTAATATTATGCTCATATATATACCCAATCATACATTTGTACATATTCCGAATTCTATATAATTTTACTTTTTTCTTATTTTCTAGTGCTACGTAATAGTTTTTTTTTTTAATATTTTGGTAGTACTTGTGTATTATTTCGCCAGTAACAGTTTGTGGCAAACATTTAAAACTTTCTTCTTTAATTTATAACATTTTTTTAAAAATATTTTTGATAACTGCCTCTAGGAGAGTCAAAAAAGGACATACCAAGATAAAACTGATAAGCATGAATATTAACAATACGTTAACTTTATTACTTACCAAATCATTACTCAGAAATTTATTTTTAAAATAAGAAAAATTTAAGAAATAAGACAAGGGTGTAGTTTATCTCCTGCTTTATTTAATATGAACAATGACCACATTTTCAAAAGATGGAAAGATATTGTTAGTAGAGGTACAGTTAAACTTCTCTTAACGACCACCCCTCTCTCTGACCGAATATTTGTGGAACCAATTTTATTACTCATAGAACTAATGCCTATACCTATTAAGCCACCAACCCTCACTCCGACCAACGACCACTGAGTAAAAAGACATTTTCGTTTTCGGGCAACCATAAATGTTACAGCCACAAGGTTTAGGGAATTCTCAATACTGTAAATGGACACCAATTGCACATGTTAGTTGTTTGCCGACTGTGATTCATTGTTAGGTTGTGTACAGAACAATTAGGTTCCTTGAATTTCAAGAATTTTGTTGAAATGATATTTTTGCGTTACTATTACTGTATAGTGTACAGTTCATTGACCCATCCATACCTTGGCTGAAAAAGTCAAACAACCGCCACTGTGCGCAGCTGCACAAAAATTAGCGAACATGAATTTGTGACATATATATATATATATATATATATATAGTATACACATTAATATCCTGGTTATTTTTTTTATGTTTTTTATATTATATTCTACTGTATTTTAGTGATAAAGAATACTAAATTACATGTAGCGTCTTAGCACATACAATTAATTTAGTTTCAATTCCAAAACCACAAAATTCATGCCCTTTTACCGCATAACGTAGACCTACAATACTTAATAAAAAAACTGCCAAAATTTCTATAAACCCCTATTAAGTGACCACTCCTCAAAAAGACCAATTTACTGTTAAAATTGTGGTAATTTTAGAGAGGTTTAACTGTATTAGAATAGATGAGGACAACAACCTAAATGTGGTGCTGTTTGCGGACGATATATGGATAGTCAAGGAGAATGAGGAAAACTACAGAAATCAGTCTTTACCCTAAATAGTTATATAAAAGTTTACAACTTCAAGGTTTCCAGTTCTAAATCTGAAGTTATGGTATTCAGAGGAAAATGGGCCATTAGAACGAAGATAGTCATAGATGATGTAGTGCTGGAACAGGTCTCCCAAAGTGGCTATCTGGGATGCAACATTAATTTATCATTAGTTTTAATATTTCCATGATTTTGAAGGGCTGATATAATACACAATATGTACCAATGTCTTGTTTTAACACAGGAAATTTGCTTTTTATCTTAAAATTTATCAAATTTAAAATTTATGAAATTAGAATCTGAAACTGCTTTAACTTATTATGAATACATTCCTTTATCAACAACAACAGACGTAACAATATTGATTGTAAATTATACGTTTTGTACAAGTAATTTATTTAAAAATTAACATTGTTATTTTATGCAGTCAACAGTGAAAAATTTGGCTTTTGAATGAAAAAAATAAATTGATTTCTAAACTGTTTTAATAAAAAAAAGAAAAATTTCAACAAAACTAATCATAGAAATTAAATAAAAAGTAATCACATTTAAAAAAGACCCTGATTTTAATAAATATTAGTGTAAGAATATGTATATCACACTGTACAAAAAAGATTTTACATTGTTTTTGACCTTCTTTGTGGCATAGCGACTAGTTGGCTAGCATACAAAGCAGAAGGTCCCAGTTTCAATTCCTGGCTGGGGTCTGGAAATTTTAAAACCCTCCGGTACAATACCAAAACCCACAGTAGTCACAATTCACTAAGCTGTCGATACTTCAAATAAAAATTTAAAGAAAAGTTTTAAAAATTTTTCCCTAAAGTGTATGTGATTTTGTGTCACGAGTAAACATACAATAAGAAATTGTACAGACAAAATATTGTGATGCATCTCCCATTCATTTTATGCAATATGGATCTTCATATCCAATATAAAATTAGATTGGTTTGCAGTTATGTGTTCTGAAAGTTGTATGAATTGGAGGCTTGGATCCTTACCTAAAATAAGAAAAAAAGACATGAGGCCTTTGAGATGTGGTGCGATTGCTGGCGCGGATGTGTAGACAAGATAGAATGTGAAACATCGAAGGCTGGAATACTTTGGGCATGTGACAAAAAGCAAGACTTACAGAATACTGCAGAATGGCATACCATGCACAAAAAACTGGATTGTAAGTATGGTCCAGGTCGACATAGGATATCATGGTGGAGAAATCTTCAGGACTGGGATGGCGATAGTTCGGTTACTCTTTTTTATCAAGCATTCGACATTAAAAGTAGCCAACATTCTCAGAGGAAAGGCATATGATGAAGAAGAAAAAGAAGAAGAAGAAATAGAGTTTGGACGAAGGGTGTTTTAACTTCAAAACAGCAGTATCATATACAGTTGATTCTGGATAATTAGGACGCAATGGGACTGGAGCATTTTCGCCCAATTAAACGGCTGGCCCTAATAAATGAATTCGTAAACTGTAGCATATACAATACTGTATTTTATTAAACATATCACACACATACATTTTACATGCAAGTTCTATCCATATAAACACGAAAAAAATAAAAGGGTATCAGAACAATGATTAAACTTTTAAGCAAAATCTTTTGCCTAGGTTTTAAGCATTGGACCGTTGACACTAACACCTTGCAAAGTTACAATGGCGACCCATTCATTCAGCGCTTCTCAACAAGTGGGTCCTTTCCTTCACGTTTTCTTTTCTGAGATGTTCCATGATCTTTTAATGCTCACTCTTGGTGTATTTTATCTTCTTGGAGCTTTACGTTTTTATTTTGTTGATAAGCTTTATTCATTCACAGTCATATCGTTTTGTGGCATTTTAACTCGCAAATAAATTGATAGTAGGTATTGTACTGTAAGCCTATGCATAAAAATATCAACAGTGTATGTGAAACAAATGGGAAAAGAAAAGAAATAAAAAGTAAGCCTGCAGATAACAAAACAACCAGAAAGGAAAAATATGCATTACATTACACTTATGAAATCATAAAAAATGATGAGAAGCATGGAATTACAAACGTACAGGATATGTATGACAAGTGACAAACTACCCATAAATTGCAAGGAGGCTATACAGCTTGTTAGGTCGGGCATAACTAGTGGATATGACTCACTGAAATTCGTCCAATGACGATTATTTACACATTGTACTGTAAACAACATCTCTGTTATGACTGATGTGTGATTACTGTTGTTTATCTGTCAAAATGTTTACTACCTCTATACTGCCCACTATCTTATCTTGCCAATCTTGCTGCTTAGAACCACGTGTTGTTTGTCGCCGGCCTGTAATGTTTTTAATAAAACGTATCTGTACATACATCGGATTGGCCCCAAAAGTGGCATTTTGGACTAAATAAACAGAGTGCTTATCAATGTAAAATCCCACTTTGGTTTTGTTCTTTAAAGAGCTGTCCCAATTATCCAGAATCGACGGTACATGTATTAGGCAAGCAAATTTTTCTTCCAATTATAATACAAACGATTTTGAAACACATGTTTAAGCACGATATGTTAATTAGAAATTACGACAGACTTGTACAAATCTTTCCAGAGGTGTCACAGTTCAAACCCATTAACACATTACAGAAAGTAATATTCATAAAAAACAAATAAAAAATTTTTTAAGCAATTTTTAGAAAATTTTACACTAGAGTAAATTACCATTGATTTTAAGGTACATAACTTATTAAAAAATTACTTGGTTCTAAAAATTACTTATTAAAAAAAATAATAAGGAATAAATTTCAGCCCAATTAAACCATTAGTTTTGGCTCTACGATAACTTAGAAACGACAAAAATTTATATTACTATTCATAAATTAGTAAACAGATATTTCATTAGCTATGCAGTCTTTGATAAGAATAAATAACCAAACGAATTTAAAAACAGTTTACCTGTGTTAAAAATTGTTAGAATGAAAAAAATATAAATGACATTCTTTATAATTGTTGAAAAACAATAAGCCCAATGGTGGATAGATGACAAAATTTCATGAAAATTTTAATTCAAATTAATTTTTAATCAATAAGATCCATAAGATTAATAAGATTTTTTTAATTAATGAGATTTGTTTGAGTTAGTCTGAGAGGTAGTCAGAGAATACACATGTTTGAATTTACTTGTGTATTTAACATACCGTAGGATTAATAAATGCAGTACGTGCAGTACGTATTAATCCAAGATGTGATTAAAATCCAATAAATGCCAAATTTTTAATTGGTACAAAATGTTTCAGAAACTAACCTTACATCAATTTTATAAACTACATCAACATAACCTTCAATCCACTACCACAAGGAAAACTTCATTTAATCTCTTTGAAAATATTTAAAACTTTTTATGTAATTCATAGGTACCAATATTTTAAATTAATATTTCCGTACCTTTAAATTCAATAATTAATTCGTGAATTTAAAATAAAAGTAAGAACCAATATTTTCAATATCTTTGTACAGGCACTTAAATAACCTTTTTGTAGTATCCTGAAACATAGTGATACTATAGAAAATTAAATCTGGCATTGTTTTATGAATTACTTACAAGGTCTGTCCAGAAAGTGTTCGTACTAATTTTTTTGTGCTGAGGGAAAGCAGTGGAGGGCAGTCACTATGAGATTGGTGGCAGAAATGTCAGGAAAGCAGAGAGACTTGTCTCAGTTACCTCTGAGCTTCTGGAGTGTGTAGATCATGCAAGAAGTGAACCCTTGCTGTCATTACTCGTCTGTAGTCAAGATGCAGCAAATCCTTTATCACATTAAGTTTTGCGTTAAAATGAACAAAACCCCCACTTCTTAAGCTTTTCAGATGGCTTTTACAGACAAAAACCATGAACAGAACAAGTGTCCTGTTTGAATCCTATTTCCTATTTAAACTATAAAATTCCCCCTAAATTTCTTGAGGTTGCAATTATTCTGTTATATTGTTCCCCGAGCGACCAGGTGTTCCTTAACACGATGTCGCCATCATAGGGCTTCTTAGCCCTCTCAACCAGGATTCAGGGATTCAGGATTCAGTGTCCTGTTGTTGAGTGGTACAAAAAATTTAAGGTGGCCCGAGAAGATGAACGCGCAGAATGTCTGGCTCAACATTTAACTGATGACAATGTGACCAAGAATTATCCACACAGTTTATGTGTGCTTCACAGACGGACAGTAAACTGTAAATTTTACATGCCTGACTGGAGATTGCTGGTAACTGGATTCTCCATTATGACAAAGCACCCAATCATATGTGCCTGAGCTCCTGGCCAACAGTGGCATAGCAACACAGTTCCAAATCCCCTACAGTTTAGATGTTACTCCATGTGACTTCTTTCTCCTTCCCGAAGCTCAAAAGGAACTTTAAAGTACTTATTTTGGAATGGATAGAGCAATTCAAATGGCTATGATATGCCATCTGAATAGCATAGCAGTTGGGGACTTCCAAGACGCGTAACAAAACTGGAGAAAACTGCTGGGAACGGTGTGTTGACACCCAAAGAGAGTACTTCAAAGAATTTCAAATCGCTACACAAATATCTACAATAACTTGTTTTTACAACCTCAATATGGGTAATTATTGGATAGACCCTGCACATAAAGATCAATCAATATTTGTTTTAATTTAATCTATTTATACAGACATCAACAAACTTATAACCTCTTTGTATTATAGCCCCACCAATTAATACATAATACATACATGAAATCACTACTTAAAGTACATACTTAAAACACTTTTTAATAATAAATGATCACAATGTTATTGAGATACTAAAAATTTTAGTTAAAAATAAAAATTAATGTTAAACAATAAAATGAGGTAAAAAAGAATAATAATTACAATAATACCAAATTTTCAAATTAATTAATTAATAATTAAAATTATGAATAATAAAATAACAAACTGTAAACTAACAATATAATCCGATAAAACAAAAAAGTAATACAGTTCTGGGGTAACAGTTAAGCTATAATTAATTAATTAAAATTAATTATCAACAACATAATAGTGACATTTAATTATTTAATAAAATTAAATGGTTCCAGTCAAAGCTTAACCATAATTAATTATCATTTTTAAACTATAATCTAATTTCCTAAAAAAAATTGTACAAATAGTTCTGCTTCCAAAAAATTGTATATGTTTGAGATAACCTAAAGTTTTTTTTTTAATAAAGATCACGAGATAGCAGAGACTGTTTAATAAAATTTTATTTGATTTTTAGTTAAAATCAATATAAAAAAAATTTTTATTACATGATTATTAAACAAATCAAACCCACAAAGATAAAAAGGTATACAGTTAATAAACTAGTAGGAAAGACTAAAGCAATTTCAAGACAAGCCAAGATTAGACATTATAATGTGATAAAGCCTTTTGTGTCTGTACACAAATGAGTGCCTTAGAATGACCGGGAAGGCTGGTCTAAGAGAAGCAGAGAAATTTGAGAGAAAGATCATGTCTGATAATGGGTCTGAAGATAGTAGACAGACAATGTAGTTTACGAGGTCAAGAAGAATTGTACACAGAAAATTAACGATTAGAAAAGAAAGACTAAAATTTTATGGGCACCTGTATAGAATGGATGATAACCAGTTGACAAAACAAATTTTTAAGACACTAAATAATAGACCTAAGGTGTCAGATAAATGGTTTAAAGAAGTCAAAAAGGATACTGAGAAAACTTAATGAATTGAACCAAATTCAGAACACCGGATGGACAGAAGAAAATACAAAAGCCTACAGTGAGTGAATGTTTAGAATGTAGGCTAAAAAAAGAGCTCCTAGAAATGTCTAAAATCACCTCCCATGGTCTAAGGAAAAACTAGCAGGAAAAATTAACCAAAGGTTAAGTTTTAAACTAAAGGAATCTGTAGACAAATTGGGCCATACCAAAACACAAACATAAAGTAAGGGAAAATAGAGAAGTTTCTAAGAGTGTCACTAAATAGATATTTATCGTGAATTTTTATACCGATCAAATCTGTGGTAAGATATCAATTGGGGTATTTGCCCAACTAGCCACATTAAATGATAAAAAATTGCTTATAAAAACTTACCATGGTTTCATTTTCTCTCTTATACAATATGCTATATTAATTTAGGGTACATCATCCATCACAGAGTAACGTGGAAAGTTTTTAAAATTCAGAAAAAAGTTATTAGATGTTTGAACAAAAACCTACTTACACAGGTAGAAAATGCACCAATGAATAACCACATGCTTAGAAAGTTTGTGGTAATGTAAATTTGTTTAAAAAAAACTAAAAAAATACTTGATTGATGAATATTTTACAGTGCACAAGAATTCCTTTCTAAACAGTTTTTTCTTTAAAATATATAAATTTTTGAGTAAACAAAATATAAATAAATTTATATAATATATAAATTTTAAGTATTATTTGATAAAAATTATTAGATGAAAAACTTTTTAAATTAAGCAAGTAGTAAGTAGTGGTAATATATGAGTTCGTAAGTAATGAATTCAAGATGTGTTAAAATTTAGTCTTATCAATTTTATCTTGACATATCTTAGACTCCACTTAAAAGTCACCTGGATGTAATTAAGAGAGAATTATAAGATGTATTTCAGTATTAAAACTGAAATTATAGTTTTTGTTTTGAAGTCCCAACTCCATCATTTTGATGGTTTTGATGATTTCCGGGAAGGTATCGTAAGTATAGGCTGTGTACAAGTTCTTGCTATGATGAGGTAATTTCTTATGGAATCTTGAGTATATTTTATGAAATAATTAGTTTACAAACAGGATTTTGAGGTCATTGTGCAAAGAGTCAACATTGATAATGTAAAGGGGAGCATTTGTAATTTGCTGTAATAATTTGGACTGAAATCGCTGGATTTTTGAAATAAACAAAATTAACAAGAAATATAAGAAGTGGCAATGTGTCGATACGAATAGAGATTCTCGATACCAATTCTGATACTAAGAAACAGAAATCGATTCTCGATTCTTATACCAAAAATCAGTGTGCATAAAATAAAAAAGACAATACTTTTTCTATACTACAAAACAATTTGTAAAATAAAATACTTTCATGATACACACAATGAAACAGAAGTTAATCTCTTCTAACAATCTTGTACTTCACGCCCACAACCATATTGGGAAGTTCTACTTTGACTAAGATACAATAACACCGATCGATCAATCGAAACCACTCTAAATAATCGAGTGCACCTCAATATAATCGCTCTTTGTTTGTAGTCTCTAGGTCATGAAAAAAAATTTTTAAATAAAGAAAACCCACGTGAGCAGTATAATTGTGTAACGTACTACAATTTATTCACCGTGAAAGCTCAATCTCGTGAACTGGTATCGAATCGTCATAGACTTCTATAGTTTGATAAGAAGAATTTTACTCATTCCTTTTTTGGATAGCTGTATTCACAATTAACAAGCAGTCGGACTCCGGTATATGATTAAAATTTGTCAAATTAAGTTATTTAATATGACAACAATTTAAAACATTCTTCAAATGGAAAAGTAATTTTTTTACTCCCCAAGCCAAAATTACCCAACTGTATTAATTTTTAATATCTTTTATCTTAGAAAATTACGGCATTTTTGCTGCAGTTTGGAAACTAGAGCATCAGTGGCATCAAGAATCGACACAACCCTACTACGAAGTAAAAACAATACTGCTATCCAGTGATCGAAATTGTAACTATTTTTTATCTCGTCCATATAAACAGCAGTGTATCATTACCTTAACTATACTTTCAAATTTATATTTATATATATTTTATAGACTACAAATTTTTACATTACTCATATAATAATTTTTATTATATATTTACATGTAGGAGAAATTTTCATGGTTTGTTTTCATTTTTTTTTTGTAAATATTTTCAACGTACACTAATTAATATGTTATAAATATATACAGTATAATCACATAATAATTAAACTAAATAATTAATAATAATTACTTTAATTAGTTACCTAAAAAATAATAAAAATTAATGTCTTTATTTATTTTTTTTAATTTCCACTAGCCAACACGACACACAAGAAAATTTCTTAACGAATATTAAATAATATTTAGATCAAAAATTTACTAATTTTTTCTTTCAAGCCGTAATTGACAAATAAAATTACATTAATATTTATTATAAATTTATTTATTTATTATAAATTTACATGAAAATTACATTTATATAGTTATATATTTTTTAATAATTAATATTACTCTATTAAAATATTTGCACACATGTAATAATAGTTTAAAATTAGTTATAAAATTTAATTACATAAAATTATATATTTTTCAGCCTTCAGATGATTATAGGATAGCCATAACACTTTATATAATTGTACTAATACATTAATCCTTTGCTGTACTACAACCAAAGACGTTCGAACAACAGAAAAATGTAAAATACAAATATAAAAACAGCAATTTTTTCATGTTTGAAACTATGACATTTATTCCTGAAAGTATACAAAAACCCCTTAATCCAAACTAAGTGGGACCAAGACCTGTTCGTATTTCTAAATGCTCAGATTATCCGAAAAAATTTCATAATAAAAAATAATCCAAAAATAGCTAAATTCAATATTACACACACATAATCAAAATGATGTAGGCTGTGAAAATTCAGACGAAGTACAAATGAAAAAGATTCAGAAGAAACTAATGAAATATACAAGGCGTCCAGCCGAAAATTCACATTTAAAAGTGTTATAAGAAAATAAAACAAACTGATTAAAAATATTTATTTACACGAAAATGTTTATCAATTTATCAGGTTTTATTTTTATTCCCTCTAAATTTTTTTCATCCATTCATATGACCTCCTCTAACTGGGCATGCAAAGACACGAATATTTTCCTGCAGAGTTGTGGAGAAAAAGTTACATGGGTTGAGGTCGAGTGACCTTGGAGGTCAGCGTGTATCTTTAAACCCTGATATCACTTTTCGGGGGGAAAAAGCTCGTACCATATCCATAGATTCTGTAACAGTATGAGCTGTAATACCATCTTGTTGAAACCACCTGTTGCTGTTAAACAGGGAATCATATTCCACAATCGGAGCAAAAAAAGTGCCAATGTTTCTGTAACGTTCGGGATTGACAGTTACAGCTTGACCATTTTGATTTTCAAAGAAAATTGGGCCAATAATGAAACTAGCAACTATACAGCACCAAAAGTTTGTGTGGGTCCCGGAATGGATTGGTCAGAAAGGGCAGAACCATTTTCACGGAACTCCTTTATCCACTTTTCTAACATGTTAACACTTTGAGGCATCTTTTGGTAGGCGAAGAAGATTGTACCAAGAACAAAACTTCTGAAGGGCTACAGCAAAGGAATCACCACTTTTAAAATAAGTTTCGACTGCAGAAATGCGCTGTACTCCCGTTCAACGTTCCATCACACAAATGTTTCCCACGTTGATTGAGACCATTCCATTTTCCCACGAATCAACTGTTGGTGCGTAATTCAATATTTGAACTTTCCTGTTAGATATCCTACATAACACGTAACAGCTTATTTCACATTCAGAAACAGCAAAAGTAAAAACAGTAGAATAGCACAACATGTACACAAACATCATCTTTATGAGATGATGATGAAACATTGCATCATCAACATTTACAGCATTACGACAGCAAAAAATAGTGATTTTATGCACCAGGCAGTAGTAAAAATGTATAATTTCTTGTACGTACATCCTGTGTAAAAAACTTTTTTATGTTCCTTTTCTCTTCTCAACTACAGTGTTAATAATGTTTTTTTTAATTTAATTTTTATATCAAAAGCCTTTTAAAGATACTTTTTATTACAAAATTAGAAATGAGTTCAAATCATCCAAGAAATTTGATTAGTGGGGTTGTTGCATACTTTTGTAATCACAGAAAGACTTTTATGGCCACCCTTATAATTATGTACGATCTTTTATAGTACAATACAATAAAAAAATGACAGTAAAATGTATGCATTTATCTATTATTAAAATATATAATTTAAAATAAAAATTGATATTTATTATTATTATTATTATTATTATTATTATAACTTAGTTTATTATTTAACAAAAGTTTAAACTACAGTTAAGTAAACAAACTGTGGTTAACTTAACACATAAAAACTAGAATACAGGATGATGCAATGTCATTTTCTCTAAGTAATAGAAGAGTGATAAAAAACCACCAGATGTGACCGGTAATTGACCCAGCTGTAGAAGCTAATTGTTTTGACTACTATTCCACTATTTAGTTAGCCGTTAATCTCTACATTATGTTCCACAATATTTTTAAATTTTCAATAAAAAATGAGTCGCTTTAAAGTTTATAATGAACCAGAATAAAGTTTTCAGATATACTGTTACCAACTCAGCGACATTTACGAAACTTAAAAAACAAATTTAAAACAACAGGAAACATTACAAATGCATAAAAGTCTGTACGACCATGATCAATTTGTAATAAATAAAAATTTTGTAGTCAGTCTTAGTAAATTGACTCGAACTAGGCTTATCATGAAGTAGAGAAAGAATTCTACAGGATTTAAAACTTTAACTGTACCATCAATTTTAATCCATACTCTTCAAGAGGACGTTCATGATAGATAAATGCAATTCTGTGGGTTTGTTGTATTCTGCAATCAATTTTCTGGTAATGATGAAGCATACATGCTTCAAACTTACCCTTTAGCTGCTAATTCAAACCCCACGCAACCGTACCCTGGCTTGACCCTTAAAGTACCAGCAAAATATTGTGAGTTCCTACTCAAAAATGTAAGGTATTTTCCACTAGGTGTTGCTTAAAAATGCCAGCCAATTTTTGTACGATTTGTAGCATTTTATATATCAATCCATAACTTGGCTATTTTTCAAGATATTTTAATAAATTTTTTGTTTTGCTCATAATTAATTGATCTCGTATGACATTTAACTTATAACATATTTCTTACAATTTAAAAAAAAAATAAAAATTCTATTTACACTTTTTTATTACAAATTTTCTTTTTAATTAAAAAAAAATCATACTAAAAAATTATGTTAGCCAATTTCACTTGTATCACTTTAAAGACAATTTAATAACGTACAAAGTCACCAAAAATCATTTATGTACTGTAAAAAAATAAAAATACTGCAATAAAAGTTCTGAAAATCCAATTTTTTGTATGTTTAATTTTGGAAGATACATACTAATCTACTGTAGAACATTTTAGTTACTAATAATTACATTAAAAGTTTTTATGTTAAAAATTTATTTATAGCACTATAAACTCATGAAATAATCGGCATTTGTCATCCAAAACATTTCTATACGAACTATTTACATGGACTACGCGAAACATTTTCAACAACTGAGCCTCGGATAACAAAAGGTGTGAGTTCATCTTCTGCATTTTGGCCTACTTAATCAACAAAAAGTTTTTTCAATCAATGTTAATTAATTATACACATAACAAAATCTACATGTATTTTTTTCAGTCTATATTTCTTACTGATTATTTTCATACATTGTTTATACAAATCGAGCAAAATATTAAAATTTTATGAATTTTTTAGTCAACGTACTGTCACTGTCGTCCCCTTTGATTAGGTACTCTGCAGCCGGCTATCAAAGCTTCTGACTTAGCGACAGAGGGAACCGCCAGTAGTTCTGAAAGAGGGCGGTAGGCCTGTGGCATACCAACAAAGGCCTTAGTCACCAAAGCTGAGACCAATAACCGCCCCTACCGTAGCGCTCTCGGTGACTATATAAAGAGCGCTCCACTGATTCCGAGAGATTCGATTCCACATCACTCTACAGCATCGATGAGACTTCGTACATTGGCACATGGCTACCAGAATCTAGCGAAGGCTCACTAACGAACTCGCACGAGAGAATGATGCTTCTGCTTGCCGATCCGACCGGGACCATCATTGCCCGCTGCCGTGAGCAATGCCCACAGCGGTCCCTCGACCAAGCCTTGCGCCCATCGGATCCAACGAAGCAGCCATCAACGCACTACTGTGAGGGAAGAAGATGACGTCTCCGCTGGACGATGACATGCAATGTCGTCCAGCTCCTCGACTGCCACAACAACTACGACTGATGCTTTGCCAAAACGACCACCGCTTAAACGACCCTTTTCAGAGCCACCAAAAAGTAAAGGTTTCAACTCACCACTTAATGTCCCCATTCGGTCATATTACTAATAAAAGGATGCCAGCATTTTTTGGTTGAACTGCTGACATCCTAATATAGGATTTTGCATACGCTCTAATATTAGGATACTGGCACTAAAAACAGATCCAACTTTTTAAAAAATTTGGCTATTACTGCAATGTATTTCAATATTGCATGCATGCAATGCACAGTACTGAATTTAAATTTAAATACGTAGTCTCATAAAAATGCAGAACAGTGCCCCATGAAAAAAATTATGAATGTAAGGTTTTAGTATTTTTGGAATTCGGTTAGTAATGCATACATTTTTTATTTTGTTTTAGAGTGCCTTACATTTTGTAGAACAGTGTGAGGAATCTTCACCATCAAATGTACTTCTAATGAAACGATGGTATGATATTGTCACAACAAAAAAAAACAGTTTTCATCAAAAACTTCTCAAACTTCTTCTTTTAAAAAAACTGTAAACACTATAATGTAATTAAAAGAATTTTTTTTGTTCTCTTAAAACTGCTGTATTTTCATGTATACATACAAATAAAAAAATTTTAAAAATACTGTACATTCATTTGTACTGTTTTTCTAACTCTAAAAATATGTCTGCATGTTATTAAAAATTTTGCATACCCCAAATAGAGTCTGCCCCTTATATTTTGGTTAAGCAGGGTTTTACAGTAGTTCCATCGCTCAGATTCATGAGTTTGATTAGTACCATTGGCTCCTGTTCCCATATATTTGATTTTCAGTTGCGATTCACGTATTTTTACTGTTTGCTTTGCAATCTCTTTTATCAGTTTATAACATGCTGCCATCTATTGGCCAACAATTTAGTTAAATATTGTTTCATTCTGCATCGAAAACTGGTAAATTATGGTAAATAAATTGATCAGTATGTTGTAATATTTTCATTGTATTTGTCTACTTATTATAAATCTAACATAAATATACATATTTTTGACATACTTTATTAAAATCAGTACTTGTAATCTAGAACTACTATCAACGTATGATATAAAAATGGTATTTGAATCAATGTAATCCTTATTATAGGTTCCTGGCGAAAGCGAGGAGCCTAGGTTGAACCATATATAGTTAGTTATAAGGTTGGACCGTCCCTCTCTCCTACTCTTCTCTCTACTTTTCCCACTGCAACGCATTTATATTTATAATAATATTTATATTTTATTATTTTCGTGTTATCTAACGACGTATTTGTAATTTGACCTCTTCGTTTTACATACTTCTTCATTTTTCATATTGTGTAATCAAGTTTTTTGTAAAAAATATTTTTTTAGGTTTTCCCAGTTTTATCTTAATTTTATTTCTGTATTAGTCTTAAATACTGTACTGTTTAACGTATTTAGTAAGAACAAGTTTTTGATTTCCTAATTCAGCATAGGGGTGTTCTCAACACTGTTCCTAATTCAGCAGTTACAGTATGGAAAGTGATTTCGAATGAGTTACTTACAGACTTTTATTTTGCTATAGAAAGTAATATTGCTGGAAAATCCTACAGAAAACGACATAAGCACCATCTGTTACTTCACATTTCAATTACAATATAATCTGATACATTTAATCTAACGTTACATTAACGTACCAGTCTTAACAGTTAGAAATTCAAAGAAAACCATACAACAAAGCACCTTTTTTTTAAATACATCATATCTCTCATACTATATTATACAATAGAAAACCAAATATTTATATAATATTATTATTAATATACATACATTTTACTTAAATAAATTACATAATTAACCTAATTAATCATTAATAATTATAAGCAATTAATTATATAATCAACGGACGGTTTACTTGTTGCAATTAATTAAATAAAAAAATTATATATATATAAATATTTTCTCATTAAATTATCACGCTGTATATTTGAACATTAATTTATACATAATTTGAATTATATGACCCTCATTGATCATTCATTCCTTCTCAAATTACTTTTAAAATATAGCACCACCCAAATTAACAAAAATTAATTAAATTTAAACTGAGTCCGACTTGCTATATAACTTTATGTTAATTTTTTTAAATTATTCAAAACCTGTAGATGGCTTGAATATTTATTCATGTGTACACAAGAGTGTACACTATTCATGTGGCACAGGAGTTGTTGAACAAAGAAATGATTAAATGTGGTTTGGAATTCAGAGAGGATAAAAGTTAAAAATTGGTGAAAGTTAAAGAATTTACCTGTATATTCTAAGAGTTTCTACCTCAAGTGTGAAAAGTTTAGTCAAGGATCAAGAAGTTTCTATGCATTGTAATAAAGTTAAATATAATGCATACTTTGCGCCAATACTGATTTTTTTACATAAAAAATGAAATTCAAGGCTGAAATAGTAGGCTGGGGAAGACAAGAAGAGAGAGAATGAAAAATTAAATAGTTAGAAAATATTTGGGGATAAATAGCCTGATGAGAAAGGTTGGACAAAGCAATAAATGGTTGGTCATGTAATTAGAATGGTGAAGGGTCGACTGCCTCTAAAAGATCCCCAGATGCTGTACTTGGAAATGGAGGGAAAAAGACCAAGGGGTAGACTATTAAATAAGTGAATGAGTTCATCTATGGATGAACTGGAAAAATGATGTGATGCTGTGCAATGGAGAGACAGTTCAGTGATGGAGATGATAATTTGATTATTTACTAAGACAGCATTATGATAGTACATTAGAATGTGCAATCATTAGATACAGAAATTAATCATTAGTTGGGAGTTGAATGATGCATCAAACCGATTTTTTTCCGAGAGCTGGATGATTCCAGTTGGTGTCATCTACCCTATTACTGATCTGTAGCTTTTAATTTAGTCAACAACACATTGTTTTAGTGTTAATAAATAATATTTTTAGTAACTGCAAGAAATTTTTTAATGAATTCCAAAAATATCAGTTAGATGGATGTCTTAGTAAGGTTTATTTCTGAACACACATTTCAACTTTTTTTTATGTCCAAGAATCAAACGCAAGATCCAAAATCTGGTTTCCACATTTAAAGATAAAATTGAAAAGGTATTAAAATCTGGATTTTCTTTTAATTTTTCTGAGTCAGACTCCCTTTAAATATTCACAAATATTTTCAAAACCTGTGTAAATTAACTCAGCAATATATATTGCACAAACTTAATTTCAGTCTACATTTATGAGAAAAATACGCACTCCAGTAAATACTAATACAATCTTTTCTCTAACCAATCACAGTTTCTTATGCAATAAAGTAATAAGGTTTATACTGCTTGATAAAATTTTAAAAAGAGTTAAACTGTTATAGGAGAGTGGTCAAGCTGAGTGGGCAGATACTTGGTCAGCATTGAACCTATCAACATTGGCGATGACTAAATGGTTGCGATGGTAATGGGACAGAGTTGCTAGTTTTCAGGAAAGCTAAATCACACCTAAGCTGCTCTGTCACAGCTGAACAAAATTAAATTCAGTAAAAATAACTTGAAATGTAAAGTAGAATGGAGTCTTCACGAAGATAATGTTAATTAAGAAACATTTCTTCACTTCACTACGAAATTCTAAGAAATTCTGGAACATGTCCAGATACAAAAATGTTTTTTATAAATATTATTTTCAATTATATCTCTACTAGTGTTTAAGAAAATGTTACTTATGTACTTAAAAATTTAATTTACTGAAAAAAAAACAAGAATAGTGGTACTCACTTTTACTACTTTTTCTTACTTGTAGAAACCCCAAAATTACACATTACAATACTGTTTTTAAACTGTTAATTCTCTAAAGAATGGAATCAATCCCAAACAAAACATATATGCAAATTCTGGATACAAGAAAGAGTAAAATGCTTTGTAAAATGTATGGTGCAAACATTACAGAAACTTCAGATGAAATAAACTAAACCAAGAACTTTACAAAGTCATTGTTAGTTTAAAATGTACAATTATAAAAAGAAGAGCAAACTTTTTAGACACATGAAATGAATTGTAAACAAAACCAACTTTATAAACAATTAGGATTTTATAAAAATTTGATAAAAACTAAATTTAAAAGAAAATTAAATGGATTCTAGTGGAGAATAAAAAAACAACCAAAGACAGGACTTTCTGAAAAAGAAAATTCAGTAAAATGAGGACTTATTGGAGAGACAAAATAATATTGAATGGATGAGAATTTTGGTCTGAGGGAACAGTCAATATTATTACAGAATGCACTGCAACAGCATTTTTTTAAAACAGTGAAAAAAATTTAAAAAACCTCCAAGCTACATTAAAAGATGATATTTTATAATAGTATTACCCACCATTCAGTTAGTTCTGAAATGGCTATGGAGGCAAGCACATTATGCCAACACTGCCCCTCACCAACTCAACTAAGATTCTCCAACTCCTTCTTAGTTCTGACTAAACTTCAAGCAAAAAAATTTTAAATAATAATCATTTTCTACTCTGTTAAGTAATTTAAACAATAATTAGAGATCCTTAAAATAACAGTTTTGGATGTTATATATTCTCTCTTCAATATATTAACATTTTATTTTTATCTGATGTAACTTTATTTATGAATTAATTTTAAGAAAAAACATCTTTTAAAAAATGTTTATTCGAATAATAAATCTAATCACTGGATCATTCTAAAACAAAATTCTAAAGGTTAAATGTACTTTATTTTATTAAAAGGGACGTTCAATAATTAACGAAACAAATTGATACAGAGAAAAAACTATTTATTCAATGACAATGAAACTTATATTACTTTTCAACATTGTCTCCAGCAACATTTAGACATTTGTCCCACCATTCTGCCAGATTTTTGATTCCTGCAGTGCAAAAGTAATGTTGGTTTACCTTACTGTTTGAACCATTTTTGTACCGCTTGTTTGTCGTCGAACTTCTTTACCACAAAAAGTCTTTGAGCGACCCGAAATGAAATGAAAATCAGACGGGAAGAAGTATGGACAGTAAGGAAGATGTGACAACACCTCTCACCCCAACTTCTCAAGCATCTCTCCTGATCTCGCAGTGTGTCTTAATGAGCTCAAGCCAACTGTCTAAAACACCATCTTGAAAAAATTCAGCATATCACGAATGATTTAATATCCGATTTCAACATTAATATTACAAAAATTAGCAATTTGGGAAATTCTGACTTGCCAGTCTTTGCGATTTTGCACCGTGGTACTTGAAACTCTAACTGGTTGAAGTTCTAACATGTTATATTGCAGTTTAAAAAAATGTAATAATTATCTCAATGTTCTTGCGTAAATTTTTGTTGGTTTTACACCTTCAGTTAACAAAACTTTTATCACTAAACATTGTTCTTCAGGAGTACATATTTCATGCAAAGCTGACATTTTAAAATGAACAAATAAGGTTATGTTTATATTAATTATAACCGAACAGCTAATTAACAGTGTTCCTAAAGATTGCCAACTTGACCCTCAAAAAGTTTCATTATTATTCAACGAACCGGTTTTTTGTATAAATTAATTTGTCTCGTTAATTGGTGAACGTCCCTTGTAATTAAGGACATTGGTTGTTTGCAAACGAACATTGGAAACTGGCTATGATTCGATCAAAAATACAAAAAAATAATTAAACAACTTTAAGAACTATATTATTTTTATACTATATAGCAAAACGAACAAAAACCGTAGAAAAGCATATCAAATTTCTCTGTAAAATAAAAAATATATATATTTTTTTAAATTAATATTAAAGGCACCTATATCCCAATAAACAACACAGTCTTACATCAGACTTTCAAACCAAACGATTTCATGAACAACAAACAATGCAAAAATATATATTATAAAGCAAAAATAATTTTTGCAAAATTTTAATTAATATTATTTATTTACGTCAATTTAATATTACAAACAATTTTCAGGTGGTATATACATCTTGTTTTATTTTTTACATATTATGCCCTCTCATTCTTGAATTTTAATTCTAACAAGCAAATCCTTTTGAACAATAAAAATAAATAGCTCAGTAACACAAAATGTATTCAAAAAATACATTCTATAAATTCATGTTAGCGAGTAAAAATTGAAAAAAATCTTGAATATTTGCACATTTCTAATAATACAAAATACTGTACTACCATAAACTCCGTGCGTCTCAAACAAATGCAGTGTGAAAATGTATAAATGTTACAAGTATGTTAACTAACCAACTCAAAACCATGTGACTTAAAACATGTAAATTAGACAAATTTTTATTTTTTAAATAAATTTAGGCAAATTTGGGAACATAATTAGTTCAAGGTGGATATAAGTGAAGTACATTTTTGTTATTTTTTCAGGAATATACAATATTTGACTTCATTAATATTTTGGGTACTCTTCCATACGTGGACGTCTACTCCAATTTCAAATTTTTTCGGTTTAATTGCCAGGTTATCAATTTGGATTGAATGGAGAATGAGTACCTGTTATTTATGAAAGGAAAACAACATTTATATATTTATAAATTTTGAACTGCTCTGATTTATTATGGTAAAACTGTGCACCCACACAACCACCAAATGACCCTTACCATTTCTCCGTTATCTGGGCGCAACTTGCCTACAGTCGTATCTCTCCCGGTGTATATTTCATTGCCATCTAATGGCATTCATAATTTGATAAATAAAATTAGAAACGGTATTTAAGTAGCCATACTGCTATCCTATCTCAATAGGATAGCAGTTTTGTCTGTAGTGTATTATTTTTTGTGCATTAACTTGTTTTTTACCAAGTCAATAGCGACATGGAACGGCAAATGACAATTTGGAATCTTCCCGTGGGTGAAGATGCGGCAAAATTTTTCCAGGGCATACTGCCACAACACTGAGTCTGTGAGAACGATCACAAATGATTTTTCACCTGACAAACAGGGTTAGGCATTATTTTCTAAGATCTACCTAAACCTTCCTTGCTGGTGAATTCAAGTTAAGTTATAGGTTAATTATTTATAACTCAATTGAAACTACGATTGGTGGCATCCGTATAAAGTAAGTGTGTAGGACAATAGTTCCATTAAGCAGGCACCTTGAATACATTCGATAATTCACCAGTTTTCCACTTCAACAAATACATTCCTATAGTTTTCATTTATAAATAACCGAACTACATAAACTAAACTAACAGTTCCATTCGTATATGTAGAGTAGAAGTGAAACATATCGGCGGAAAACGGAGTGGTGTCCACATAATGGAAGAGTACCATATTTTGTTATAAATATTTATTTAAACTAATACATATGTCAATTAAAAGGATTTACTTCGTTACACTGACATCAATCAATCAACAAATAAATGGAACTGCATGCAATCAGGTAAAATGTAAAAATCACAAATAAAATCCTGCCATTTTATACATACAAAACTGGTATTTATTTATTAAACTTGCAAACAATAACATGTTATATAAAACTACATTATATTTTTAATTAAAAGTATTTAATATAATATACTTAATTTAAAACTTGTTCATAATAGCATGAAGCATAAGTCGATTAACAATTAATAAATAGAATTCCACTAACAGGATATTTTCGTTTAACTCTTTAACAGAGCACGATAATAAATACCTCAAACAAAAATTACATCCCGCAACAATCAGTCTTCATACACCATATTATTACATATTTACCCCCACCCTTATACTATGCTTCATACTAGTTAAAACAAGTACTATAATTATACGTATTATGCATATACCCTATAAATGTAAATTAAATTTTAAAACTAGATCTACTTGCATATGGTCTTAAAAATACGTTACATTAATTTTTTACAATTTATTTACAAAATTAATAAAACAGTTTAAAGTAAAGATAATATTTTTAATTGATTATTTTTTTACAAAACAATTTATGTAATTAATGAAACCAATAATGATTAATAAAACAAAAAATTAATTCCAATAATTATAAATCACAGCCAGTCCTTAGTAGTGGCGAAGTATTTAATTATGCTTTTTTATTAAAAAGTTGTTAATAAAAAGAGATTATAAAACAGCAGAAAATGTATTTCCTTACAAGTCTTGAAACATAATATCAATGTTACAGAACTTAAAAGGTCATAAAGTCTGTAATTTACCCACAACTTAAGGCATAATATTCTGCAGCGATATTTTAAAGAACTCCAAGTGGCTGACAAAAGAAAATGTGAAAATAAAAAGTTAAGGTTTCCAATGAAATTTTTTCTTCAAAACCTTGATGGTAAAGTAAAACAATGCAGGAGATACGCAATGTAAAAACTTAAAGAGCTCATCAACATGCCTGACACTAGAGACATCATTAAACAATGCTGGGGTTACAATACTTCAGAACAAGTCAGTAGGGAAATTTTGAGATTTATTGGTAGCTCTGATACACTCCAACCAAAAATGATACTAAGGGCCGTTGGCGTAGTGGTTAGTGCAACTGGCTTTTACACCGGGGTCCCGAGTTCGATTCCTGGTCAGAGCTAGCATTTTTCATCACAACACTTCATCGCCTTCTTTGATCCTTCTTCGATCAACAACACTTCGATCCTTCTCAACGTCTGTATTAGCCGGACGTAAAAAAACCGTGTAATGGCAATTCTTATCTCAATCTAAGTTCCACGTGCATTTTGACGATTATGGAAAAGATCCACCACATGAAATTAATATAAGACATTGGTTCAATTTGAAGAAACTGGATCAGTTATCAAGCAGAAATCGACTGGCAGACAAATTTCCTCATCAGTGGATAGGTCGACAAGAATCTATACCCTGGCCTCCATGAATATATCAGCACATATCAGTCCTGAAGTAATCAGTGACTATTTGACTCATTTAGAGAAGGAAATTGCAGGTGTTCCAGCAGAAAACTTGTGGAATTTCGATGAAACGAACCTCTCGGACGACCCTGGTAGGAAGCGTGTCATTTGTAAAAGAGGCCAAAAGTATTGTGAACGAGTAATAGACTTCTCAAAAAGTGCAGTGTCCTTGATGATAAGTGGGAATGCTTGTGGTAAAGTTCTACCACCATATGTGGTTTATAAATCAGATTGTCTTTGGAAAACCTGGACAGAAAATGGACCACCTCAAACTCATTACAATCGAAGCAAGTCGGGTTGGTTTGATTCCATGTGTTTCGAAGATTGGTTCGTTAATGCACTTTTACCTCGTTTGCGGTGACTGGATGGTAAAAAGGTAATAATTGGAGACAACCTGTCTTCCCATATAAATTTGAGGGTTCTTGAATTGTGCAAGGTTAATAATATAAGATTTATTTGTCTTCCGGCTAATTCTACTCACATCACTCAACCCTTGGATGTTGCTTTTATTGCTCCAATGAAGACTGCTTGGCGTAAACTTTTAAGAAACTGGAAAGAATGTAACACTGCTAGTTCTACATGCAATCTACCGAAGGATACATTTCCAACTCTTTTAAAGGAATTGATGGATGCCCTCCAGCCTAATGCTGCTCAAAATTTAAAATCGGGGTTCAGAAAATGTTCTGTTTATCCTTTTGACAAACAGGAGGTATTGAGCCGTCTGCCAAACAACAATAAAGAATCTGTTGATAGAGAACTTGTGGGAGAAGCTTTTCTGGAACACTTGATAGCTAAATGCCAGGAAAAAAGAAAAGAGAGAGCCAAAAAGAAGAAAATAAATGTTCCACCAGGAAAAGTGTCGGACCTGAAGATCTGATCGTCCAGAAACTTCCTGTGCAAGATGAAACTCCAAAAAGCAGAGGTCGTCCAAAAGCATTGAAAGATGAAGAAAAAGACAGGACCGATGATACCCAGCAAAAAAATATGGTCGTAGCTAGGAAGTCAAGAAAAGCTAGTACTACCAAACGTCATATTTCTGAATCCTCTACTTCCTCAGAAGAAATTGAATACGAAGATTCAAGTGATGAATTGAATTTGACAAGTGATGGTAGTGAATGCGCAGATGAGACTGCAGATAACGGACTGAAGGGGATATTGAAAGTTGGCGACTTTATAATAGTAGAATACAATCGTTCAATGTTTCCAGGAATGGTCACTAGTTTATCTTATGGTGGCCCCTATGTTGACTGCATGGAGATGGGGCGCAAGAATTGGAAGTGGCCAGAGCGAAAGGACTGTATCCAGTATAAATGGAATGAAATTAGAAGAAAGATTAATCCACCGATTTTAATTAAAAGAGGCTTTTTCAATGTGCCTGAACTAGATAATTTTATGTAATAATTCCATGTTTCCTGTTTTGTGACATGTGTTATAGTTTTGCTAGCAATTTGTTTATTTGTAAATGTTTTATCGCTGAATTTCAATAAAAATTTGTAAATATTTTGTCCATTTTGAGTTCACTAATCAACATTATGATTTCTTTGTTTAGCATAATTGTCCTAAGGTACTCTCTCTACACACATATTGGGGTAACTATGATCCACTCTTAATATAAAGTGATACACTAATGCATTTACATGTATGGATCAAAGTTACCCCACGCCAGGGTAACAATAATCCACTTTTAAAAATCTAAAACAAATTGGGGAAAGGGTGAAAAATTATTTTTACCATATATTAGTAGAAAGACCATGAATCATAGTATTGATAAAAGCCCACCTGACTGTTTATTTTGTATTTTGAAAGGTTATGGTACCTTATTTAAGAGAAAAAGAAGAAAAATTGGATCAAAGTTACCCCGACTAACGGTACATCAAAAACATAGTTAATTCAAAAAATATTTGTGACCTATAACACTTACGAAATAATTAATAAACATTGACAACCGTAACAGAAGATATGTTAACTAATGTTTGGTCAGAAACTTGATTTGATGGGACATTTGCTGAGCGACCAATGGTGCACATATTGAAATTTATTATTTATGTAAAAAATAACTGTTTGAGATGACAATTTGATAAATAAACAACATCAAAATTAAGTATTTCTATTTCATTTAATCCTTGTTCAAAACCCCACATTCTTTTATGATGACCTTATTTTAAACTCTGTTGCATTTTGATGATACAATTTACAATTTTCTACAGAAAATTCTATTAAATAAAGAGTGAAAAACTCTGTAAATTTCAATGAAAGAAACAATTGATAAAATGGATTTTAACAGAGCAAGAGAAATTTTTCTAATATAAAACAACAAAATGCAATGGTTTAATTGGCACAATAAAAATAATGAAAAATGTGATACAGTACAATAATAACTGTATTAAAGAAATTAAGCTAGAATTTGTCAAACAAGAGATCTTACATTAAAGTTAAGACTTAAGAATTCTTAAACAAGAACATTAGCAGCAAATTGTAGGCATTCAAAACATATAAAAGGATTTTGAGGTTGCACAAACCACAAAAATTCACATATTTCAGTATTTGAGTCATGTGATAAAAGCGAAGAAGTAAAATTTAAATTATTACATGGAGTCATGAAATAATTATAGCCATGACATCCTTCATTTGCCAGGTCGTGGTAGAAGACGCATATTTTGGCTGAACAACTTGATAATGTGGTTCAGACACAGCATCCGAAATCATGTTCACCAACCTTCTGAGAGGAGACAGCACCTAAAGAATTAACTTTTTTTACTCTGTGTGTATGTTGCAACCTGTTCAATTTAAAAACAATAAGCAACCCCTTGATCCAATGACATGAGGATGACATGTAAATGAGGTGTAGTCTTGTACAAACTCAGACCGAACACTAAGAAAGTATGGTTAATTAAACCCCCAACCATTATAGTACACCAATAACCACTGTCTAGTTTTCAAATCCGTAAAGAAGTAAACAACCTTTACAAGGATTCTAACCACGAAACCTTTTTCTCCGTACATCAGCTGTCAAATAGCTGACACACAGCAAGACTTTACCGACAGAAAAATCTGCTGGTGGGTTATTAGAATTGAAATAATAAATTTTGTAATAAGCTACTGTCATATAAAATCTTCAACAACAATTCTTTTTAAATTTATTTACTTTGACTTGATATCCCACATAAAAATTTTCATGTATTATTTTAAAATATTTCATTAAAATTGTATTGCATAATCTTCACCACAGTCAATAATATATATTAATTGATATATAATAAAACATTAAACAATAGGAATAATATGTAAAGTACATTTAAAAATTGATTCATACGATCTATGAAATAACATACAATCTATGTTAATCACAACCATTGTAGGTAATTAAACAATAAATATAAACTATAACAGATACATTTTTTATTACGATAATGAATTGTGTATTATTATTTCAGGTTTTTATAACTTGTCTTTATTAAAAAATGCTTTAAAACATGGATAAACAAAAAATACTGAGTTAAGAGGATCTGAAAGGTAATTTCCAATAAAACTGCCTATAAAGAAATTAATCCAATTTACAGTAAATTAGAAAAAACAAATATTCTAGTGCTTTAACATCTTCAGAATACCGCAAAGAAAGATTTTAAAGAAATTAGTGCTTTGGGAAAAATAAAAGACAATGTAAAATGGGTCAAAGACATCAAAGCAAGATGTAGAGGAAGTTAGACTGGACGTCAAGAGTGCATATAACAAAAAAAACATCAACAGGCGTCTCAAGCCACACAAATTACCTAATTAAAATATTAACTAATACAATATATTTTCTTTGTCCCAGTAATACATATGAAATAAACATTTTGCTTCTTAACCTTTTCAAAACTTTTTGTAGAAATACGGAAACAGCAAAATGTTTAGCCACTCATCAATAGACCTATGTTGTCAGATAAATAGTTTAAAGAAGTTAGAAAGGATACTGGGAAAACTGAAATAAACAAAGAATACTTAATGAACCAAACAAAATTCAGACAACTAATTATGGACTTAAGGGCTTCCATGAAGAGCAAAAACAGAACACAAAGTTACCACAAGAAAAGAGAAAAGCCTACAGTGAACGAACGCTAGAATGTGGACTGCAAAAACAGCTTCCAGAAACTTCTGAAGTTACCACACGTGGTCTAAAATTAACCCTATATGAAAAAAAAGAAGTGGGCGATTGATGGCCCTCATGGATGTAACTCAAGTTTTATTGATGGCTAATAAAAGAGTTAAACAGGGAAATAGCATTCATAAAATAGTAGAAACAAAATGCAAAGTACTTTTTTTAAAGTAAATATAGATTCAAGGAGGAAATTTTTTGAACTAAACTGTTACACATTACTGTTTGGATCACCCTCATAATATCAGATGTAAAAAAAAAACAATCCTTATCTCATCTTAAAAAGTAACACGACAAACTATAATGTGTTTAAAGATACTTTCCTTATTCAAACTTACCTTACGGTTCACATTAATGTAATAGAAAATATTTTTAAAATTGTTTAATGAAAAATAATAAAAATAATTTCAATTTGTGATCTATTTCACACAGCTGCCTTGCTTTATTTTAGTACAGTCAATACAGGTACCTAGATATTTGTGTAGACATAATCAATAAACAAAATTAATAAAAGACAAGTTATAAGTAATTTTTTTCTTTAAAAATATTAGTTAGGTTAGTTTTTCAGTATGTAAATAAATAATTAAAAACCTAAGAACAATTATAAAAAATAACGCAAACAAAACATTCATATATTAATCATATAACAGTATCTACAAGATTTTCTAACTATGATAAACGAAATGCTAAAAATTATGTAGTAGAAATAATAATAATAATAATATACTGCTAGAATTATCAACACAAAAATGTTAATATAACAAGGTCTTTCATTACATAAATTTTGAAGACAAAACAACAGGTTAGATCAGAAATCAGTACAAAAATCAAACATAATATTAAAAAAACAAATCATTTAACCCAACCATACCCTGAATACTAACCTGATATATCTTACAATAAGACCATTCTTACTATGGTTTTGTATTACAAAATCATTTTAACAAATTAATGCCATTCACAGATTGGTTTAAAAAAAACATTTTAAGAATTCACAAAATGTTTACAATAACATATTGTTAGAAAACGCATAGTTCATCATTCATCTGCCACTTTGTTTTTACCTCAAAATTTAAATTTCAGAAACAGTAAAGCATAAAAAGTTAAACACTGGTGTTCAATATTAGTGCATAAATCACAACATAAATGAAATCTATATTGTGATGTCATTTTTGGAGCACCTACTTAGAGCAGAAAACACCAAACTTGCTAACCAAATAATCAACTTTTACTGAGAAAGAACAGCAAAAACGAAATGGATAAAGGAAGTCCAACAGGATATGGAAGAGTTAAGAATGTCAAAGGAGAATACGATTGCAAAATCTGTAAAATATGCAGAGGTATTAAAACTAACGTAACATTTAAACGTAAAACTGGAAAGGAATCCAATAGGTTGTATTCGGATAAGGACAGACACCAAAGGTCGGAACGCCTAAAAAAAGATAAGGGTGAAAAGGAAAGAAGCAAGAATAAAACAACTTACATGCTTCAGAAATAAGAAGAACCGATTGCCGAATGGCCTGGCCCAGAAATTGGATTTAAGTGATCCTTTAAGATCGTAAAACCTAAAAAAAAATTTGTCTTACATTTTTCTTTGGTTGCCCTTTAATTTATAATAAACTTACATACGTTTCCATGGCATAACCTTCTTCAGAGAAATATTAAATTTAAATTATTTAAACGCAGAATGGTGATGGTCAGTAATATCAAATAAAACTGGCTAAATACAATTTTGATACTTATAGGTTGTAACGATCCAATTTTAATATAATTTTGTTTCATTTAAAATAATATCTATCGTTATTTTAGCTTATTAAAAACAACCTTAACTACCTGTAGGGTTCGTTTGCTTATATCACAGTTTACACTGAAACATGTGAATTAGTCATTTTATTTAAAGACTGTTATGACAATGTCAATTAGAGATTAAGATTTAATTCAGATGAATGATGGGAATACATTTTTGCAGATATTGTTCAATCTGAGCTTTTGGTGAAAAACATTTAAGTTATTATAGGTCAAAAATTCAACCAATTTATTTATATTGAAATATTAAACTGAAGGATGTAGTGTGCTGTTGAAAAAGTTGCAAAAGCATTTCAAATCAATGGACACATTTTTTTTATTATCACAATTGAAAATCCAATTAAAAGGTTAATTTCTGAACCATGCCTTTGAGATTTTCTTTTTTTTTTTGTTAGTATAAACTAAAAAAATGTACAAAACTGTAAAATTATTAACCAATCTTTATTTTTAAATAAATCTCAGAAACAAAAAAAAATTAACATAAAATACAATCTGTCAATATAATGATACTTTAAAAAAAGAACAAAAATGTTACACTGAGAAAGTGTTAAAAAAAACAAAACTGGTAGAAAGACGATAAATCAATTATTTTCGGGCAACATTTTCTTTTCAATGTACAGAATGAAATTTTGAAATCTTGAAACATTAATAAACAACACTGTAAAACATAACAGAATTCTGGCAGAAAAAATGTATAACAAACAGTTTTGATACTTCATAAAATAAATGATACAGGTAAGGTTATAATATTACAATTTGAAAAAAAAATCTTATCGTTAAAAATATTTAATTACAAGTCTTATAAAATTGCACTACAGTTCAACCATACTATCCTTAATAATTATTAAATTATCTACATTCAATACCAACATCACAAATTTTATACAATTTTATATATATATATATATACTATATATAATATAATATACGCTAAAAACATTTACGTATAACTGTAATTGTTTACAAATGAAATATATATTAACGTGTATATTTTTATTTAATTAATTTCTTTTAGGTTATAATATGCTGCACTATTTTAATTATATAAATCAGAATTTATTAATTTATAAGAAAGACTGTCCTTTGTACAATGTTTGTTCAATAGTTATAAATAAATAATATAAAAATATTTTAGTAAAAATAGGACTCCCCACAAATTTTAACAATATTCATTTTTATTTAAAACTGAAAATAAAACCAAAGATAAATTATTTTTCTAAACAAATAAAGTTTTGTTGAATACCCATAACTTATGTGACAATGGAGATAAATTGATTTGAAATATAGTCTATGCAAGTGACACTGAAGTGGCCAACAATCGGAGAGGGGTTAAGTATGGTAAACAGGTTATTGGTAACAATGTGAAAAAGTAATTAATTTCTGTTTATTGATCAATATTAATTAATCTGAATCATAAAATTTGTAAATATACTGAAATGTAATTGAGCACACACAAATAAAATGTAGGGCGTGAGGTAATGTCAGCCGATGAAAAAAGGATTATAAATAATTTTACAGTGATTTGTGTGCAAAATGAACCTCAGTTATTTTCAGCAAAATTTCCATTGTTATTTATACATTTACGTGTGCTAAATTCGAATTTAGCACAAAAATGTATAAATACAATGAAAACTTTTAAAATCAATGAAGAGCCCTGTAACTATATAATTACAAAAAAATTAACGAAGAAGTTAACAGTGCTTTACATGAATACAATGTAATTATTAACAGAGTAACATGAGTAATTTGCTTTATTTTTTATGATTTTTAATTTTTATGTATGAAAAATTATTTTAAAAAATACAAAAATTGGCAGTGTTTTTATTATTAAAAATAATAAATTATATATGCAAATGATATTAATGCAATTAATTGTATCTATAAAGAAAAATTATTAATATAATATGATTCTGGTTATCCAAAATAATTTGGCTATTTGACTTTAATGAATGTAATATTGTCATTTAATATGACTTAAATTAAATTTCCTTATCGTTAAATTTCAGAATTTAAAAATTATTTTTTGATTGTTTCGGATAACCCGTGTTTCAATAACTGGAAGTTTACTGTACATTTAAAAAGAACCATGAAAGTAATTTTTTTAAACAAACAATATTTATGAAATTAATGGATAGATTTACAGAACGACTAGATTTTTAAAAAGAGTGTGCATAATATGACAAATAATTATTATAAAAAATGTATGAAGTTTTTAATAATTTTTTGTCGTAAACAAAAAAAAATGGCAGTAATATTTGTGATTAATTTTTATTGATACTAAATAGAGAATTCTTAGAGAAATTTGTGCTTAGATATGCGGTTTAAAAATTAAAATTAAATTGAAAAATAATAAACAACGTAGAAGCACCGAATAATAAAAACCCAGAACACCACAATGACAAAGAGATTACAAATAATCGAAAAATGAATCTATAAAAATTACATACTGGCAGTAGATAAATTTCGTATAACTATAGAGCAATACACAATGTGTACATATATAACACTGTAACAACTTCGTTTAAAACATCACTGGGAACAAAAAAAAAACACATTTAGATCATGTAAAAATCTGTAAAAACAGATACAAAATTAATTGATGTAATCATCATTAAGGAGGTAGTCTAACATCACAAATTTCTTGTATGTTACAATAAGTGCAAAACAATTTTTGTCCTAAAAATTAAGCAATTCTTTCAATTAAATCCTGAATAAGAATTATATCAAAATTTGACCCGCATCCCCCAAAATCAACAAGGAAGTTGAAAAGCTTCAACTAGTTCCAGAAATCGTAACTAGGGTTTATTTTGACCAATTTCTATAATAATGGAATCAAATCTAAGGTAAAGTGCCATTCTAAATCACCATGCATCGTTGAAATATTTCCATTAATATCAATTTTTCTTTTCAAAAAAATGTTTAACAATAGAAAACATTTTGATGAACAAAAAAAATTACAATATTTTTTTATTAACTGTTTGCAAAGAAAATTCTGAGAAGTTTTTCAACAGAAAAAAAATTCTTAGCAATTTAAATCTTTAAATTGATTGTAAATCAGTTGAGCAAGTCAAAAGTTATGATTTCTAGGACATTAATATTTAAAAAATTAAAATTTTCACAAGAGATTTTGATTTTGCCTTAGCATAAATTTTGTCTTTTTTTAATTACAGATTGAAAACAAAATGTTATCAATCGAACAACTGTACAATTTCGCACAGTATAATTTTCCCCATAACTGTAACAAACTTTTTCTTGAAAGTAAACTCCCTCTCTTTAATGATAGTAGATGAAATTAATAAAAAAAATTTAATTAACAGAATGATACAACCCTGCGGGAATCTACAAATGAATTATCTACAAAACATATGTAAAACAATACACAGATCATTTTTATATTGTTAAAAAACTTATTATTTTATATTGAAAAATTATTTAAACTCAACTTTTAGCTGACAATAATAATAAAAATAATAATTAAGTGAAACAAACAATAAACTTTGTTTAATAAATCCAAAAACCGGGTTTTTCTAGAATATGAAGTGTCGGTTGGCAGTGGATTTATTTAATAACCGTTTATTTATAAAACATTAATTCATTATTTTATTAAAAAATAAAAATAAAAAAACAAACGGCAGTAAACATTTGAGTCCACACCGCTATTTATATATATATAGATATA